>QEPC01008879.1:3128792-3165493 GCA_003113815.1 Sphenodon punctatus | reverse complement strand
TCCTTAGGCAAACTCATTGCCTCCCATGGCTTCCAATATCACCTCTACGCTGATGACACTCAACTCTCTACTCCCTTTCTCCTTCTATTCAAGCTCGCCTCACCAGCTGTCTCTCTGATATCTCTACCTGGATGTCTCAACGTCAACTCAAACTCAACATGGCTAAAACTGAACTCGTTATCTTCCCCCCCTCCCCCAATCCTTCCTCTCCCTCCTCCCTGTCGATCCTTATCGATGGAGTCACCATCCTTCCCATCCCCAAAGCTTCATCTTTGACTCACTCCTTTCTTTTAAACCCTAAATCGACTGTTGCCACATCAAGTTGCTTCTCCCTCCATAACATTGCTAAGATTTGCCCTTTTCTGTCTCATCAGTCAAAACCCTTGTTCACATCCTGGTTATCTCTCACCTTGATTATTATAACCTCCTTCTCACTGGCCTCCCACGCTCTCACTTTATCTGCGTCCAAAACTCTGCTGCCAGGGTCATCCACCCCGCCCGTCGCTTCAACCACGTGCAGCCCCTCCTCTCCTCTCTTCACTGGCTCCCCCTTCCTGAACGAATCCTGCACGCGTTCCTAGTCACCTAGAAAGCTCTTCACAACATTGCTCCCTCCTACCTCTCTGCGCTAATTTCCCTCTGTACTCCAGTCTGTGAATTCTGCTCCTCTTCTGTCCCCCCCTCGCCCTCTCATGCCTCCCCTGACCGCCTTAGTCCCTTCTCCCTAGCTGCCCCCCATACCTGGAACTCTCTCCCTGCCCACATCCACCTCGCCCCCTCCCTTCGTACCTTCAGATCCCTCCTCAAGACCCACCTCTTCTGCTCTGCCCTCCCTGACTCCTTACTCCCCTCACCTAACTCCTGCTGATACCCTCCATCCAGTACAATCTGTTACCTGAGGTCTGTGTACTCAATCTCATATCCTCACCACGTGGACCAGCCAACCATCATTCTTGATGTAACCAAGCCAAGCATTTGTACCTGAGACCTCGCATCTTCGTGAATGTTACACTCCTTGTCTCCCCACCTTCCTCCCGTCTCTCAGATTGTAGGCCCTAGGGCAGGGACCATGTCTATTCCATTACTTTGTTAAGCGCCAGGTACATTGCTAGCGCTATATAAATGCTTGCTAATAATAATAATCTGACTCTAGTGACCAGTAGGATGGTTTCCAGTTGCATCCTGTCTGAATCTGTACCTATAAAGGTGGCTTGAATGAGTTTTTGCTTGTTCCATTGAGCATCTACTTTCAGCTATTAAGAGCATATAATGTACATCTAATATTTTGTCTTGTACAGATAGGTTTTTGTTTATAAGCTGAGTATGAGGAAATGTTATGATGCTAACTCGCATAAAATCAGTTATCTTATTTTCCATCACCCTTAAGCCCGGATCTTCAAATTATTGACACTAGTCTTTATTATTACTACTCTGTTCTCTATTATACACTACTCTAT
The DNA here is from genome assembly GCA_003113815.1 of Sphenodon punctatus. Taxonomy (NCBI): domain Eukaryota; kingdom Metazoa; phylum Chordata; class Lepidosauria; order Sphenodontia; family Sphenodontidae; genus Sphenodon; species Sphenodon punctatus. Next base: position 3,164,036 of record QEPC01008879.1, on the reverse strand, counting down.
TATTGACTTTAACAGAACAACTCCAAGTAATAGCCTAGAGGATGGAAATCGTCGTTTTTTCTGAATTGGCAAGCTAACCTAACAATTCCATTTCATTCCTTGTTCAGAAGCATACTTTTCTCACCATAAAAAAAAATTAAGTTACCATTTCCTATTTAGTAAATGTAAGGCCACCTCCTCAGATGGTGGTGCTTGACATAACCACATTCAAGTCAACAGACCTATGCTACATTACACCAGATAAATATCTGGCCCTTAGTTTGGCATGTGTGATACCATTAAATCAGGAAATTTAGGCTACTTCAGAGAACACTTTAGGTTTCCAGCCAGGGTGGGGAACCTGCAGCCCACAAACCAAATGTGGACCATGGCTGTTTTTTATTTGGACTCTTTCTAATTCTTACATCTGATCTGTGGATTGAGTCCCTGCACTCAAGCGTGACAGCGAGTTATGGGAAAGGGAGCAGAGATGAGGGCATACACTCAATGACAGGGCATTGATCCATGATCTGGACCCCACCCTCCTCTTCCTTCCCCCATCCTGAGCACATCCCTGAAGCACACACCCCACAAACTCCTATGTGGCCCAAGGAACTTGTACTCATTTTTCAAGTGGCTTGTGTGAGGGATAAGGTTCCACCCCCAAATTACAGTAAAAAGGGAAACTGACAAAAATACTAAGCAGCAGCAATTTTACATTATTTTTAATAAAGATGTAGTGTTTAGTCATATTAAAACAAAAAATAAATAGTGTCATTATCCTATAACTGATCCTTACATGTTTTCTAACCTTTGCAGACTATGGTCCTTATTCTGCCAACAGATGCATAACTCACTCACCTTGTATTTACATACACAGTATTTGCAGAACCAGGGCCTAACATATAGGAAGACAGTTTAATTTAGCATGAGGTTGCCTCAGTTTAAGTGCTGCAAAACTCCAAATTAGGTTTTGTTTATGGTGGAGAGAATCCTCAAATGCCTAATGCTCATGCTTTGGTAGCAACAATAGCAACAAAAATCAGTTTTGTTAAGTCAACAATGCCGGATTTTATATTTTCAATCAATCATATAAAAAACAATGGATTTAAAAAAACCAACACACACACACACAAAACTACCTCATCCCAACATTTTACAAGTATAGATACAGTAAACCCCAAAATATCATTTAAAAAATAATCTTGTTATTTTCTTCCAAACTGGTAAAGAAAATGACTTTTGTTCAATGCAGTCTACTTATCACAGAAAATTAAATACTCAATTATTGAATAACTTTAATGGTAATAAAACCAAATGCATAAGGCCTGAAGTATGCATCTTAATTTTACATTATTAAATTAGCACCTTGACAACATTTGTAAACAAGATGTTTACAAACAAGACTACATGTGAAGCAGAGCACAACAGCTATAGCGAAATGTGAAGACAAATTATAAACACTCAAGCTCATTTAAAATAATTTTCTGGTTCAGAAACAGAAATGAACCAAATTATTTTATTAGTTTCCAAGTTATCTCTTGTATGCACAGATGTAACAAGATGTTTATTATATGTACAGAAGAGGAAACCAACCATTTCAGTAGGTGGCATAACGTAACACAACGTGTGATCCTCTGGCTGTTTTGCACCAATGCTAGCCCTTGGCACCAGTCTCACGCTGAAGTAAATGGGATTCTCATCGGTGCTCATGGTTCTGACCATTGCTAAACAACCAGAGGATTCCACTGCCCATGTAGGAGTGTTATTGTTGTTCTCTCCCTAGGACTCATGTTAAGGAGGACTGAGTAGGATATGATTAGTAATAAGGCTGAAGACACACTAGACTGCCAATCCAATACACTGCATTCCATCTATAAAGCCTGAACACTTATTTTAAAAAAATTACAAAAGCTGCAAAATGTTTAGCACCCAGAAAACATACTGTCTGTAGCACTTTTTGCGAAGTTTTAGTTAAATGGTTGTCATAGCCACTTCTTGAGAAAGCTAACTACAGAATACTTCACCTGGCAGGAATACTGAAGCACTAATTAGTTCAAATGAAAATGCATGTTTAACATTCCCAAGTTTTGCATAGCTTCTCCAACTAGACTGATGGGCATTCAATTATACCCTCCTTTTTCCAAACAGTGGACCTGCTACATTCGTTAGGCTCTCTTTGCTATTTTAGAAGGCAATGGAATGAATCTGATATTTTACATATATTATTGACTATGAAATTTTAGAGTTCCCATGGAAATATTCATAAGGCATCCAGAAATGTAAGTTCTGTAAGCTAGCAATTAAGAATTTGAGAGCTGCCTCTCAGTGCGGAGAAGTGTTCTCTAGAGCAAGCACTATGACTGAAATTAATTAGTTTTGTCTAACCTCAGTGTTTCACAATTTGGATTAAGGTGCACATACAGTACAATAATGAATGTGCAACTTGCATACTAGAAGATGCTTGTTGAAACTGGACCCTGAGAAAAGCATATCAATTGGGTGGTGGAAAAACAAACAAACAAGCAGGAGTTGTCACAATTTTTCCAAGGTGTGCTACTTGAATTTACCACACTTTAAAAATAAATACAGTTTGGGTTTTTAAGTGCAGGTTCATGATTGATTATACCATTAAAAAATAACTCAGTTGAAAATTGTACTAAATCTTCCAACCGTAGCAATACTCAACATATCAAAATATTAATTGCGGGTTTCATGTTCAAATAAAACCTGATATGAGGCAATGTACTTCCACTACTTATTGCAACAGGTCTTCACTCTGTGGTGTAGATGCTAAATAACTTTGTTTCAGCTGTCTTCATCAGCCTTGTGTGCAGTTCTCATCATTCCCGTTTATCCAGAAGCAAATCTGGGCATATTTTAGGGGAGTAATTCGTACTGCTACGTTATAATCCTGCTGCTCTCCATTGACATCCATCCACTGGTGGCCTGAATAAACTGCAATGATCTTGCGCTTCCATTTCTTCTTGTTTGGCTCTTTAAGGCGAAGATAGATTCCAGATCCAGTGGAGCCAGGCTCAGCATCACAGTACTGGTACAAGAGATCATTAGATTCATCCGACACACTACAGAACCGATAGACAAGCTGCCCAGATCGATCAGCATCAAAACCAGAGAAGTGGATCATGTTCCCAGGCATCATTTTGATTGTTGGGCTGATTCCCAGCTCCATATATTTCTTTTTGTGGGGCCGCTTGAGCTCCAGAACAGCATAATCATAATCCAGAGCAACATCCTCAGTTACACTTCTAAACCAGCCTTTTGGGATCTGGGTACTCTTTACTCTGGTCCACTGGAAGGATGGCTTACCCTCTGAGGCCTTCTGACTCCTCCCAGATGCCTTTTGCTTTCTGCCTCCGCCACCAGCTTTGGATCCCCGCTTCTGTGGTGGGGCACCTTCACTGGGATCTTTGGCTATTTCTCTCTTGCTCCTCTTAGCACCTCTGCGTTTCTTGCCACCCCCTTTGGATCTCATCTTCAGCAGTCCTACTCTCAGCTTTTTGCTGCCCTTGATGTAATCCTTGCCGTCATGCACACAGTGAGCTGCTGTTAGAACATGCTTTGGGGAAATCAGAATGCCACTGCAGCCCGTTGAGATTTTCACAGCTGTGCTAAAAGGAAAGTTGGTCATGAAGCGTGCATCGGAAATGCTGAATCTGCTGTCTGTGCCATACACCTGCCTCTTTCTTCTTGCTGACGTTCTATTAGTGGCATTATCAGCTGGGTCAAGTTCCAACCCTAGGACATTCACTTGAGTCAGGGTCCGTGTGCCGTTCTCAAAGACAGTTTCATAGGACAGCAGTTCCTTCAGGTCAGACAAGCTTGGCCCTGGAAGTCTCCTTTGGCATTCAATTCCACATACTCCATTCAGCTCTAATTTGGCATTTGCCTCAAATTTGGGACTGTCAAGGGAAAAAGTCCTTTCCCTCACAATCTGGGGTATTTTCTTTAACTGCCAGGTGAAGTCCTCTTCTATTTTTGTCCCATCAGCAAGGTTTAATATTGGTAAGTAAACTATCAGCAACAGTAGCATATGGCCCATCATGTTTGTCTTTTTTTTTCTGTAAAGAAGACGAAAATGGATAATCAGAAATTTTGTATTTAAAAACAAATTAATGTGTAAATTATACTTCAGGAACATATGATGCTGCACAATGTTTATACCAAGATCAGAAGATTAAGATACAGAGGAACTCTAGTTACACAAAGAACAAGCACGAGTTAGGAACTTATCCAACATCTGGTAATTTCCCCTATACTTTGATCCATGTAGTTGTCATTTTGTTCTTCATTTGAATAGTTAACTAAACATATCCCTCCTTTGGCAATGAAAAATCCTGAAAGCTTTAAAGAGGTGGATATCCTTTCTGTCCATTCTACCTTAAACTAGCATAGTAAAAAAAGGATTTGTTTCAACACATGCTAGATCTTAAGTCGGTTAGCATCATGTTTTGTATAGTATTACCCAAGTCATATTTTGTTTTATTTTCATGGTTGCTTATATCACGATGTAATAAATGCAGAAAGCTGTTGTCTACAAAATATTTTAAAAGGCTAAATCAAATAACTTGAGATTAGCACCGTCTCAGAATGAATTAAATGATCACTATCACAATGTCTGATGTCTATGTCACCAAGACACTACACTTCACGTTCATCTAGGCAGCAAGTGTGCAACCTCTCTGATTCTCTCCAATTCTTTCTGATTTAGGAGGACGGTCATATCAATTCCCTAATAGACATCGGCTGCTCTTTACTTGAAAAGTTTTGCTTCTGCTCTGCCTCCTGGATTTCTAGTACACAGGTAGTCACAGAATCGCAAGCACATGGTCAAAGGGGAGCGACAAAAAGTAGGAGACTGGTATGTCAGATGGACACATTCATGGGGCGGGGAGCAGAGTGGAGCCCCAAAATTTATATTCCTCCAATCCTATTATTAATATCCTCTCAGTAGTGCTGACTGAGTGATGCCAAGCAAAATGGAGACTTCAAGGTTCTAGAAAAACACAGAGCTTGCAATATAAAGAAACAAGGCACAAAAAGGAAATATTGCTTTCCCATTTAAAAAATTAAATGAGGTACAGAAAAATTAAGTGAGTCACACAAGATCACACAACGTAAGTAGGGCCATACTGGGTGAGACCAATGGTCCATTGAGCCCAGAATCCTGTCTCCAACAGTGGCCAATCTTGGTTGCTTGGAAGAAATACCCAATTAGGGTGCAATGGGAATCCATTCTCTGTTGTCCACTCCCAGTTCCCAACAAAGAAGTCAGAGTCAAGAATTGAATCCAGACCATCTGAATCCCAGCTCAGTGCCTTAACAATACCCCTAGTGTCCAGCTGGATCTGATTCCTACATTCTGGCTCAAATTATTGCTGTTGCCTGTTTGGAGAGTTGCAGTTATTCTTCCACGCCTTTGAACTGTTCAACAGTATGGAAACCTCAGACATGTATAAAGGGCAGTAGCTATAATTAAACTTGAAAAGCTAAGCAACTTAAGGACATGTTTATGGTTAGGCTCCGGAGATTACACTGTAATTAAAGCACAAATCAGGATAAAGATGTCCATTTTTATGTTGTATATTCTAGTTTAGAAAAAGCTGAATTTCACATTACAGTGAAAATTAAAGGTAATATAATGATAAATTAAAGGCTAGGCAAAGGGGCAAGGTGCAAAACAGTAGTATGTGATTTATGTTCCAAAATAAAAATGCTAGCTTCACTTTAAACAGCACAGACCGTACAATGGATTCCTATATTTTTTCGGGCAATTATACCAGCTGCTACAGACCTGGCTGTAGCAGCTAGTGCCCAGCACCTGTCATTCATTTGTGAACCTCATGATCCACAATGGAGCCTGATTTACTTCTATGGGCAAACTGATAGACAAGTCTACATTTGAGTAACTTAAAATATCCTTAGGGATCCTAAACTTGCATAGTACACCAACCTATGGTGCAGTCTTCCACCATTAAAGTCAGTAAGTTCAGAGTTGAGCTGCTGACTTCAATGGATGGAGGACTTCACCCGTAAACCCCTAGTAGACTGACTTGGACTCAGGTCCACTTACCGGCCTTTGACTTAGGATATTAATACACAAGGGGAGGACCCCAGAGCCATGGTCACTTCATATCCCCTCCCACAGCTGCCTTCCGCATGTGGGACCCACCTAATGGGCAGGCATTTCTCCCTGCAGTGGTCTGCCTGCACTCTCTTCTTCCCTCACCATAGAGTTGCAGTCATTTCTTGGATGCCCTAGGCTGCTGGCCACAACTCTAAGGTGCTGAACGTGGACAGAGGTGGCCACACATCTAAGAGATGGGGCAGCTATGGGGGCACCACATGAGTCAACACCCAGGAGGTGGCCACAGAAGGTCACTATCCTTCCCTGGGATGAGTGAGTAGTGGTCCCGTGGTGAACATCTGGCAGCCACCTGATAGATGAGTGGGTGAATCAGGGTTAATGGGGGCAAAAGTGGGGCAACATCTCATCGGTTTACATTCAATCTCTGGACATATTACCTTTAAATGGAGAGGTAATATGTCCTCAGCCACTGAGACAGAGGATGTTCACAAACGTGATGCTGGCCCAGTATGGCCCACTTTGGCCCGACTGGGCCAGTATCACAGCACCATGTTTGTTCCGGGCCCTCCAGATGTGGGTCCGGTACAAACCCGGCCCGGAGTGGCAGCTAGGCTAAAAATGTGGGCCTGGATCAAAGCGGACCCACAGTCTGCACCCTGCTGCAACCCAGCCAGGCCAAAGTGGGTGGATTGGGTGGAAATTGTTCCCAGCTCCTCCTGGCTTGAGGGGTTGCCATGGCTGCTTGTAATAGGAAGCCATGGCTGTCCATCATGGCAGGGGAGGTGGGGCCGGGTGGCCACACATTGCTCCCTGCTGGGGCAGGCAGTGGGGACGTGTGTTCCTGCAGCCGGAGCCCACCCGGCTCGGGGTTAGCCCTCCCCCCACTCAGGTAGGGTTAACTTACATCTGTCATGTCAGTTAATGCCCAGCGGCATGAAGAAAGGAATGTACAACAAAACAAAACCCAATACCACCACCACTAAAGAGTCGGTACAATAAGATTATTCCAGCTCTCTTGGGTGTGTATGTTACATCATCTTAAACTCCCTTATACTCATTGGAATGTAACTGTATAGGTTTCATTGAGTTTGACGATATAGGAGTGTAAAGAAGCCTAACTTATTCCATCTAGCGTATACGTCTTGCCCTTACTCTGCAATTTCAAGAGTTGGGTGTTGAATTGTCCCAGCTTCTATGATGGGACATAATGAAAACATCTGAACAGGCATTAGGCGATAGTTCATTCCAGAAACATGCATACATGCTTGTTATTTGTGTGTGTGTATGTCGTGTTGGGCAGTTAGAGGACAGAATACCAACAACACAATTGTCAAATCCTACAAGCTATAGGACTAGCTTAGCTACTGGTCGGCTCCCTCACTTAAAAATTAATGTCTTAATTAGAAAGTATTCTGTATTTCAAATACATACTTTTAAGTGTAACTATATTTTGTGCTATGTTTGAGGATTGATAACATGTTTATGGGTAAATTTTTAACAACTCACATTTTAAAAATTGACAACTTCCAATGATGGGAAAGTTATCAACACCACCAAGGCAAACAGGCTTATCTTAATACCAGTGATGTGAGTTTTCTGGAATTTTATTTATTTATTTATTTATTTATTTAATAAATTTATACCCCGCCCCTCCTGCTATGCAGCCCGGGGCGGCTTCCAACAATTTTAAAATACAATAAAACCATTTAAAACACTCAATCATAATAATACTTATTAAAATATTAAAACAGGGCTAAAGTAATAAATATAATAAACAAAATAAAATACCCAAAATAGGTGGGGGAGCTAAATTTCTGATGCAAATTTTCTGAAATTTTTTCCAATGCCCTAAATAGACTGGGATTTGATTTAGCATGTTTAGTTGACTTGTACTTAGCAAACAAAACTCAAGTAGTACAGTATGTTAATGTTATAATTGTAACTGATAAATTTTATGAAACAATACATTTTTAGAACTGGAAAATGTTCTAGAAAAAATATAGTGGAAAATATTCTGCCCCACATCACTGCTTTATAGAGTAACTTCAGTATAATTGCCATGAGAATAGAAAAAAGTTCATTTTATCGGGATGTTCACTAGAGGAGAATTTGGCTATGTGCAACTAAAAAGAAATCGTTTTTGAAGTTGGGATTCTACTAAACACAAGTTCATTTTAAGCAGCATCTTTTGTAGTCAAGTTTGACGGTACCTTCTTAACAACAGTAAGGTGCTAAAAGAGCGCATCATTTTGTAGGGCTCCTGAATTTTCCAGATACAAGACAAACTGCATCTAAAATGTCATTCTTCTGATCCCAGTGGCTGTCTCTGTTCAGAGATTATATTAATCTCCTTTTTAATGGTTATTTTATCTTTTATTGTCAAAATGTTATGTCACGTTATGTATATTTTGTCATGTTTAGGTCAGGGCGAGAGCCAGTGCCGTAAAAAAATTGAATTGAATTGAATTGAATTTTGTTGTGTTTCCCTACATGCGAGTGCCAAGAACATCAACAAATTAGTTTAGCGATGCTAGGGTTTTTTATGAAGAATTTTGGACATGCAACTGCTGATGTCTTTCCAACAAGATGGTTAGTATTTTTCCAACTGGAACTATTACTAACTTTTCCCTATATAGTGACTTCCTATAATAAATTAGGTGGAGCATTGTGGTTCCTTGCATCCATCCTTAACATAGCCACAGAGACCACATCAGCGCCTCCTGTTTGACAGGCTTGAACCGAAAGCATATTCCCTGAAAGGGCAGTTTCAGAGCCAATATTTTTTTCAGTCTATACTTAACTGTAACCCACACCTGGCTATGCCAGATGTCTCTCTGAGTGTCTGCCTGAAGGAGCACTGGGTGTGCGGTCTGATGTTATGGGGCTGTCCTGAGTTCAACCTGGCAACAAGGTGCTGTAGTCAGTCCAGTCAGCCTCTTGCTCGTCCTGCCACCTGCATACCCAGTAAGAGATGATCTTTTAGCACAGTGCCCCCATCTGAGAGACGCACCCTTTACTTAAAGGATCTCAACAGCCTTCCAGGAAAATAAACCAATTGGGCAGTGCCAAAACCAAATGCAACTACATAAGACTCCTATTTGGATAATCCCAACCCATTTAATTTAATTTAACTGGAGGGGAAAGCAGTATGCACTAAACAGAGTTGTCAGCAGGTGTCACTCTAGAGCACACCTATGTTAAATGAAGGTGAAGGAAATAAAATGGGGATTTAGGATTACCATAAAGAACCAGGCAGCCTATTGTGAGTAGACGTGGTAGCTCGGTATGAGGAATTATTACTGCTGCTCACACCTATAATTACTAGGGAGATCCCGGGCTCTTTAAATACTGGCTATTGCGCTGGGGTGCCCCCCTCTTGGTTTGATGGGGATTGCCACAGTGCAAGGTCGGTCCTTCATAAAACGATCAGAGAGTTTAGGTCTAACCCAAGCCAATTCTTAAGACTCAGGATGGTGAAGCTTCGTAAAGAATACCGAAAGCTTTTGACCTCTAAGCACAAAATTTATTCAGAAGCCCAGTGGTCCAAGCTACTTGTAGCAGCTAAGGCTAAGAACTCTCATCAATTCTGGTCCATAATTCGGGTAGTGCAAAGGAACGGAGGACCTTACAGGGAAGTTGGTTTACAGCCGGCGGTGTGGCAGAAATTTTACGAAACCCTGTTTGCACCCCCAAGAGAGATTCTAGCTGGCCCGTTATCCTGCCCTTGGATGGGTTTCAGCACTGGCCTCCTGTGTCCCCCGAGGAGATAGTGCCGCTTATACTAAATTTAAAACTTGGGAAAGCTCCGGGCCCCGATTTTATTTCCCGAGCTGTTGAAAAACAACCCAGAATGGTGGGCTAGGTTGCTGGCGTCATTATTTACTTACCTTAATGAAACTGGTGCCTTCCCCCCAGTATAGAAAACAAGTATTACCATCCCCATTTATAAAAAGGGGGACCCCAAGTTACCTGAGAACTATAGGCCCATCAGTCTTCTCAGCATTGTTGCAAAACTATACACCAGACTGTTGCTGGACAAATTGCAAGCTTGGTCAGAAGGTGCTTGTATAATCGAGCCAGAACAAGCAGGTTTTCAAAAAGGCCATGCAACCACGGACCACATATTCGTTCTGTCGGCTTTGATCTCTAAATATACTACTTCTGGTAGAAAATTATATTTATGCTTCATTGACCTGGAGAAGGCCTTCGATCTGATTTGCAGGGAACGATTATGGGTGAAGATGAGCGGCATGGGCATTGATCCTAGATTACTGCTTTCGCTGATACACCTTCACGCAGGCAATACCTTGCGAGTCCATTATAACTCACGGGGAGACTTATCTGGGCCTGTTTGAGTCCGGGCGGGGGTAAGGCAGGGGTGTCTGTTGGCCCCTGCCCTGTTTAACTTATACCTAAACGATGTGGTACAGGCACTGAGTGAGATCAATACGCACGCCCCTAAAATTGGCAACCGGCGAGTACCACTTCTCCTTTACGCAGATGACACTGTATTGATGTCACAGACGCTCGTAGGGCTGAAACGCCTTATGCAAGCGTTCGGAGCTTATTGTCAGCGCGAGCTCCTGCCTATCAATTTTCTCAAGACTAAGGTTTTGGTGGCTGGTCACAGAGGGGCATCAAAAGTTCACTACTGGGCAATCGGTAACAACCCCATTTATTTATTTATTTTATTTATTAAATTTATACCCCGCCCCATCCTGAACCCAGCTTGGGGCGACTTACAACCATAAAATACAATATAAAGCAATCCAATACTTAAAATACCATATATAAACATTTAAAACAACATATAAACAGGGCCTGGGACATAAATTACTGGAGGTAAGGGAATAAAAATCAGCTACCCACCCCCCTCCCCGAAGTCCCGGGCGAACAACCAGGTCTTGCATCTTCGCCGAAATACTAAAAGGCTTGGGGCCAGGCGGGCCTCCTCCGGCAGGGAGTTCCAGAGACGCGGCCCAGCCACCGAGAATGCCCTCTCCATCGTGGCCCCCTGCTTAACGCGGGGGACCTCCAGGAAGGCACCCCCGGCAGACCGCAGGAGTCGCTCCAGAGCGCGGAGGGCGAGGCGGTCCCTGAAGTATGAGGGGCCGAGACCGTGCAGGGCTTTGTAAATCAATACCAACACCCTGAACCTGGCTCGGTACACTATCGGCAACCAGTGCAGAGCCTGGAGCACCGGTGTTATGTGCTCCCGGCGACCCGTCCCAGAAAGGAGACGGGCCGCCGCATTCTGCACTAGCTGCAGCCTCCAAACCAAACACAAGGGAAGCCCCACGTAGAGCATGTTGCAATAGTCCAGCCTCAAGGTGACGAAGGCATGGATGAGGGAGGCCAGGTCTGGACCGGAGACAAACGGACGCAGCCTCCACACCAGATACAACTGGCGAAAGGCAGCCTTTGCGCCCGCCTCCCATTGAGCAGGTTAAGTGGTTCAAGTACCTGGGAGTGATCTTTTCCTCCTTCTTAGGATGGAAGGCTCATTATGAGACGGCAGTAAAATTGGCCAAGAAATCATCGCTGGCAATTATAAAATTCCACTTTGGGCAGGGGGGTAAACTGGTTTTACCAGCCCTCTGTCTCTATAGAGCGAAAGTCATCAGCCAGTTACTTTATGCCTCGCCAATTTGGGGGCTGCTCTTCATGTCCCACTTTGAAAATGTTCAGAATAGTTTTTTACAGGCCATCCTGGGCACCCCTCGGGGGCTACCCCAGGCTATTTTGAGAGCAGAGGCACTGTGTTTGCCTCTCCGAGCCTATGCCCTTCAGTCTTTGGTAATCTTCTGGGCTAAAATAGCTTTATTCCCTTCTGATAAGAGTTCTCTTCTCTCCTTGGCAATTGATGGAGGGCTTGGGGTTAGTTGGAAACAGGCGGTGGAGGAGGAGGTACACCGACTGGGGTTCTCTGCTGCGTGCCTGAAATCGGTGGGCCTGGTAGCAGCTAAGGATTTGGTCAAAAGGAGGGTAAGGGATCAGACGGCGCAACTAAAGGGTGCACTATTATCTTCCCAGAGGGTTGTGCTAGCATATGTTCCCTTTACGCTCCTGAATTCAGGGGATTATCATCTTTTTACATGGCCGGATGCAGAGAAACGGCGGGCTTTCTTTAAGAGGAGATCAAACTCATTCCCATCGGCCCTTGTAGAGGGTCGGTATAGGGGGACCCCTGGGCCCAGAGGGTGTGCCCGTTGTGTCAAACGGGCGAGGTGGATACAGTTGATCATATCCTTTTTAGATGCACCCTCTTTGTTGGCCCCAGACTTCGGTATCTTGGGGGATGTGCTGAGGGTTCGGATGCAGTAAGTCGGGAAATCGGAAGCCTACGGTAGACTCGGATCTAACTAGAGCAGTAGCCAGTTTTGCTCAGGCTATCTTACGCATTCGCCGAGCACTCAATCTATGAATGCTTCGGTCAGCTGCTGGTAAGCGTGGCAAGTATGGGACCTGGATTATTTGATCCCTGTAACTGAAGACCAATTATAATAATTATTATGTGCCTAGATTATGGACAAATCTTTTTAAGGGCAAGGGTAAGGGTTCCTGTCCTGGGAAGGGATATCATGCGGTATCCTACCTTCATTTGTAAGAGAGAGTGGGAGGGGTTCACTTAAAGTTGTGATGAGGGGGTGTATAGATCCTAGACTTGTGTAACCAACGGAGGAAGTGTGGGTTGATTCCTTTGGATGCTGAAATTATCGTGCTAAGTAGTCCGGGATTGAGAGGATGAATCGAGGGGCCCCCCGGTGGGAGGAGGGGGGGAATATCTAGATGACCATTATTGGCCTTTTATAATTTTGTTTATGCTAAATTTTGTATAAATTCATCTACTGTATATTTTATAGTATATTTTAAGTTTATTTGGTGTATTTGACTTTGTAAGTTTGTTAAGGCCCTCGGCCAAACAATAAAAACTTTTGACTTTGACTTTGATAAACAACCAGATAATTAAACCAACTCACCATATTCAAATAAGCAAAATTAGATATACAAACATATGGTAATTATAACAACTAAAAGAAGATTAAAGAGGGGTTAAGGACACTGTTAGAACTAACTGGGGCCACTTTTATACAAGGCACTGAGTCCCACGTTGAAAGAAAAGCTGCGCGGGGAGTGTTTACATGCTCCACGCGCTACCGGAAGGGACGTGCTCCCCGTTGTTGGCAGCGGTGTCACTTCTGACAACGCGGGAAGCATGTAAACACTCCCTGCGCTGCTTTTCTCTCAACGCAGGACTCAGAAGGCGCTTTTCAGTGCCTCGTATAAAAGCGGCCTTAGTCTCGAACAGCACTAAATGATCCCTCCCCAACCCCACTGTCTGGCGGATCTGGGTTAGAACTTGCTTGTGTTGGCCAGTTTAGAAGAGTCTTCTCTGTTTAGTGCTTGGCATGGGACTAGGGCTCACTCCTCACAAGAACCACAGTCAGGTTGGATCCTTCTACCCAGTCCAGGCACTGTGAAACTGACAAGCAAGCAGGAAGGGTGAAGGGCAGGCCTTAGGGAACTCTCCTGTAGGGCTGGCCTCCACACTGGCAGTCAGCATGGGTTCAGTCTCCTCCCACCCAAGCAGTCAAGGGGATAATGTGGGCAGACCACCTAGTTCCCTCTGGCAGGCTCTACAGAGCCCCAGAGCAATCCAGCTCAGACGCCCTCTCTCCATTCGATCTAGGAGCCGCTCTTCTCAAACACACCAGGGTCCATCAGCCAAGGAGGGTGTTTTCAGACATGACGGGGCAGCTTCGCCCCGTCCCAAAAACAACCCAGATATTCCCCGCCGGGATCACCCAGGCACGGCAAATACACGTGCCGGGGGTTTCCCGGCGGGGAATCAGGGAGGGGGCGGGGCCGCTCGGCGCAACGTGCGGCCGCACGGCCCCGTCCCCTCCACACTCCCTCGCCGCCCGCCCTCTGGGGAGCCGCCCGCCCGGCGAGGCCAATACCGCTGAAGCGTCTGGCCGAGTTCACCACGGCCCGGAATCCCGCCAGGGATTCCAGGCCGTGATAGCCAACCAGACGTTACTTTTTTTTTATGTCCGCCTGGAATCACTTTCACCATGCGTCAGCCGATTTTCGCGCCGGTAGCCCGGAAAGCGTGGTTGAAATTGACCCCATGTGGGTATTCAGTGTGGTAAACATCTGGCGGCCGCTGAACAGACGTGCAGGGCACAGTGACCACATGTAGGTATTCAGCGTGGTTCACTGTGATCTCGTCACGTCTGAAAATACCCGGCGTCTCCCCTTCTTTCTCCTGTTTGGGTCAGGGTCACATTTTGGCTCCAAAGATGGTATTCTGGTAGATGTAGTTCTTAGTACCAGTTATTACTTGTGCAGGCTTTCTGGCCTGGTCCAATTCACCTGGAGGAGGCAACTCGGAGCCCTCTTTGTCTTTTACTGCAAACATATGATTTAAATTATAGGGTGGCCGGATATGCACCGTCTAGAAAACATTTTCAATGCAGCCCTGCAACCTGTATTTATGTGTGTGCGTGTCCTCTAAAATGTACAAATCTGGCTACCCTAAAATTATGGAACTGGCAGATGCCATACCACAACAAATTAGTGATCCATCTAGATTGCAGGGGGGAGGGGGGATTTGGGCCACACTGAAAATTAGTACAAGTTTCATGAGCCACATAGGCATTAGGGATGCACCCAGGATGGAGGAAGGGGAGTGTCCAGATCATGGATCCATCCTCTGTTCTTGAGTGCATACCTCATCTCTGCTTCCTTACTCTGAACTCACTCCTTCAGAGTTGGACGACAGATATTGGATCCCTGAGCCAGATCCAGGAATTGGAAAGGAGCCAAATAAAACACAGCTGTGGGCTGAATTTGGCTTATGAACCAGTGTGGCCTCGCTGGGTCATCGGGGGGGCACAGTAGCGTGCCCTATGTGAAGAGCCAGGAGTGCTGCACAAGCTTCACGCTGCACTGCTAGGATGGAGCTGGCTGACAACTGCTGAGCCTCAACCCTTGAAGCTGTGAACAGGAGTTGGATCTGTGCTGGGGACACCCAGCACTGGATCCACTCCCCCAGTGCACCCCTAGCATACCTCCCCTGCGGGAGGCCTCACATTTTGTCTTTACCTTGGGTCCCGCAATTTTTAAGGCTGGCCCTGATCTAGAGGACAACTAAACATCTTTCAAATAAGTAAAGAGAGAGGTCCTAAGCAGTGCCCTTTTTATGTTTCAGTGAAGGTAGGAACAGAAACCAGCAGAGGAAGAAAGCGAAAGCCCCTTTCTCTGTAAGAAACTTTATTCCATATATCCAGGGCTTAATGGGGTGGGGACAAGTCCAGCAATTAAATTTAGGGGGCTGAGCACTGTGAAGTGTTCCTAGTCAGAGCGTGCACCTCAAAATGTGAAAGACAAGGAAAAGGCCAATATTGACCATTTCAGGGTGCATATTGTGGGATTGCTGAGAATGTCTTTATTTTCAGAGTTCACTTAACACATGGTCTGACCTCTTGCAACTGGAAAATGGAGATAGGCTATCCTTTTCACACTTTAAAATGTGAGAAACTGATTCTTGCTATGTGCAAAACATGCAATGTATTGCTTTTGTTCCTCCCATTTTTGACAGGGTAAACAAGCGAGTTGTTACACACTTTTAGGGACATGACTGGAGAAAAAGTCAATAAAAGAATGGAATGCACAAGGGCATACATTATAATAAGTGCAGGTGGTGCAATTGTACCAGGACTCACAAGGTTGGGGGCCTATTCCCATGTGGAATGTGTGTATAGGTGAATGGGTGATCAGCACTCATTGAAAACGTACTAAGTGCCTGGCTGTAGTTTGAGCAGACCATGTGCTTAAAAGGGTTAATAAAATCTAGTCACTTTTACTCTGATTTAATTTGCAGGACAAAGTGTTTTGGGGGTAGGAGAGGCACTCTGTCTGGAACTTTAGGGAGGAGGAGCTGTGTCTACTTTACACTCTGAAGCCTCTTATGGTCAATGTCATTAGAAGTTTCAGAGTGAGGGAGTGGGGCATCAGTGAGAGGAAGATATTTCTGGGCCAGGAATGGAGCTTCTGTGGATCAAGGCAGATCAAGTAACCTCCCACCCCCATTCCCTCCCACACACACATATTTAGCCGAAGGCTATGCCATTGTTTCCCACACATGGCTCCCTCAGCTGCATTTACAGCAAGAGGAGAGCCAGAAGAGGGCAATGGATCACCAGTATATAAGGCACCTTTGGGGGTAGGAGTAGATAAGATGCTCTTGCAATAGGAAGGGAGGAGTGGGAAATTCAAACCTAGTTGCACCCCATATGTTCATAGGTAACCATAAGCTATGAGTTATAGGTTATAGTTACCATAGGTTACGGTTACCTAACTATAGGTAACCTATGAGTAACCATAGCTAGTTAGTATGACTGTATGAATAAGACTATGCGAGTCTGCGTGGTGTAGCGTAGTGGCTACGTGCGCAGTACTTGGACCGGGAGGTAGGGAACCCCAGTTCTAATCTTGCCTTAGCCAGGAACTCTCTGGGTGACCTTGGGCCAGTTACATTATTCTCTCAGACTAACTTACCTCACAGGGTTGTTGTAAGGATGAAAGAGTTGTGTTAGTGATGTGTAAAGCTCTCACAAGTGCCATGGCAGGGGGGCACTATATAAAGATAAAGATTATTATTAACCCAGTTACCCATATGTTCATAGGTAACTACACCAAACCACTACTATAGCAATGAAGGCATAAAGGTAAAATTCGGTCCTGAAACCAGTCTGCCATTCCATCTTTAACTTGTCCTTATAGGTGTGAACAGGTGTTAATTTACATACCTTACTCTTCATGCTGTTTAAATAATATATCCATATATTATAAGATAAGCAGATGAGCTTTGTTATGTACCCAAAGTAGCTGAACCTACAAGTATCAAAGGGTGATTTCAGACATGACGGGGCGGCTTTGGCCCCATCACGGAATTACCCTTTTGATTCCCCGCCAGAATCGAACTGTCACAGCCAGCAAACGGGGGCGGGCTGCGCGGCGCAACGTGTGGCCACACAGCCCCGGCCCCCCATGCTCCTGAGGCCGGCCGCCCTCCGGGAGACGGGCATGCGCTGTGGCCAATGCAGCCGCGGCACCCGCCTGCCCCCAGGGTATTGACCACGGCCCGGAATCGGCGGCAAGCATGGCCACCAATTCCAGGCTGTGGTCAGCGGCCAGACGAGATGTTACCACGCTCAACCACGGTGAATCCTGCCGTAGTTGAGCGTGGTAACGTCACGTCTGTTGGGGGCAAAAAGTTATTCCCGCTGGGTGTTCACCCCCAATGGGAATCACTTTGACCACGCTTTCAGAGATGGTCCCCGGACCATCCTTGAAAGCGTGGTTATTTTGATTCCCGCCAGAGGTTCACTGTGGTGAACCTCTGGCGGGCATCAAACAAACGTTACGGGACCATTCCCCACCACAGGGGATTGTCTGTGGTTGAGCGTGATCTCGTAACATCTGAAAATACCCAAAGTATACACTAGAATAACACCACACATAGCAAAGTTACTTCAGCTACAAAAAAAAAGAGTAGAGTTTCTGCCTTAATTTTGACTTACATAAGCAATTCTCAAAATATGGATTATGACCCTCTATAAGGTTACCCTAGCTGCAGATGGGATCATAATTTTGATTGGTTTTGGTATGTCCTCCTGCTTTTCCCCCCCCTCTAAAGTCACAGGATTATATGCAGGTCTGAAAATGGGGTCTTGCAGACAAAAAAGCTCGGGAACCCCAGGCCTGAGCAGTCTGTATGCCTCCCTCTGTTCAGTCACTAGATGGCAGAACATGCTAGACCACTGACCAGTAGTTTTCCTGCGATAGCCTCAAACTACTTTTTTTCATCAGTGTTCCATAAAAACACTACAGGTTTATTACTACGAATACTTACCTTTTTTTCACATTTAAACTGGATATAGACGATGCTTTAATTTAGGTTGTGAACTCTGCAGACCAGAGAGCTGTCATTTTTGAATGGTCTGTGAAGCCCCTGTCCTGTACAAATAACCACATATGTAACTTTGACAGGTGAAAAAAATATACATTTTAACACTACAGCCTGTGTTAAAGAGTATACAGCTACTATGGACTGGCAGCAGGAAGACACTTTTTTGGTATCGCTAGCTAGGTCTGTCAGGGTAGGTTTCTCAGTACATCTAAATCATACTTGTTCTGTGAAGAGGACAGGCTTATTCCATAGGAGAATAAACAGCACTTGAATTAACTGTCTTTCCTTACTCCTGGCCCTATTCCAGCTTCCCTCACCACCCCCAAAGTTTCTCTCCAGAGAAATGCATACTAGTGGTAAACCAACCAAACATATTTGGGGTGTGTGTGAGTCTTTCTAACCCATATTTAAATAATTAAATACAAATTGATTTTGTTTTGGTTTTTTTCTCCCGATTTATGGTGGGTGCTTTACAGACAAGTACCAAGACTCCTCGGCCCTGTACCGTTTTCAGTTGGGTGATGGCTTGATGAACTCCTAAAGTTAGTGCTGTCAGTGATCATCACTTTTCACTCTGTAATGAAATGAGAACTGTGGAGTCCAAAGAGCTCCCTTAGTAGGTTATGGATAACAGTCACTTTCACTTCCAATTAACTTATTTCATGTTCCCCCTGGAATGCAGTGTTGTACTCTCAGTGGTCGAATTCTTTATGATCACAGTGCAAGTGAACCTGTCGTTGATAATGACAGGTTGCCTGTTCACAAGATTAAAGTGTAGTAACTATACAGTTCTCTAAAAGAATGCCCTCCTCTGTACAATTGTTGCCTGTACTGACTGCAATACCTCCTCAGCCTGGCTATTGGGATATTAGGCACAGATGGATGAATACCACCAGCATTATTGGGAACAGAAGCAGACTTACCAAGTGAGAAACTGACTACACTATATGCAATTGGCATGCATGGTTTTAAAAAAATCAATCGTTCCTTTAACCCACAGTTTGTTGGGCAGAAACAAAACCATTTTCAGCCTAGTGCTTTGGTGAAGAGATGCAGCTACAACTTTCTAATCAAATCCCTTTGCCATTCAAACTGCCTTTGATTTTAACTTCTTACTTTTCCATCTGCAAGTTATTAAATTACAAGACCTAAGAAGCAGCAAATAAAATAAGTACTCAAAGACTTTTGCCATTCCAGCATAGTCTTGTCAGTACCAGAGGCAATCTGGATAAAATTACTGTCAGTTTCAAAAGAGGAAGGATGGTAGCACAGAAACTAAGTGGATGAATCAGAATTAAAGAAGGAGTTGTTTGGCTACAGTCAGAAAAGCCTCTTGCCCTTTCTTCCCAAAGGTCTGGAATATTTTATTTCTGTCTGATCTATTCGCTTAGTCTACTGTGTAAAACCAAACTGTTAAAAACCAGTTTTTTGTTTTTGTTTTTTAAATCACCTTATCCCTCCCCAAAATCTCTGGATATGACAAAACGCTCTTTATTTGACATCCCTCTACAAAGGTCTCAATTTTAAAAACCATCAGCACTAAGATTTTCTTTTTTCTTGCAGTGTTACCACTGCCACCTTTAGCAAACACTTGTTTTTCCTGAACTTTACTAGACCTGACTACGGGTGTACTCCTCCATCCATTGAAGGCAATGGGAGCTGCGCCATAGACTTCAATGGATGGGGGATTTCGATCCGCGCAGACCTGCTAGAAGTGCTAGAAAATACTATTCAGCATCTTTGTGGAGCAAGGAGTAGCTCTAGTAAGCCAGGCAATGCTCCCCTAGCTCATCATCCTGTGCGGTAACATCGCTGGCTGGCTCCTACCTGTTGGAGCAGGCGGGAGAGAGAGTGGTACCAGTGGCCAAGTCCACGGCTTTGCAAAGCTTTCTGCCCGGCAGGCAAGAGGCGGCTAGAGCCGCTCGGATTGAATAGCAATCCGGGGGTTTGCCAGCTGCTCCCGAGTCAGTCACAGCCAGAGCGAGGGAGCGGGATCTCTCCTCAGCCGCCGCCGCCGCCGAGCGCTGGAGCCTGCTACTGAAGAGGCTGCCAGCCACTAGGCTCTTCCCGGCCGGGGAGGGGGGGACGCAGGCACTTCTTGGGGCGGGGAAGGAAGGGGCAGAGAAGCCCCGCCCCGCTGGCAGGGGCCCGAGCTGCAGCAGGAGCGCAGGGTTTGGCTCCGGGCTGGAGCAGGGGCAGTGGGCCGCTCTCTTCTCAGCTCCAGACTGGCTCCAAGGCGCCGCCGCCGCGTCCGGCTTTGCTGACAGCCGAGCCGAGCGGGGGCTTGTCTCTAGGCTGGGAAAGGCAGGACTGGAGAAGCTGCCCCTCGAATCCCTCCCGCTTGGCCCAGCAGGCTCCCCGCTGCAAGGCGGCATCTTGATCCTCCTCCGCTGAGCTCAGGCCGGCACCCTGACTGAGCCTCCCCCTTTGCAGCTCGAAGTATACTCCGCTCCCCCAAACAGCGACCGAGGCCTGGCTGCGAGGATGGGAGCCTGCAGTCTGGGATCCTCTGCTGTAATACGCCAGGCGCCGCCAGGAGAGACCCCCGCCCCACTCTCCATGGAGCACCTGCTCCTCCACCAGCCCACCTTGCAGCAGCCTCATGCCTTACCAGCCTGCCTCCTTGCACACATCATCTGCTGTGATGCTGCCTTTGAGAGACCGACTTCTTAGAAGGCTTTGCAGTAAACGAAGCTGAATTCGATGCATTACAGATGAGACAGGCCTAAGGGATGGGGCTTTCGGGTATTGGAGGCAGGCTTGTCCTCGGCCCAAAGCCCCACAACTGCTTTTATCTAGCGTGGCCAGATATGCTTATTTTAAAGGACGCGTATGAGAGAGACAGGTTGCAGGGCTTGTTTGATTTAGCATGAGTGAAACATTTTAAATGGGGTTTGTCTGCCCCAAAGATCATTGGAAAGGCTGTCTTTGGCATCTGTAAAGTTTGAATCAATCAGTCCCACCATCTTGTATACAAAGATGATGTCAACAGTCCTCAAGATAGTAGTGGGTCGTTGCATGACTCCATAGGCCAATGTGCAAGTTTGCCACAGGGCCAGTTGCCTGATTGCACCAACTGGGCAGAGCGTTGTTTCCAGATCTGAGGTTGTGCTCAACATGATTCCTCTCAGATTCCTGGACACCATAACCCCTCAAATGCCGAGCTTGTGATATATTAGTTTTGTGTATTAAACTTTGGATAGGCCCATAGTGAATAACGCAAATGTTTTCAAACCATGAAGAAAAGAGAAAATAGCAAAAGAACTGTACTTGTGGAAATCATGACGTGCTTGTGGATATTTTGTGAGATGAAAATCAGGCTGTTAGAAAATGTTGGATAATTTCTTTTTCTCAACTCAGGCTTTCTACGGTGTCTCAGCTCCTGGGGTGAAGCCACATGAGCTGCGGGAGGCCCAATCCCCATGTGGTCCTATTGTGGGCAAGCGCAGCCGCCACACTGTGGGGCCAGCGTGGTCGGCCCCCCCAGCCAGGCAGACGCGCCACTGTCAGATCTCCTGCCACGCCTGGGGCAGACACAAGCACCAGCCACAGGAGTGGGTGCCCAGCCCTGCCCTGCCTCCCTCCTCTGGTCCAACCAATATCCTGCCCCCAGCTATGGCATGGCTGCATATGATGGGTGGTAGCGCCTGCCACTCAAAGCCCTGCAGCAGACTTTGCCATGTGGCAGGGTAGATGGGGCCTGGACACACAGACTTTCATGCCTTGGGCAGCCTTACCCCGTTTTGAGTAAGGCTGCTGTGTGCTGTGTCTTCCGACTTTTTCTGAGGATTCATCATGTAGCAGTCAGCTGTCCACCCCACCCCCCAGTGGGGGAAACATCTGATGTGCGCCAGGCCCACAATGCAGTGCATCATGTGGTAAGCCTGCCCAGAGTGGGGTAAGGCTACCCAAGGCTCAGTAAGTGCACTGTGTGGCTGTACCCCTGGTTGATGGATATGCTATGAGAAGACACCTTCTCTCTCGTTATTTTACCTACATATAGGGTAAATAGTTCCCAAAGGTGAAACAAAAGCAACCAGTTTAAAAGGCATCATAATCACAATTATAAATGAAAAGGATTACTTGATAGGTATGTTTCTGTTTGTCAGTGGGAAGGCGGGGGTCTAGGAAGGGGAGAGGGTAAGGGTGGATTGGGGTACTCTCAGAGAGTGGCGTGCGACACGGGTAGCCCGGGCCCCACTCTCGCGGCACAAGGAAGCGCTGTAGTATGCCCATCAGGATAGTGTGTGGGCCGTTCCTTGGGCTTGCGCACCTGGAACTTAGGCCCCTATCATCATAGGGCGCCGGCATTTGTAAGGCAAGCTCCACCCCGCTTGCGTGCTAGGAGACGTTGGGAGCGACGCACCAGGCCAGGCCCCGCCCCCTGTGCCTGCAGCAGCGGCGGCCCTGGTTCCGTTGCCGGAAATGGCTGCGTCTGCGGGGAATCCCCTTCTGACGTGCTGGGGTTGTCTTGCCTGGCCACGCCTCCTGGGGCTGAAAGGTCTGTTGGCGTGTCCCGGGGGGGTGCGGGGGGCGCCGCGGGGCGGCCACGCGAGCGGCGGCTGCGTCGGAGGCGCGAGATGCTTACACTGTTATTATTTATATTCCAGTAGAGCCTAGAGCACAGTTTCTCAATTTACGTTGCTGTCTGAGGTCGTGGGATTATATTTAAGTTTCAAAATGGGATGACAAAGGCAAAATATTTGGGAACCCCTATCTTAAAGGTTCCCGCTGCTGCCAGGGACGTATTTTGCTTGTGCATACATATAATAAGGAACAACCCCTGATGACTTGCAGTTGAAATAGTGCAGACAAAAGTCCTTGGCTGCATTCCCTCAAATCACTCAGCTGGTGCATGCCTCATTAAACCGCTTACCCTCTCAAATGCTTTGAGGATCAGAGCCCTTATCTTTCAGATCATTTTTAATTTGTGCTTAATTTGAACCTGTGAATAGTCCCATTGACTGGTGCATAAAGTTAAACTTGCGCATAACTAATTAGGCCAAAGCCATGCAGGAAGCCTGTGGCAGAGCTTTTGAATCCCAGACAACTGGGAGGTGGTGGCGAAGGCCGCTTTCCGCCAGTGGTGCGGAGGCTGCGCCCGTACGTCTCCAGCCCAGACCTGGCTTCACTCATTCATGCCTTCGTCACCTCGAGGCTGGACTACAGCAATGCGCTGTGCATGGGGCTGCCCCTGTTCCTGGTTCGAAGGCTGCAGCTTGTGCAGAATGCGGCGGCCCGGCTCCTGTCAGGGACGGGTCGTTGGGAACACATAACACCTGTGCTCCGGACTCTGCACTGGTTGCCAATAGCATGCCGAGCCAGATTCAAGGTATTGGTATTGATCTATAAGGCCCTTCACGGTCTGGGCCCCTCGTATCTCAGGGACCGCCTCACCCTCCGCGCCCCAGAATGGCTCCTTAGGTCTGCTGGGGGTGCTTTCCTGGAGGTCTCCCATGTTAAGCGGGGGGCCACAATGAAGAGGGCATTAGTGGTGGCCGGGCCACGCCTTTGGAATTCCCTCCCGGAAGAAGCTTGCCTGGCCCCAAGCCTTTTAACATTCCGGCAAGTTTGTAAAACCTGACTGTTGGCCCAGGCCTTTGGGGAGGGGGCGAGGGTGAGTTAGGGTTTTTTATCTCCTTCTCACCCTTCCTAAAACCCCTCCTTCTCCTTCTCACCCCTCCTAAAACAGCCGCCCCAAGCTGTTTTAGGAGGGGCGGGGTAGAAATTTGATAAAATAAATAAATATAAATTATCTATTGTTTTACTGTTGTCCTAGCCCTGTTTTAATGGTTTCTAATATTATGATTGTTTTAATTTTTATATGTTTGTATTTTTTAATATATTATTAAAATAGTTAGCCGCCCCAAGCTGTTTTTAGGAGGGACGGGATATAAATTGATAGATAAATAAATAAAACTTCCTGAAAGGCAAAAACATCTTTTAAAATCTTTGTTAATATTATGGTATGTGGGTTCTGTGCACGCAAATACACCGGTACACTGGAAATGGGACTTCCACAAAGAATAGCATCATCTAATTATATTTTAAATTTACCTGTTAAGGTAAATTTGTCTAGAATTTTGTCTAGAATAGCTCTTTTTATCAATTTGTACATTGGGAAATATGTGTTGTACTGTTTATATTACAAAGATCATATGGTCAAGCCAATAAAGTGATTGATTGAGACTCTCTCTTATTTACAGCTTTTTTTTTTTACTCTTCCAGTACATTACAGGGTCGCCGTGAGCACGTTACACCAGTGCTCCGTTCTCTGCACTGGCTGCCTATAGTCCTCAAGGCCTGATTCAAAGTGTTAGTTTTGACCTATAAAGCCCTAAACAGCTTGGGCTGCACCTACCTGCAGGATCACCTCACCCCCCTGGTCCTGGATGGATGCCTGCGGTCGGCTTGAATATCCCGAGTGATGAGGAGGAGGGGTGTGTTCTCCGTGGCTACACTGAGGCTGTGGAACTCCTTCCTCACGGAGGCCCACCTGTCTCCAAGCCGTCCTCTTTCCGCAGACAGTGTAAGACCTGGCTGTTCCGCCAGGCATTTGGCAAAGGAGACGGATGATGGATGGGGGGTGAAGCTCCGCCTGGGAAGTGTTTGTATTGATTTTATATTTTTATTTTGTTGTTGTGCTTTATTATTCATTATTGTTATCTATGTTTATTGTGTTTATATGGTTTTAGCTGTTGTGAGCCACTCCAAGCTGCTCTGAGGAGCTTGCAATGTAAATAATAAAAAGAGAGAAGACATTGGAACTAAGCAGTTCTGTGTGGGAAACATCTTCCCATTTCCNAAACACCCACTCACTCACTCACTCAGACTATCCACAGGAACACGAAGGGACACTCACCACGACCACAGTCAATCTGGATTTCGCTCAGGCAGTCAGGGAAGGTAACAGGAACACGGATAGGGAATCAGGCTGAAGGATAGGAAGCACTCGTCAGGGTTCGCACCAGGGGCCAGTTTCAGATCACCGGCGCCGCTAACCAGGCGGCGCCGGCATTTGTAGGGCAAGCTCCACCCTGCTTGCGTGCTAGGAGACGTTGGGAGCGACGCACCAGGCCAGGCCCCGCCCCCTGTGCCTGCAGCGGCGGCGGCCCTGGTTCCGTTGCCGGAAATGGCTGCATCTGCGGGGAATCCCCTTCTGACGTGCTGGGGTTGTCTTGCCTGGCCACGCCTCCTGGGGCTGAAAGGTCTGTTGGCGTGTCCCAGGGGGGTGCGGGGGGCGCCGCGGGGTGGCCACGCGAGCGGCGGCTGTGTCGGCGGCGCAAGATGCTTACACTGTTATTATTTATATTCCAGTAGAGCCTAGAGCACAGTTTCTCAATTTACGTTGCTGTCTGAGGTCATGGGATTATATTTAAGTTTCAAAATGGGATGACAAAGGCAAAATATTTGGGAACCCCTAGCTTAAAGGTTCCCGCTGCTGCCAGGGACGTATTTTGCTTGTGCATACATATAATAAGGAACAACCCCTGATGACTTGCAGTTGAAATAGTGCAGACAAAAGTCCTTGGCTGCATTCCCTCAAATCACTCAACTGGTGCATGCCTCATTAAACCGCTTACCCTCTCAAATGCTTTGAGGATCAGAGCCCTTATCTTTCAGATCATTTTTAATTTGTGCTTAATTTGAACCTGTGAATAGTCCCATTGACTGGTGCATAAAGTTAAACTTGCGCATAACTAATTAGGCCAAAGCCATGCAGGAAGCCTGTGGCAGAGCTTTTGAATCCCAGACAACTGGGAGGTGGTGGCGAAGGCCGCTTTCCGCCAGTGGTGCGGAGGCTGCGCCCGTACGTCTCCAGCCCAGACCTGGCTTCACTCATTCATGCCTTCGTCACCTCGAGGCTGGACTACAGCAATGCGCTGTGCATGGGGCTGCCCCTGTTCCTGGTTCGAAGGCTGCAGCTTGTGCAGAATGCGGCGGCCCGGCTCCTGTCAGGGACGGGTCGTTGGGAACACATAACACCTGTGCTCCGGACTCTGCACTGGTTGCCAATAGCATGCCGAGCCAGATTCAAGGTATTGGTATTGATCTATAAGGCCCTTCACGGTCTGGGCCCCTCGTATCTCAGGGACCGCCTCACCCTCCGCGCCCCAGAATGGCTCCTTAGGTCTGCTGGGGGTGCTTTCCTGGAGGTCTCCCATGTTAAGCGGGGGGCCACAATGAAGAGGGCATTAGTGGTGGCCGGGCCACGCCTTTGGAATTCCCTCCCGGAAGAAGCTTGCCTGGCCCCAAGCCTTTTAACATTCCGGCAAGTTTGTAAAACCTGACTGTTGGCCCAGGCCTTTGGGGAGGGGGCGAGGGTGAGTTAGGGTTTTTTATCTCCTTCTCACCCTTCCTAAAACCCCTCCTTCTCCTTCTCACCCCTCCTAAAACAGCCGCCCCAAGCTGTTTTAGGAGGGGCGGGGTAGAAATTTGATAAAATAAATAAATATAAATTATCTATTGTTTTACTGTTGTCCTAGCCCTGTTTTAATGGTTTCTAATATTATGATTGTTTTAATTTTTATATGTTTGTATTTTTTAATATATTATTAAAATAGTTAGCCGCCCCAAGCTGTTTTTAGGAGGGACGGGATATAAATTGATAGATAAATAAATAAAACTTCCTGAAAGGCAAAAACATCTTTTAAAATCTTTGTTAATATTATGGTATGTGGGTTCTGTGCACGCAAATACACCGGTACACTGGAAATGGGACTTCCACAAAGAATAGCATCATCTAATTATATTTTAAATTTACCTGTTAAGGTAAATTTGTCTAGAATTTTGTCTAGAATAGCTCTTTTTATCAATTTGTACATTGGGAAATATGTGTTGTACTGTTTATATTACAAAGATCATATGGTCAAGCCAATAAAGTGATTGATTGAGACTATCTCTTATTTACAGCTTTTTTTTTTTACTCTTCCAGTACATTACATGGTCGCCGTGAGCACGTTACACCAGTGCTCCGTTCTCTGCACTGGCTGCCTATAGTCCTCAAGGCCTTATTCAAAGTGTTAGTTTTGACCTATAAAGCCCTAAACAGCTTGGGCTGCACCTACCTGCAGGATCACCTCACCCCCCTGGTCCTGGATGGATGCCTGCGGTCGGCTCGAATATCCCGAGTGATGATGAGGAGAGGTGTGTTCTCCGTGGCTACACTGAGGCTGTGGAACTCCTTCCTCACGGAGGCCCACCTGTCTCCAAGCCGTCCTCTTTCCGCAGACAGTGTAAGACCTGGCTGTTCCGCCAGGCATTTGGCAAAGGAGACGGATGATGGATGGGGGGTGAAGCTCCGCCTGGGAAGTGTTTGTATTGATTTTATATTTTTATTTTGTTGTTGTGCTTTATTATTCATTATTGTTATCTATGTTTATTGTGTTTATATGGTTTTAGCTGTTGTGAGCCACTCCAAGCTGCTCTGAGGAGCTTGCAATGTAAATAATAAAAAGAGAGAAGACATTGGAACTAAGCAGTTCTGTGTGGGAAACATCTTCCCATTTCCACATTTTATTTGTTATTTTAATTATTTTTAAAAGTATTTCCTTATTGGTAGTATCAAGGTTTATTATAGTGAGCAGTTTTACTCCTCCTGGCTCTCCCACAAACTATTATGTTAGTGTGAGAAACGCAGGAGTCAGATAAATCTGTTATAAAATGAAAAATTATACAAAAAATATGACTTTTCAGAAACATGTAGACACATTTCTGAAATATTACAACCTGTATATATTTTCCTGTGTTATGTATAACTGTAGGACATTAACTTTGTTTTTCTACAGTTTGCAAAACTGGATTTTAAATAAACTGATTGGAATTTAATTCCTTTTAATAATAAAATTATAAATCTCTGGATAGCACTACCTGATATATTTTGTTCTCTAATGAAAAACTGGATTCCTTTACTTAAAATTTCTTCTCAAGATAAAATTTCACACGTAGTCTCATAGCAATAACATTAATATTAATCCTCTTGAATGACTAGCATATGTGGAGAGAGCAAATGAAATTATTCCAAATACCCGATCTTTTAGGAATGTAAGACATACAGTAGTTCTATAAATATATAATTGCTGTTGGAATCCATCCCATATCCTAATTATATCCTTCAGAAGTAATTTTATCTCATTAGAAGACTACTGAACCCTTCTGATATTTTTAACATGCTTGTGAAATTGATCTGACGTACTAAATAAACTTTCAATTTGTAGTGAGTTTGGAAAGACTGATACTTTTTTAAAAACGATGATGGAATACTACAAAAATAAGTAAATCCAAACCAGTTGCAAAATCCATATACTTTTCATCTGAATTGTTCCTCCTTAACATGTAGGGCTGAATCCTCCATCACTAAGGTCAATAGGAACTGAGTAGAGCTGAAATGAGCACCTTCCAAAATGGGTAAACCCATCAAATATACACTACCCAATTTGCCATTCATGGGTTGAGCAATAGGAAATACTCGCATAGAATCCGACAAGTACCCCTTTTTATTTTAAAAGGGAGGGGGGAGACAGAGAGAGAGAGAGTGTGTGTGTGTGTGTGTGTGTGTGTGTGTGTGTGTGTGTGTGTGTGTGTGTAAATGCCCACAAATTTTATAAGCCAGCTGTTAGAAAGTGACTTGGGCAAGCAGAGGGCAGCATCTTCCCCCCTCATCCTTCCTCTCCTTCCTCACTGTCAATAACTATTGATGGAGTCACCATCCTGCCTGTCCCCCAAGCCCGTAGCCTAGGCTTCATCTTTGACTCACCCCTTTCTTTTAAACCCTACATTGACTCTGTTGCTAAATCCTGTCGCTTCTCCCTCCATAACATTGCTAAGATTCGCCCTTTTCTCTCTGTCTCGTCTGCCAAAACTCTTGTTCATGCTCTGGTCATCTCTCGCCTCGATTACTGTAACCTCCTTCTCACTGGCCTTCCCCGGTCTCACCTTTCTCCCCTCATCTCTGTCCAAAACTCTGCTGCCAGGGTCATCTACCTCGCCAGTCGCTTCGACCATGTGCAGCCCCTCCTCTCTTCGCTTCACTGGCTTCCCCTTCCTGAACGAATCCTGCACAAGCTCCTAGTCTTCACCTATAAAGCTCTTCACAACCTTGCTCCCCCCTACCTCTCTGCACTTATCGCCCTCCATACTCCAGCCCGTGCACTTCGCTCCTCCTCTGTCCCTTCTCTCACCCTTCCACGCCTTCCCTGCTCCCCTAAGCGCCTTCGTCCCTTCTCACTTGCTGCCCCCCATGCCTGGAACTCCCTCCCTGTCCACATCCGCCTTGCCCCCTCCCTTCATACCTTCAAATCTCTCCTTAAAACTCACCTCTTTCGCTCTGCTCTGTCTGACTCTTTATCCTGCTGAGCCACTATTCCTATACCTACGATCGGTTTACCCTTATCCTTGCAACATGGACCTGCCTGCTGTCATTCTCATCGTAACCAAGCCAAGTACGTGCA
The DNA here is from genome assembly GCA_003113815.1 of Sphenodon punctatus. Taxonomy (NCBI): domain Eukaryota; kingdom Metazoa; phylum Chordata; class Lepidosauria; order Sphenodontia; family Sphenodontidae; genus Sphenodon; species Sphenodon punctatus. Next base: position 3,134,521 of record QEPC01008879.1, on the reverse strand, counting down.
CTTGAGACCTCGCATCTTCATGAATGTTAGACCCCTTGTCTCTCCCTCTGTTCCCCTTCCTAAGTCTCTCCCCCAGCTCCTGTCTCTCAGATTGTAAGCCCTAGGGGCAGGGACCGTGTCTATTTTATTACTTTGTAAAGTGCCAGGTACACTGCTGGCGCTATATAAATGTTTGTTAATAATAATAATTGGACCTAGGCACAGCTTTCCCAAAGCAGGGTAGCTGAGCCACACCCGAACAGCCCTTTCAAGACACTAACTGTAAACTCTTCATATGACCAATATACAGTGCGCATCCTCATGACCACAGTACACAGGAACAGCGAACAATTGCTCTGGTACCTCTTCTGGTAGAACTTTATAAAGAAAGTGGGGAAGTTGGAGGTTTGAGGCTCCTTATAGGCAAAGAAACTGCATGGAAGCATCAGAGAATCCACCATACAGGAGACAAACCTTTCGTTGGGAGAAAATAAAGAGGTACCAGAGCAACTGTTAACTGTTCCTATGTACTTTGGCCATGATAACAGGTACTGTATATTGGTCAATTTGTAAGCATCTGGAGGACAAGGGGGTGATTACTAGCAGTCAGCATGGAGTTGTCAAAAATAAATTATACCAAACCAATTTAATCTCCTTCTCTGACAGAGAAGTGACACTGCTTGTGTGGATAAAGGGAATGCAGTGGATACAATTTACCTGGATTTTAGAAAAGCTTTTGACACAGTTCCATATGACATCTTCATAAGGAACCTGGAGAAATGTGGCCTAGATGGAACTAGCATAAGGTGGATATATAACTGGCTGAATGATCATTTGTAACGAGTAATAATTTACTCTTATGTAATGTCGGCTTGCAAGGCTGTCTCAAACAGGGTTCCACAGGGGTCCCCTCTTGGACTGAAGCTGTTCATCATTTTTATTAATGACTCTGATAAAGGAGTAGTAGAGAGTATACTCATCACTGCAAACACTTTGGAGGGTAACACAAAAATTCAATACAATCTTAAAATGGAGTACTGGGCTGTAAACAATAAAATTAAATTTAGTAAAGACAAATGTAAGGTAATATACACAGGACAGAAAAGCCAAAGTCATAAATACAAAGTGGTAGCACTGCAGAGAAAGACTTAGTGGGGAGTTGTGAATTGGAGACTGAACATGAGTTGGCAATGTGATGCTGTTGCAAAAAAAAGGCAAATGTCACTTTAAGCTGCATTAACTGAAGCAACTGTGGATTCAACTCACAGGAAGTCATTGTGCCACTCTACTCAGCTTGGGGGGCGGGGGGCACCTGGAGAACTGTATTCTGTTTTGGACACTCCATTTTAAGAAGGGCAGAGCAAAGTTGGGAAGGGTACAGAGGAGAGCAACAAGGAAGGTGAAGAGTTTGGAACACATATGACAGGTGGAAGGAGCTAGCTAGGTTCAAGAAGACTCAAAGGAGAATATGGTAACAGTCTACAAATATTTGAAAGGCTGTCATAAGGATGATGGGGAACAATTCTCCTTTGCTATGGAGGGCAGAAGGCCAAGAGTTAATGGGCACAAGTGGAAGGAAGGCAGATTTAGATTAAACCTCAGCAAATGCTTCCCGACTCCTTATATAGTCAGGCAATGATACAAGCTACATAGAGAAGTTGTGGATTCTCCATTATTGGAGAGTTTAAAGAAGACACTGGATGATGCTATTTCTGGGATGGCTTAGATATGGTAGATCCTGCACCATGCAGGGAATGGAATCAGTGACATGGGGTCCCTTCTGGTTCTAGGATTCCATCACATGGGTCTTGTTCCTCACTGGGTGTTTTTACACACACATTTCCTGAAGTTTCTGTGTGTCTAAATCACTCACCCAGATCTTAAACATCTGACTCTCTGAAGTTCTGCATAGAACTTCTCCCAGAACTTTTGTGTGTAAAAAGTTCTCATGGTAAACTGCTTTGCTCCAGGCAGCTGTGGTCACTTGGTTCTGCCTCAGGGCAGTGTTTGTGTGAAGAATGCATCCAGGAACTTACTTGTGGACTTGTAAACCCAGAAGATTGCAAGGCCAGCACTTTAAGGTGTGTGTAAAAATGCCCACCACTGATTGTTCACCTCTGCCTTCCCACTCCCACAGCTGCAAGTTCCAAAAGAGGGAGATCAGAGGAGGTGAGGAATATTTAACCCCCAGATCTTCCTGCGTGTGAGAATGGAGACTGAGGAAGGTATTTACTCCAGAGAAACTCCTAAAAACCTGAATCTGACATTCTCCTGAGAATACACCCAGAGTGTTGAAGGGTCCCCTTTACATTAAATGCCTTTCTAGTCCCTACCAGCCTCTGAGCGAAAGTTCACCTGGAATATTTTTATAAATTCAACTTTCAGAAATTCCTGGGTTTTATAAGAGACCAAACACTAATGATCTCAAACATCATCTGGAGTTATATTTAAGAAATGCAATTGACATAGCATAATAGAGTAAGGATGCTAATTAACTACAATACAGCATGGAGCATACACCATAAGAAACAATGCACTCCAATACACAGTGACCTCAGGAATATATATTACTGTAGTCCTTTAATAGGAATTTCTGTATTCAGTTGCACACAAGACAAAACTCTTTTTAAAAAGTTTCTGAAAGCATGATTAACATATTTCTACATGTTTGCACTTGAATTCAGCAAGGTTGAGCAATGTAACAAAAAAACTGCACGTACAAAAACCTATTTTCATAGTATTTACAACCCAGCTGTAGCTATGAAATGCTGGAGCGTGTTCTGTTAAGATTTTCAGCTCACTTTCAAAGCGATTCAGCTGAGCTCCCAGCTTATTTCAGTTTTGCCCATTTGCTACTTTTATTATACTAAATCTTGCATGGTCATAACAGCTCATTGAATACTGCCTAAAAGTTAAATAAGGTATTTTCTGTTGGTTTGTTTGTTTTCTTACTACATATCAAACTTAATTGCAAAAACTGCACAACTATGTTGTATGTGTCATTTATTTATTTAAATGTATGCCTTTCCCTTAAGGCTCAGGGTGGCTTACAACATATTAAAAAATACATAAACGCATATTTTAAAAATCCCTTAAACACCACAACACAACCCCAAAACCTCCCCACCCCTGCCAAACAGCTGGCCAAACAAAAAGATTTTACATTGCTTCTGGAAGATGAGCAGACTCAGACTTAGATCTCCAAGGGAAGTTCATATTGCAACTATGGTAGTGACAGTTGGGATGCTTTTACACGTGCACAGTTAATCTGAGGTAGCTGTAAATCCTAATATATAGCTTCAGAGTTACCATTCAGGAGTAACTGTTTACACGATCATTTTTAATCAGGAATAAGAACTAATCCTGAATTACAGTGGGAACAGGTTAATCCGGATTAGGAGTCGCAAGGAAGACTGTGAAATCCCATGGTGCAGTGCAACCAGATTGTTAGCAGAGGTTGGGGAAGACATGGCTAACATGTGCATTGTGTGACAGCAGCAGTTACAGCGACAGCAGCAACCTTGCAAAATGGAGGGATCTTCACTTTGGCGTGGTATATTTTAAATTTGGTGTGACCAGCAGAGACTGCTAGAAAAACTGCCATATACCACAGAGATACTGATGGCTACAGGGGAAGTTGACATGTCTAGCTACAGTACTCTGTGGCGGCGGGGGCTCAGTCCGGATTCACCATTTACACGATCACTATTATGGACTGAACTTAATCCAGATTAAAATAAATCCTTGAAAATTAGGAAGATACTGCGATAAAATCTAAATCCTGATTTAGTAATTCTGGATAAACTGTTCCCACAAACACCTGAATTTGAATTAAGATACGTTTGCCGTTATTTCCTGTTCTGTGGGGTTCTTTTTATTATTATTATTCCTATAATTTAAGTGCAATTTCTCTGATCTCAAACTAAAAAAATACAATGTAATTGCACATGCTAAAATGTTGCTTGCACATAGAGATATAGAGATTTTTAGTGGAATCAAGAATACTAACAATGGGTATTTTCAGAAGTGATGCTACCATACTTAGACCCAATCCAGGGTAACGGCCGCCACCCTGCCCCGGGCAGGCCAGCACCCAGAACAGACATGACGATGCACCTTACCACACTTTCCCCCAAACTGTGGTAGCACCTACCATCGGCTGTTCCCTGTGATTTTTCCAAGATTACAACCGGGGGTTACTGCTACCACAGTTCGGGGCAAAGCGTGGTGAACATCTGACAGCCGCCGAACAGAAGTGACGGTGGTTGTGTCCCTGATGTGGGGTTAAGTGTGGCTAAGCGTGGTAGCGTCACTTCTGAAAATACCCAGAGATATCACAGCAGCTGAGGCTCTTTCACTGTGAATCAAGTTTCTTGTACTGTGTGGTTGATCTACTGACCCACCTCTGCCATTTCCCAGATGTCTTGCACTATGCCGCTTGAGAGCCAAGTACAGCAAAACACAGGGGCTTTGCAAAGTCACCCAGCTTGACCTCTGTGGAGTCTGACACTGATCCCCTATTTATTACAAAGTGCAATGCAACAAGAGCTGCTCAGTTGCATTTAAACTTTATACAACCACAGAGGTGACAAGAGCATGTAACCCTAGAGTATATTTTGTGGACTATGGAAAATAATAATTAATCATGATGGAAACAAGAAAAGTCAAAATAAATCCCTCAAATACTGTTCACCACAGTAAAGAATTTTAGAAGTTAAGATTTTCCCATTCCCTTTGGTATTTACAAACCCTGATTTAGCAACTGTAACTTCTAATAGACTGAGAATCTTGGTTCTGATATTTGCTGGGTTTTTATTTTTCTAAAGGGGGGGAAATGACAGTTCCTGCCATTAAGGTATTTAAAGCTAAGGTTCCTCCACAATTGCTGTATGGAGTGCCAATCTGGGGGCGATATCTGTATAAACAACTGGATCAGGTATAAAATAGGTTTTTTGAGATCAATCCTCCACGTCCCCAGTAGGGGTGTGCACCAGGCCCCCATGTCATTTTTGTTTTTCGTTTTCGTTCTTCAAAAATGTCATTTTTGTTATTAACGACAACAACAACATGAACAGGATGTTCAACAATGACATTTTTGTTTTTGTTGTTATCGTTTTAATCATTTTTGGTATTGTTTTTAATATCATTTTTTATATTTGTTATCGTTATTGATATCAGTACCATTTCAAACAAATATTTTATTTTTGGTATCAGTATCATTATTGATTCCTGTGCATAACTAATATTTATCTTATCTAAATCTAAGGGAGACAGGGGAAGGGGAAAGGAAAACTATCTATTATCTAATCAATTATCTATATAACTATTCTAATCTAATCTATATGTCCATAATATATATTTATATCTAATCTATACTACCAATCTCTATATAATGTACAGGGGGGAGAAGGGCAGGGGAAGGGAGAAGGCAAAATGTAGGGTATGAGGAAGGAAAGGTATTGGTGGAAATACCTAATAAATAAATAAATAAATTAAATAATACAATGAGGGCTAGGGAGGATTTTTTATGTGCAAGCACCACCATTCTGTAAACACAACCTTACAAGCAGAGCTCTCACACAATGAGAGAAAAAACCTGCCCCTCCCATCTGACCGACTTCTGCAGGGGCTGGTCAGTCCGGCCTCCCTCCGCCTGGACGGGGACTTGTCCCAGGCCCGCTGTGAGGAGTTTGCCACCTACTTTGCAGACAAGATCGCTCAGATCCAGAGTAATGTTGACATCGGATTGG
>QEPC01008879.1:3074247-3103303 GCA_003113815.1 Sphenodon punctatus | reverse complement strand
CTGGGGGCGGGCGGGCAGCTTTGGCCTGGGGCCTGGGCTGGGCCCTCCCAGGGGGTGGGGCCTCGCTCACCTGCAGGGGACGAGCCCTGCTGTTGCTGTTGCTGTTGCTATGGCGGCTGGGGGCTTGTGTGGACTAGCTGCCCTTTTCCAAAATGGTGACGATGCTGCCGGCACCATTTTGGAAAGGTGACGTGGCAGCGTGGTCACCATTTTGGAAAAGGGCAGCCAGTCTGCATATGTGCAGTGAGTGACTGTTTTGCACATGTGCAGATTGGCTGCCCTTACACTGCTGCTGCCATTTTGGAAAAGGGTGGCCATGCACAGAATGGTCTGGCAGCCATTTTGTACATGCAAATCACATACATTGTGATTTTATTTTTTTATTTTTAATAATAAAAACAGGAGAACCTCCCCCACACCCCAAATAAACAAGCCCCAAATTATTTTCATGAATGAAAACAAAAACGAATGGTGTGCCTTCTACACACCCCTATATGGGACTGTATACGGTGTTGGGATATTGTATATGGAATAAAGTGTCTTGAGCTAGAGACTTCACAGACAGAGCATGACGTTTGGGTCTGGATCCTGTCACTACTTACTCAGGAACCCCTGACCCTGCTACAAGAAGTAGAAACAAGAGAGAAACAGAGTAAAGCATGAGGACTGCTGCAGACAGTCTCAGAGAAATCATCTACAGTTGTTAAAGACAATGAAAGACCATGAGGGAACTGTTGTCACCTGCAAGAGATCCATCATATTTGTCTTTCTTCCTGAAGACCGAAGGGGTTTGATCTGCAGCAAGGGCAAGTGGGTGGCCATTTTGGATGAGAAGGCCAGAGGACTGGAAGAGTGGGTTTTGATACTTCAGCTGATCTGGGAGAATGAGAATTTCCTGGAGAGAACTCAGGAAATATTGTTCCAGCAACAGCACTCCTTGTGAATTCGCTAGCTAATAAACATAATGAGTATTATTTTTCCACCTGAAATTGCAGTCCTCAAATCACTTATTTAAGTGGTTTGTAGATTGCAGCTAAGGTACTTTAAAATAACTGAAGTTTAAAAACTGAAGCATAACTTTCTGTACTTTAATATTTTAGCTTTGGCTGGCTTTAATGATGATTTGAGTTTTGATTACCTTATATGTTCTTCTTTGTGTTGCAAAGTCAATCACAATGTTCCATAGTATAAAAATATATTTATATAAATGAATGCAAAAAAGTAGAGTATCATTGTACTTTTCTGCCTAAGACCCTATAACATCCGATTGCCTCACAATGTTCAATTCATTTTTCTTCACAACAATGTGAGGTAGGAAAGCGGCATTTTACAGATAGGGAACTGAGCCATAAAAGGACATTTATACTCGGACTCTGAGAATGTTTTCACATTGAGCACTTTTGGATTAAGAACCCCTTAACCAACTTTAGCCACCCTCATTGTGAGAATCTACCACATGGAAGTTAAAGTGCGATGAAGTGGGGAATTTATTTTGTACCACTCATCAGAAGACTGCTTCCATCAAGCAGGCTTGCTAATCTGTTTTAGGAAGCTTGTGAGAAGATTCCCAGAGAGACAAAAGGTACCCTGGGGTCTCACCCCACTGGGGTGATTTTATTCCAGCATGTATCAGATCATGCATTCTGGAGTAGCTGCATCCCTTGAATGAAAGAGGGGTCTAAACATAAGGGGAATCACTGAGCAGCCACCCTGGGGCAAACTGCCTTGTGCAAACAAGCCCTATGTGGTTTGTGGCAAAGCAGAGAAATGACTCCCTGTCTCCCAAGTTTTGGTCTAGTGCCTTGACAACTGAACCGTTATCCTTAATAATGTGTTGCTACAAGGAATATATATATTAAAATCAACACAATGCAGTTTATCTAAGTACTATAATTGTTAATACTTTATGTTTGCAGATGTGGCAATAGTAGTAGAACAAAACCAAGTAATGCTAATTACACAGGAAAAACTGGTGGGCAAAATCTTATCCTAGATTTGGCAGGTTTAGTTTTCTTTAGTAATAAAATGGCTTACTGGGCACTGTACTGCTTTACTTTAAAATAATGATGACCTTCCTTTGACTTCTATGGAAGCAGGATTAAGTCTAACCTCCGACCTGACCACTATCATCCATGCTTTCATCACCTCCAGACTAGACTATTGTCATGCGCTCTACATGGGGCTACCCATGGTGATAATTAGGAGACTGTCTCCAGATGGTGTAGAATGTGGCGGCCCACCTCCTAATGGGGACAGGTCGCCAGGAGCACATTACACCAGTGATCCAAGCTCTGCATTGGCTGCCGATAGTTTCCAGGCCCGATTCAAGGTGTTGGTGGTTACCTATAAAGCCCTACACAGCCTGGGCCACACCTATCTGTGGAACCACCTCACCCCCCAAGGTCTATATTGGCCCCTGCGGTCCGCTGGGAGAGCCTTTCTTGAAGTCCCACGAGTAGCTCGAGGGGTGACTATGGAGAGAGCATTCTTGGTGGCCACACCTAGGCTGTGGAACTCCCTTCCAGCAGAGACCCATGTGGCCCTGGACCTCCCCTCCTTCCGATGACAATACAAGGCCTGGCTGTTCCACCAGGCTTTCAGTGAGGATGATGGGCAGGGTGGGGGGTTGAGGATTAGGGTAGTGGGGTTTCGTTTGACATCCCCCATTGTGAATTGTATTGTTTTATGTTTTTATATATTTTGTATTTATTATATTTAGATTGTATTTTTATATTTTTTCATATTTGCTAGTGGCCCCAAGCTGCTTTGGCAGGAGGGGAGCGTATACATTTGTAAAATATAATAAACAATAGTGCCTCAACAATCTGTTATTTCCAATTTGCCCTCTTTTGCATCAGTAACTGTTACTTTGGAGAATAAATAATACAATTCTGCTTCCACTAAATTCTCAGAAGCCGAGTCATTGACTGTTAAAGGAAAGTAAAACCGCATTCACATCTGCGGCGGCGAGATCCACAAGGGAAGACGCGGCAGCGGGGCGGAGCCGGAGAGCAGAAGAAGAGCCGGTGCGAAGGGGGATGTGCCGCGGCTTCCCTCATGCATGTCAGGGAGCAAAGTCCTGCGCTGACATGCGTGAGGGAAGCCATGGCACATCCCTATTCTCACTGGCTCTTCTTCTGCTCTCCGGCTTCTCCCCGCTGTCACGTCTTCCATCCCGGGTCTCACCGCCACAGTTGTGAATGCGGCGTAAATCCAAGAAAATAGCCTTTGGAAGGGAGAGCTAGGGGGGAATGGGACTTAACTAGCAAGTCTTGATATTGTGAGTGGGACTGGTTAACTAAAGGAGAAATGTAAACAGGTCACAACCTGAAGCTGAGAGTCTCTGTGTGCGCTACAAAATATTAGTTTATTATTTAGACAGCACTGTTAGTGTTCAGAATGCTTTATGCCCTCACAACAACCTTGTGAGGTAGGTCACTTCATTCCCATTTTACAGATGGGAAACGAAAGCTGAGAGAGAGCAATTTTCCAAGGGTACTCTCTGAATTCATAGGTAGGGAAGTATTTAAATCCCTAGGGTGCAATCCAGCTCAAGTCAATGGGAATTTCGCCCTTGACTTCAGTGAGAGTTGGATTTTGCCCCTAGTGTCCCAGGTCCAAGTCCAACACCTTAGCTGGACTCCATTAGGCTACAATATCTTCTTTTACAGTTGATACACAGATACTACGCACCCAATTGAAGTGAATGAGACTAATCCTGGTTCAGCAACCTAAAGATCTGGTTGGCTGGACTTGCAATGAAGACGTTGGAGATCAGAAAGCACCTAGGGTATAAAACATCTTAGGTTGGCCTTAGGATTACCTAAGTGAGACCTGATAGAAGAAGAGGATTTTTCAACCTTAATTCTAGAACCACTTTTCAAACACCGATCCTGCACAGACAGGCCGTTTTCACACGGACACCTTCCACCCGGCGGGCCTGCAGCCGCGCCCATGTAGAACAGCCCCAGTCATGTAAGTGGACCATGCTGTCTGAATGGAACCCCTTTGAAACAAGGCTCTACACAGATGTTCACATGCTTCTCTTTGGAAGATTTTTTTGCTTTATTTCTTCTCACTTTACTGTGGTAGGCAGCCAAGTGGTTCCCTTTTCTCATAAAATCTAGAAGTTTGACTAAATTGGATAAGTCTGCCAAAGAAAGTAAAGCAAGTGGAACACTTTCCCTCCCTCCTGTCTAAGTGAGAAAAATGTGTGAAATTTTTAATGGGTTTGGAGGACCACATGAATATGTCAAAACTTTCAAACTCGAGTATCTAGGAGAACTAATTTCTACAAAGCTGAAAGATCTGGACATACCTAGGTCTATCTAATTAGAGTGTAGACTGCTGTTAATTGCTGGAATACTTTCCACTTTCTGCAGTGTTTTGCCTTCTAATCATAAATCCCATTGACAAGGCAATATCATTAGAAAATTGAACCATTCCGCAGGTGTTTCCTGGAGAACCAGAACATTAGAAATATTGCCAACGCAAACAAATTAAGACCTGTCACTTTCGAAATAGGTTGTACTTAAGAATTAATCATCTTTTTTACACTATCAGTGAGATTCTCTGTAGGAATAGCACCCACACTCTGTAGGAATAGCAAATATGATTCCCATTCACTTCATTTGCACCCATGTCAACTGCTAACAGGGAGATTATCGTGGAAAATTTCATTCTTTATTAGAAAATACTAAGAGTCAGCTTGTTACTCTACCAGCCGTTTGTTTTAAAACTCTCTGAAAGCTGCTATCTTTATAGAACCCCAGGTGACATAGTATTGCAATGGCAAGTTTAGGGTTGTTGTCATTATTATTCAGCATTCCTATAGCATTTTCAGTGTTTGAAGTGTTTTACAGTCTGCATCTATTAAGGGTTAACATTTAATACTGGGATTTTTAAAGGATTCTAAAGGTGTTAGGTGCTCATCATCCACTTATATTTGGTACATGGCAAGCACCAATATTTCTCTTCTCATAATAATAATTAATTAATAATAATCTTTGGCAAAGAATGTCCTTTGCTATCTTCAATCCCAAACTAAATTTTCTTGTTAAAGTCTGAAAAAAAATCCAAGTATGGATGGAATATATATTTCCACTAAGATATTTTGATTTGTTGTTGTTGCTGTTCATAAGTCATCCAAATATTTTCACTTATGCGAACTTGGCAACTGAATAGTCCTCAAGTAAGAAATTTGACAAAATATCTAGAAATAAAAAAATTACAATTGGTTAACACCGATGGCTGCGGACAACTGGATTCTGTTTCCTGCTCTGCCACTGACCTGCACCTGCAGTGGGACCTTGGGCAGGTCACTTGACCTGCAGGGGTCTCTTCTCCTCCCATGCCCCTCTATTTGCCTTACCAGCCTAGATCCCGGTTCAGCAAATCATTTTAAGCATCTGTTTCAGCTTCTCTTTAAATCTGTGCTTATGGCCCATTTATGTTAGTAGAATTAATCACATTCATAAACATAAACATATGCTTAATTGCTTTCCTGAATCAGGATCTTACATTGTACAAGGCAGGGATGGATAAAGTCCCCAATCCCAAGACCTGTGAACCAAAATCTTCATATGGCCAGGAGCCCAAGACACACACGTGTGCATATGCATACCAACAAACATACAGTGTTTCAGCATGTAAGGGCGCTTTCCGACGAGCATAAACGCACCTGATTTGCCTCCACAAGAAACTCCAGGAGGTAAATCAGGTGCAGCTTTTATCATGTGGGAAAACAAAGTCATGTGGCTTTGGCAGCTATCATGCGGGGGATGCAAAGCCCAAAAATCCAGCTTTGCATCCCCTGCATGATCGCAGCCAAAGTTGCGCAGCTTTGTTTTCCTATGTGACAAAAGCTGCGCCGGATTTTCCTCTCGCAGTTTCTTGTGGAGGCAAAACATTGGTAAATCATCATTCCCTTATTATTGTAAGCTGCTCAGAGCTGCCTGTGGCAAGATGGATGGGATAGAGTGCCCTAAGTTTTGTGCTTATGTAAATAAGTATTGAGAAGACAGACACTCTGAATCTCCCTGGCTTTCCTGCTTTGTGGTTGACTGACTGAGCTGGTATTCTGTGTTCCTGACTGCTGAGATTCGGAGGAGTCGCTGCAATTCAGCTGCCAACACTCGGGTGCAATGAAGTAAGATGCAGGACCATTAGGAAGAGTGGAGCCCGGACAGACCAGCCTTGGCTGAGAGCTGCAGTTGAACTGCCCAAACATTTGGTCACAGTTTGGTCACCCCTGCTATAAAATGCTTAGGACATGATATGTCTCCTAGTACTATGGGTAAAATCAAACAAGACAATAGCCCACGTTAGCCTTCACCAGGTGTTCCTGTGTGTCTGTATATTAGGCATCTGCCACATGGTCTCCACTAATGGCAGAGTCCAGGGACATTGCAGGTCCACTGTGTGGGCCAGTCAGGGCTAATAGGTGCCCACATGTCTGCATCTCATCAATTAGTTTCACCCACAGCCTCACCAGCATCTAGGTCCACCAGCACATTAAGTCTTGCCCAGTATGCCTGGCCAACTGAGACACAGTAACGGTAGCAATCTCCCTCCCCTGTGGCCACCTCTTTCAGTTGTGAGGCGGAAGGGAAGGGAGACTACGGGAGGAGGGAAGACTTCTAGCGTGTCTCTCAGCTGAGAGGTGGCTGCGGGGAGGGAGATCATGAGCACCACTCATGGAAGCTGCTGCAAGCACATGAAATATGGGTTTATATTAGGCTGGATGTGCTAAACAGGTGACTGGGGGCTGCATGGACCAAACATGAACTCCAGCAGGTTATCGTCTCATTTGGTTCCTCGTGTACTATTGTACCTCCATCTTGGTTGGGGCTTCTAGGTGATACTGTGTTACAAACAACTAATCCTACTCCACCAGCATAAATCCTTGCACCCCTTACTTGAGTGACAAGCATCCACGCCACCATTCCACCCAAATTGAAAGATACAAGCACTCACTCCCATACCATTTTTGAAAAAAAGAAATAGAGATTCATTCAGATACTCCAAAAGTAAACTGCCTAATTAGAACCCATTTGCTAAATTGCCAAACTTTCTATATAAATATTATGCATTTAAAGCGGTTGGTTTCCCTTTTCCCAGGTGTGTTGCTCTCCTAACTTCCCTCCAGTAACACGTTTGGTCTGAATCTCTTCCAGTTGCCAGATCTTTTCCACACAGGAAACATCCAACCTCTCAACCTGGACCATCCTCTCCCCCACCAAAACATGCCTCAAATTTCAAATTTATTTTATTTGCGTGGCCCTAGGCCATTGCCAACATACACAAAGACAGAAAGACAAAAACAGTGAATGAAAATTAATTATTAATTAAACTCAGAAGTACAAAGTTAAATATACATATTTATGACTTAAAACATAAACGTTCAAAATATCGGAGTAAGGGAGTTTACTATCAGCCTCCCCCGCCCCCCGGATTTATGATATCTTACTCGAGAGCTGCAGGAACCTTTACTTGAGGAACCGAAGCCTCAAATTTAAGGCTGATGTCAAAAATTTCATAATCTCTTGGGTAGTTTCAGAGGAGATGCCACTTAAAGCTGACTCTAGCAAGCAGAATTCCGTTCTGCCTGGAAACTTTTCTAACATAGAAGAGAGAAATTTATCTCGCAATTGATCATAAAGATGACAGCCAAACAAAATATGCTGAGTGGAATCAGTAATCTGCCTATCGAAAGGGCAAAGGCGATCACCATACTTAATACCATGGAGGCATCCCTCAAGGACTCTGGTGGGCAAGGAATTTAAACAAGCGCATAGGAACAGATGTTTTCCCCTAAACGAAGAGGGTGAAGCAGGTACCTTGCCATTTTCCCTGGCTCCAGAGCCCAGGCTTTATATCCAATCATATGAAAATGTGCCTTGAATCCCATATCTCACTTTCAAACAGTGCCGGGCTGCCTCAAGGAGGCGATGGTGTGGTCTCTGCTCAAGAAGCCATCACTTGACGCTGACTCCCCTACCAGCTATCGGTCTGTCTCTTACCTTCCCTTTTTAGGAAGGTTATTGAATGGGTAGTGGCTCAGCAGCTCCAGGGGCATCTTGACCGCATTGGTTATCTTGATCCTTCTCAGTCTGGCTTTCGTCCGGGTCATAGCACTGAGACAGCACTTGTGGCATTGAAGTCCCCCAGGACCAAAGTCCTGGAGGAGCTCAGCACCACCTCTGAGGCCAACTCTGCTAGAGCGACAAGGGATGCTGCTGGGCAGGAAGGGTCCCGGTATACCAGCAACACCCCAAGCTTGCCCCCAGCCAAATCAAACACCACATGGAGGGCCTCAACTCCTGAAATCTCCTGGACTGGATATCTCCTAACTGACCAGTCCTCCCTAAAACTATTTAGCTGAAACATGGAGTAATTATACCTCCAATGGACAGCATTATATGTACCAAATTCCAAAAATATTGGATAATGGAATCCAATTTTAGAAGCAGTTGAATTATTTTATTTTGCAAATATCTTCATATAAATTCTTAGGGGTAACTTCTTTTCCTCATATTTAATATAGATGAAACTTGGCAAGTTTATAGCCCTTCCCATATTTACTGTCTCTGCCAACTTTCAGAAGTATTGGATAAAGGGTCCTGGTGGTATAAGAAATTAACTTATAAATGTATGTCTAACTGTAACATCTTTGCAGTCCAACCAGTCTACATGAAATTTGGCATGACTGTATATCAAACTTTCATGATCATCTCTGCCAAATATCGGAAAGATGTGATAAAGGGACCCAATTTTATATGCCTACACAACATATGCAGAGAAGGAGCCTATGCCAGGGATTCTTTGACATGTCACTGTGGTATAAGATCAGTTTGTGATGCCAATTGGTCAGCAGAAATGTCAACCAAATATCATCATTCTGTGCTGTGACCATCCCAACATCTCTCCCCTACTTGTTACCGGGAAGTCAGAAGCATCTGTTTAGGAAAGAGCCTATAGAGATTCTCTTATGTCCTCTGTCACAGTGCTGCAGAATGTGATTGTGATGATAACTGGCCAGCCTGGATGTGTAAACTATGTCTCCTGATTGCTGGGATGCTTTCCCCAAAGTCCCAGTTATGTCCCTTTTATGCCCGCCTCAGGGCTGCCCCCTATGCCCGCCTTGAAGCCACTACCAATTGGTCCTGTAAAGTTAGAAGCATGCAGTAATTGGCCAGTGAATGTGTCTGTCAGTGTTTTGGGTTGCTCCACATCCTTCCTCTTACAGTCTCTCTTCCCCTGCCATGCCAGGTGCCTGCCTCTGACTGACACTGAATGTGCTACTATTTATCTGAATAATGGTCTTCACAGGGACAACTTCAATTGCTTATAAAATTGGGGCCCTTTATCAAGTTGTCCTGTAGTTTGGCAGAGATGACAGTGAAGGTATGTGATACATTTCTGCCAAATATCTTATAAACAGGATGGAATATAAACATGTTACAGCTGGAAATGTATTTTCAAGTTAATGTCATACCATCAGAACCATTTATTCAATCTTTCTAAAAATTGGCAGGAGTGTTAAGCTTGTGGAGTGACATAATATTCAGAGGTTTCATACAAATTGGATGCAAGTTAAAGAAGTTGTATCCGTGAATGTCTATGAAGCTTTTCTTAAATTCACAACATTTAATTGCTTCTAAAATTGGGTCCCTTTATCTAATTTTTTCAAAATTTAGTACACATAGTGCCCTCCATTGGGGGTACATGCTCCCCATGTTTCATCAGAATTGAATAAGAAACAAAAAGTTATAGCTGGAAATACGTTTTTCATTTTTTCCCTTTCTTTCAAAAACAAAATGTTGTTTTCATTTCTATTTTCATTATTATTTGTCATTTTCATTATTGCAATAATGAGAACAAAACCAACAATTTTCATTATCGTTATTGTAATAACAAAAATGACATGCACACCCCTAAAGGGCAACATGGGACCATTGTGTTATAGCTGAACAGAGGTAGTTTTCTGTATTGACATTGGAGAAGACAATTCAGAATTTCTAACTGTAGACTTGGTGAATTGGAGTCTTAGAACTGAGATCAACATATATTTCCCTGTGCTAACAATAAAAAAACCTCTGTAGATCTGATTTCCAATCCTGTTTTCAATGAAGTCCGTGGCAAATCTCCCATTGACTTCAGGGGAAGAAGGAGAAGCATCTGATTTTGTGCCAAGTTTTGCCTTGGATACATGAATTCTGGCTATGTCATACTCTAAACAACACTCTAGAAATGAATTATGTCAGAGCCATTTCTAACATTTTGTTTAAAACAGGGCAAAGGAGAATCTCAATGTCTTCAGTTATGTAAATAATTACATGTTCCATCTTATTAATGCTTATTATCATGCTTCTTATTTGAAGAAATGGAAACTATATAGAACTTTATCATTAAAATAGTTACAGCTCAGTATCCTTCTAATACTGTTCTACGGAGCTAGGAAGCAGGGAGCCAAGCTCTGAGTTATGCTTCTTATACACAGCGCAACTCAGGAGATAAGAGAGCCAGGAGGGAGACTCTTTGCCATCTTTACACCTCCTATTAAACCTACGAAACTCTGTTCCTCCTCATTTCAACTTGAGCAAAACATATTTTGTGGCTTTAAGTGCTACTGCAAATTTTTTAAAAATACAACTGCTTCAATCCAAACTCAGCCCACATCATGTAAATGTGGGACTCCCATTGTCTTTAATGGGAGTTGCATATGCACATTTTGAAAACAGAACTTGGCCCTAAAACGTTTATAGTGAGCCTTTGTGTAAAGACTATGCTTTGGAAACTGTTGGAGCCAAAAACAGCAAACTTGACATTGTTTGACTTTCTGTTCTTTTCATAGCTCTCTTGTTTAAGTTGCTGCACATGCCCACTGAAACAGTACTGTATTGCGTATATGTTATGCCTACAGAGAACTTTCAGAAGAAAGCTTTGTTGTTGTTGTTTTTTTTTTCATTGATTCACTAGTAACATCTACACAAATCAGATGTGCACGAGAAGCTGTTATATTCTTAACCCAGAAATATTACAGACTGCAGTACATGCTTTCAATGCAGTGGACCAAATCCACAGGTGTAATTTAGACTTGTCAATTCTCATCGACTTTTATGGTTGAAGATTGAACTCTTAGACTAGCAGCAAATTTGGCAGGTATATTGATAAGGAAAAGATTTAAATGTTCTGTGTAGACCTTTAGCACAGCATTGTTTTAACTCTGTTAGCATCATCATAGAGACAGTTTCTTAGGACATTGTGAAGCAAGCCCTCCTTGGAATATCTTTCCAGATTTGGAAGTCAGCCTGATTGAGGGAGAAAACGAAAGTGGAACAGTGGGAAAAAATCTCTTAAGTAGGACGCAGCTCCTGATACAGACTAATCATTCATACCACAGGGCTTGAATCTGTATGGTTCTGAGACCACTGGACCTAGTCCAAGCATTGCTGTGGCAACCCAGCCTGGACCGGGAAGGGAAGCCACAGAGGACATGATTAGGATTGGGTCTGGCCACAGAACAAATGTCACATTTGTTAACACCCAGAGTTAGAGTGTTCACCTATCACCTTTGTAGAGTTGACTCACACTAAGGAGGTTGTTGCAAGGATTGTGGTTTTGAGATACAGGTGTGGTCACCCCAGCTTGCCTTCTACGTTTAGAAACGGGGTTGAATCCTCTGAGTGTAAAGTTGGCTATTAATCCTCTGAATTATTGGCTAAGGGTGGGTGAAATGATGGATGATAGGTTGCCATGTTTGTGCCTGGAGGAAGCTAACACCTGGTCTACTCGCAGGCTTAGGTTGAGCAGAGTCTGGAGTCAATTGCAGAATCTGGGTTTATCACCTGAAATGCTCAAGACCCTGCCACTCAAGGAACGAAAGTTATTTTATTTTATTTATTTATTTATTTAAAATTTATATCCCGCCCCTCCTGCCCACAGGGCAGCCTGGGGCGGCGAACAACATTCATTAAAATAATTTTAAAAAATTAAAACAATTTAAAATACAGTATGTGGGGAAAAAAACCGATCCCCATCCCTCGCCAAAAGCCTGACACATATACGCCGAAACAGCAGGAGAGTGGGAGCCAGCCGAGCCTCCTCCAGGAGCAAATTCCACAGCACAGGGGCGACCACCAAAAAAGATCTAACATCGGTGGCCACCCGCCTCGCCCGGAGATGCTCCAAAAAGGCTCCCACGGACGATCTCAAGGGTCGCACGGGCACATGGGGAGTGAGGCGGTCCTGCAGATAAGCAGGGCCCAGGCCATGAAGGGCTTTAAAGGTTAAAACCAGCACCTTGAACCTGGCCTGGTGCTTTATAGGCAGCCAGTGCAGAGCCCGGAGCACTGGTGTCATGTGCTCCCTGCTACCCGCCCCCGTCAGGAGACGGGCCGCAGCATTCTGCACCAGCTTCAGCCTCTGGACGAGCTTCTCGGCAGCCCCACGTAGAGTGCGTTGCAGTAATCCAGCCTCGAGGTGATGAAGTCATTGTGAGGCAACTCACGAGGTGATTAGTCATTGCGAGGCAACTCACGGATCAGGCAATACAGCAGGACTTGGGGGCAATTCAGGTGTTGAAGTGTGCCCCATTTTATAAATTGTTTAAAAGTACCTCTGGCTGCGAGGTGTATTTAAGGTTGATTGATGATCTTGAACCCCACAGAGCTTTGTCACTCTTAAGATTTGATCTTCTCCCCTCTAAGGTGCTCCAGGGGAGATGGGATGGTATCCCGTATGGAGAAAGGATCTGCCCTTGCAATTCTGGACAAACTGACGATTTGCTGCACCTATTATTTATTTGCCCTCTTACCTCGTATTGGAGGGAATTCTATCTTGGGACCTGGTTCCTTGGGCGCCCCCATTCTCTCACCGAGCAGTTATTGCAATCTTGTTTGTCGTCTAATTCTGATCAGCTACTGCATAAGGTGGCCAAACTGGCACTACAACTTAGTAAATGCTGAATTTATTTATATAGAGGATGAGGTTTCGATGATTTCTTGTTGATTTTTGAGGATTTTCAGCGTTAATTTTGATAATTAATTTAGCTGTAATGATCATGATAACAGTGTGTCAGGGCTCTTGCCGCCCTGGCACTGCTGGACCGGTTGCGTACTGTTGCTAGGCAACAGCGCGATGCCGGGAAGGCTAGGGATCGCTGGAGACGCCACAGGAAGGGGCGTGGACTCCAGTGCGGCCAGGGAAAGGCCCGGTCCCCGCCCACACACGAAGTACATCTAGTGCAATGTAGGACTGGGCGATGGGACGGGGGCTCCGCCCTAGGCAGGCTAGAGGCAAAACTACATAAGGTACCGGCGGGGTTGAAAGCCGCCGCCGGTAATCGCTTCTGAGAGGCTGACCCTGGTATACCTGGTGTACTTCCTATTCCTTGTCTTAGCATTGAGAGTCTGTTTGGGTGAGTAAGTTCTTGTGTTTCCCCCTTCCCGGAGTGAAGTTGTGTAGCGAGTGTGTGTGTGCGTGAGGTCTAATTTGTTGCTCCTTGTTGTTGAGAACTTGAGTTGGATCAGGTGTGTGGGTTCCCTTTTACAGTTGTTCTTCCCTTCCCTCCCCCCCGCCGTGGTTTTCTTCTCCCCTTCCCCTACAGGTTTCCATCCCTGCGAGAAAGCCCTGCCCTTGTGGCACCCCCTTCCCCGCCCCACGAACCTTTTCCCTTTCCCCGTTCCTTCCCCCCAGGACCTTTTCCTCTTCTCCCCCACGTTCCTGAGTCATGGTGTCCTGGGCCCCGGAGTACTCCCCCAGCAAGTGTTGTACCCCTGTTGTGTTGGCCTTCCCCGCCCCCCCCCCGGGCAATACCCCTCCTCTCCTCGTTCCTGTGATGATTTGGGTTGCCTTCTATCCTTGAGGGAAAGCCCACCCGAGATCCTGAGGGACCGTTATACCCCGATAGACCTTGACATCCGAGCGAGGAGGGCGCCCCTTCTTCCCTGTGTGGTGTTCGTCCTCCCCTGTGCTTCCCTTCTTTCCCTTCCTCCCCACCCTTTTACCCCATCCTATCCCGCCGTGACACAGTGCAGCATTTGTGGTTTTTAATTTGTGGATAAATTTTGGATGGCTACAGCTATGCTGCTTTTATCTAATCAAATGTGGTAAATGTCAGAAATGTTTGGTTTTATACTATTCTATATTGTGTTGTATTGGTTTTTTTGTGTCTTCTTTTTTGCAACGGCCTCTAGTCATGCAATAATAAAACTACTTACTTACTTATAGGTGTGGTGGTTGGGGATTCAGCCAATAGAAATGCTGTTATCAATGCGGAAGCCCAAATCTTTAGATTGTAAGCTCTCGGGCAGGGACCGTGTCTATCTTATTCTTTGTAAAGCACCAGGTACATCGCTGGTGCTATATAAATGCTTATAATAATAATAATTAATAATTCAAATGAGTATTTCTATTGACTTTGGTGGGCTGTGCACCATATCCACGGTGTCAAAGTCAGTGCCCCATTCACTCTAAGTGAAGGTGGTGATGTCATGAAACTGGAACCAGACTTCTAGTGGGAGCTGAGGAGAAGGCTGAAGTTGTGGTAGATATTGGTACTAGGGGTAGGGGAGAGCTGGAATCTAAATTTAGGTTATTCTAGAGTTGCAGGAGCAGCTCTCTAGTTAAGGCAGCTGTATCATTGTGTTAAAGGACTCTTAGGCACTGTTCTTCAGCAGCCGCCTGCAGGCAGCCACTTACGGCTTCTGGGGCCTTCTAAATACCTGGGGAGTAGAGAAGAAGTACCAATCGGCAGATCCAGCACAAATGCTTCCTCAGCAATCCCAGCAGGTAGGTATCCCCAGCAAATCCCCTTCCCCAGGCATGTAAGAAGTCAGAGGAAGCAGCTGGGATGATGAGGAGCTAAACAGAATGATGGGTACAAGGACACGGAGAGCAGCTGGAATGACGGGAGGCTGGGTGGAATGATGGGTGAAAGGACTCACCTCCCTTCACCGTCTGTCCATTTCCTCCTTGTGGTTTCCTCATCCCCCACCCCGTTTCCTGGTGAAGGAACAGTCAAGAGAGAGACTGTATGGAGTTAGGTGCATTGAGGCATTTTACATGAGTTGACAGAATTGCTTCAGGCATAAAGATCTGGGCTACAAGGGAACCATTCCAATTAGGAGGGGTTTGCAAAGCAATCTTCTCCCCCTCCTCCATCTTCCTGTGAAACTAAGGTGGAAAACACACAGCTGGGGCTGAAAAAAAACCCCACTAGCTGGCTGCCCCAGTTCCCATGTAAACTCCCCAGCAGGTGAAACTTACATGCCTACTGTTCCCAGTTTTGAACCAAATCCTCCAGTGAAAGTGACAAACTTCAGGGTTGCAAGGGAAACTCTCCAAAAGGAGTGGTCTTCAAAGTAAACTCCATCTCCCACAATGGTGAAACCGTCAAAGCTGGAGCTGAAAAGGAAACTCATTGGGAGAAAGGATGGAGTCAGGTCAGAGACCTGCATGCATTGAAGAATCATATGTAAGTTGCATAGAATTCCTTCAGGCATGTAACTGAGAAAGCTCGAATTTGCAAGGAAAATATTCTGGTGAGGAGGGATCTGCAAAGTGATATCCCCCTCCGTCTGTGCTTCCTCTCCCAGCTGGTAAAATTGACATGGTTGTCATTTTCACCTGCAGGATTTATTTTTACATCTGGGAGCAAAGTTTGTGCTGAAAGGGAAACTCACTGCCTGGCTACCAATCATACTCAGGTTGGTACTGTGGCAGCAGGAGAAATCTAGTGCATTCCCCTTTCAAAAAACAGGGAAATTCTTAGATCAAGAAACTTTAGGTTTAGGTTTAATAAAGGAGTTAAGGCTCTTACAAATTCATCCATGCTCCAAAAATTATGGAAACTGTAAATTAAGGGTTAACTTGTGTGTCACATAAGCAGTAAAAATGCTGTACGGTCTCATATTGTGCTCGTTTACATGCACCCAACATTACACGCACCCAACGTTACCGTGGTCTTTCATCCCCAATCCGTTTCCTCTGCAGGTTGGGGACTTTCCCTACGCTCTTTCATTTGGGTTGGGGAGAACAGGAAGAATGTGGATAGCAGAGGCTACTGGTAGTTTGCATCCAGATTATAACAATTGAGGTCAGACTGTTAAATATTGGGATTAGAAACATTAGGGTGGCCGGGTGAACCTTGCTGTTTCCTGCCTTGGTGATGTACCTACCCTGTAAAATTGAGACCATGCTGTGGTTGGTTAATATGAACAGTACACGTTCCCGATGTGTTGAGGTAGTATAGACAGCACTGATATTAACATGTTTCTGAGTCTTGGAGCTAAAGGGCAGGTGCAGGTGTCTGAAACACAGATCTAGAAGTTTTGCTATGCTGTTGCTGTACAAACCGTATGTTCTGGGGGAAAAAACAAACCTTGTTAGTTAGAGATGAGTTGTCACCCAGGAGGCTTAAGGGAGCAAAGGAGAAGTGGTGTAATTATTTCTTAAGAGTGATCACTCATTTAGCTTTAGTCTTACTGGAAAAGTAGATCATCTGAGGTGAGATTTTACTGAATTGTACAATGGTACATAATAATATCTGCTAAGAAGGGACATTCCAAAATGTCCAAAGGATGATTTTTGTGAGTACTGAGCAAGAGGGAGTATGGAAGGAAGGAACGTTAGTGCAGAAGCAGGTGAAACTGACTGTAAGCCGCAGTATTACCATCAGGTCTTCCATTCAAAAATACAGTGTAGTACCTCATTGCATGACATAAGAGGGCAAATATTCCCATCCTTAATCAGCTGAACTTGAGCGGATGCCTCAGAAAGGAGCTATAAATGAAGGAGAAATTGTGACCACAGTGGAGACAGATATAGGCCCTTTTCACGCAGACACTTGAATTGTGCCTGGAAAGCTACAGGGAGCCAGTGCAGACTCTGGAGCATGCGTGTAATGTGCTCCTGGGGACCCAGGTCTTGCAGTATCTGTGCTTACCCACTGCCTGGCTGTGACTGGCGACTGGATAAGGGTGAGCTGATTTGAGGCTGAATCCTGACAAGACTGAGGTGATTACGACTTGGAGGGGATTGGGACTTCTGTTATTGATGGGTCAAGTCCCCTCTGGTAAATCAGGATTGCATTCTTGGAGTGCTTCTGGGCCCCATGTTGTGCCTGAATCATCAGATTGTGGCTGTGGCCAGGAGCGTTTTTCACCAACTTCATCTGGTGAGAAGGTTTCCCCAATTTGGACCTTGCCACTGTCATCC
Organism: Sphenodon punctatus; assembly: GCA_003113815.1. Classification (NCBI taxonomy): domain Eukaryota; kingdom Metazoa; phylum Chordata; class Lepidosauria; order Sphenodontia; family Sphenodontidae; genus Sphenodon; species Sphenodon punctatus. Next base: position 3,086,083 of record QEPC01008879.1, on the reverse strand, counting down.
ATGCTTTCATCACTTTGGGGCTAGACTGCTGCAATGTGCTCTATGTGGGACTTCCCTTGCTGACTGTTTGGAAGCTGCAGCTCGTGCAGAACATGACAGCTTCAAGAATGGCATATTGATATCAGCATGTTGATGACACCTCCCACCAAACGTCCAAATGATCGCACCCAATGGCTTCATATTTATTTATTATTTAGTTAGTTATATTTCTATGCCACCCTTCCTTCAGAGGCTCACTGTGCCTTACAATAATAAAAACAGAAATAAAAAAGCCATTGAAAATCAATTTAAAAAATCTACCCGACCCAATGTACCCTACATCTCCTACCCAATCCCATCCCACCTTATCCCTGCCTGCCAAATGCCTGGGCAAATAAAAACGTCTTGCATCATTTCCAGAAGTTGAGCAGGCTCGGGTCTAGGTGGACCTCCAAGGGGAGGGAGTTCCATAATCGTGGGGCAGCCAAAAATAATGCTCCCCTGTGCGCCCTAGTCCTAAAAACATCACAAGGAGATGGTACCTGTAAGAGAGCATCCCCAGCTCACCTCAGGGGCTGTGAAGGGGACATAAAGGAGGCAGTAGTCTTTCAGATATCTGGGGGCCAAGCCATTTAGGGTTTAATAGCTTAAAACCAGTACCCTGAATTGTGCCCCAAAAGCTATCGGCAGCCAGTGCAGACTCTGAAGCACCATTGTAATATGCTCCCAGCGACCTACCCCCAAAAGACGGGTCACTACGTTCTGCACCAGCTGTAGTTTTTGAACAGTCTTCAAGGGCAACCCCACATACATCACATTGTAGTAGTCTAGCTTTGAGGTTACAAAGACATGGATGATGGTAGCCAAATCTGAATCTGAGGCTGCAGACTTCTCACTAGATGTAGTTGGTGAAAGACACTCCTGGCCACTGCTGCTACCTGACAATCCAGGAATAGCAGTGGATCCAAGAGCACCCCAAGGCTGCGAACCTAAGTGACCACAGGAGGCTGGATGCCATCAACAAGAAGGGTCTCTACATCTCCCAGGTCACATGGTCAGCCAACCATTATCACCATGGTCTTGTCTAGATTCAGCCTCAATTCATGCGTTGTCACCTCGTTGTCACCGCGAGGCTAGGCTACTGCAATGCGCTTTACATGGGACTGCCCATGGTGACGGTCCAGAGACTGCAGCTACTGCAGAATGCGTCACCCGCCTGCTAACGGAGACAGGTTGCCGTGAGCCTATTACACCAGTGCTCCATGCTCTTCACTGGCTGCCTATAGTCTTCTGGGCCTGATTCAAGGTGCTGGTATTAACCTATAAGGCCCTAAACAGTCTAGGCCCTACCTATCTGTGGGATCGCATTACCACCTGGGCGGCTCCTGCGGTTGTCAGGAGACGCCCTCCTGGAGGTCCCGCATTGTCGGTGGGTGGCCACAGAAAGGAGCGTGTTCTTGTCAGCCACACCGATGCTGTGGAACTCGCTCCCAGTGGATGTCCAGCTCAACCCGGATCTTCTCACCATCTGGCAGCATTGTAAAGCCTGACTCTTCTGCCAGGCATTTGGTGGAGGGGGTTGGAGGGAGGGGTCCTGGTTAGTTTATTAATATTATCAATGCACTGTTGATTTGTTTTTTGTCTTTTCATTGTTAGGGATGGGTGAACCGAAGAGAGTTCGGAAATTCGGTTCGGTTTGAAATTCAAGTTCGGTTCGGAAGTTCGGTTTGGTCGACCGAACAGACTGAGTTCGGTCCGAACTCTGAACTTCCGAACCGCGTTCGCCCATCCCTATTTATTGTTTTAATTTAATACTTTTGGATATTATTGTATTTTACTGTATTGCTTTATGTGAGCTGCTCCGAGCTGCCAGAGGCAGGAGGGGTGGGATAGAAATAAATTATTAATAATAATAATAATAATTAATAATGATTACTAATCCGCTTGCCTGCATCCAGTCCCCAATGGCAGCCAGGCACTGGTTAAGCACCGAGACTGCAGGACCTGGGTCAGATGAAGAGGAGAGAGCTGAGTGCCATCAGCATATTGATGGCACCTCACTCCAGATCTCCAAATGATCACGCCCAGAGCCCTCAGGGACCTCCACATCGAACAGGAGTGGAAACAAGATGGAACTCTGCAGGACCCCACACAGGAGCACCTGAAGAGACGAGGAGCCACTGCCCATCACCACCCTCTGGGTTCTCCCAGCCAGGAATGAGCAGAACCACTCAAGAACGGTCCTGTGCACCCTGTCCAGCTCCTATGGCTATGTCAACAACACACCATAATCAACAGTATCAAAGGACACCATCACATCTAACAAAGTCAACAGGGCGCAATTTTCCCTGTCAATTTCCAAGCAGAAAGGCCACAAGTGCAACCTTCCCCCAAAAGAGGACTCTCTGCCAGCCAGCTGTGGGGAGGGGTTGGGAGTCTGGGAGGCTCATCCCTGGCACACACACACCCTTACTGCAAGTACTATCGGGCCACCGAACATTAGTGCTGGGACCCCATTCCCCTAAACTATTTTATCTCCACCAACCCTGTGACAGGGGAGGGGATCAGGGCAGGAGGAATCCCTCTTGGAACCTCTGGCTGTCATGAGGGAGAAGGAGGCCCTTAAGCAATGTGCTGCCCGGTGACACAGCAGGCACGTGCCATAGGCTGCACATTTTGGTGTGGCCCTTAGGCAGGGTCCTGATTGGCCAAGGGGTCTGGACGGGTTGTTTTGGGCTTAGCGTGGTATGGGTGTGTATTTGGTGGGGGTTAATTGTTTAGGGAGGGTTTGGGAAGGCAAGATGGTTGGCCCCAGAGGGTAAGGGGATGGTGGTACCCCCCCAGTGAGAGTGGAAGTATGGGGGTCGAGGGGAATGCTCCCCCATGAGGGGGTGGTGGAAGGGTATTCCCTACCTTCGCCCTGGCAGAGGAGCCACTGAGGGTTGGGCTGGGGGAGACTGGGCTTGGGGACCATCGCAATTGGGGTCATCGTGGGGCACAGGAACTATGATCCTCAGGGGCAGCTTTGTCATTGTGAGGGGAGGGACTGGTGGTTGGTGCCGATCCCGCTCTTTCCTCCCCCGGACTCAGGTGGCCAGGAGGCCGAGGTCCTTGGGGCCTCTGATCTTTCGCTGATGCTGTTGAATACAAGGTTGTTAGCCAACAAATCATCTGTTACCCATGATATGATCTTGGATTTGGCTGCCGACCTTTTTGGTGCAGCAGACTGAGTCTGGGATAGAGGGTCTCCATCTCACGGTTGATTTGGCCCGGGACAGATTTGTGATCCTGCTGGTGTACCGTGCACCCCACTGCCCAGCGGCATCTCTATTCACTTTAGCTGCCCTGATCTCGGGGTTGATCTTGCAGACCCCGAGACCTATTGTCCTGGGAGACTTCAATATCCATGCCGAGACCAGGTTGCATGGTGCAGGGTTGGAGTTCATGGCTGCCATGGCAACCAGGGGCCTGTTCCAGGTGGTGACTGGCCCAACACATATGGGGCGGGGGGGCACACCCTGGACTTGATGTTCTACACTGACCTTGAGGCGGAGGATCTGATGGTGGGGGATGTTAGTTCATCCTTGTCATGTTTGGACCATTACCTCCTGCGGGCTTCTCTCATGGCATGCCTGCCTGACCGGAGGGGTGTGGGACTGATTAGGATGGTCATCTGGATTCCAGATGACTTTAGATGATCTGCACATGGACCTCCGCGACCGCTCAATCGATGCCCTTGTAGCTTTCTGGGATGAGTGGCTGGTGGGAGCTATTGATTGGGTAGCTCCCAGGTGTCTGCTCCCAGCGTTTTGGTACCAGAGATCTCCGTGGTTCACTGATGCTCTCGGGCGACCGAAGCATGAAAGAAGGCAGTTGGAGTAGTGGTGGCACCATACTCATGCTGAAGACGATTGATTGCCGCATAGGCTGTGGTTGAAGTACTATGTTGTGGCTGTGCAGGAAGCAAAAAAAGGGGGTTTTGCTTCCATCATAGTGGCTGCGAAATCGCATCCAATGGAGCTTTTCCAGGTGGTGAGGGGTCTGGTCAGTCCAGCCTGTCGCCACCTGGACCTGGAATCTTCCAGGGCCCTCTGTGACATGTTTATAGTTTATTTCATGGATGAAATCGCTCACATTGAACACGACTTCGACTCTGCCCTTTCAGAGACAGTATCAGAGCTAGAGGTAAGGAATGCCCTGTCTGGTCCTTGTTTTGGGGATCAGTTTCAGTTGGTGATGCCTGTTGAGGTGGGCTATGTACTTGGGTCTGTTAGGGCCACAACATGTGAACTTGGCCCTTTTCCGTCTTGGCTGGTTGAGGCCAGCCGAGAGACAGTAGGGCTGTTGCTGACCATTGTGAATGCCCCTCTTGGGGAGGGCAAACTACCGGACTCACTTACAGAGACGGTGGCTCAGCCACACCTCAAGAAACCATCTTTAGACGTTGACTCCCTGGCGAGCTATTGGCCTGTCTCTAACCTTCCCTTTTTAGGGAAGGTTATTGAACGGGTGGTGGCATGTCAGTGCATCTAAACCGTATCAGTTTTCTGGATCCCTCAGTCTGGTTTCCACTTGGGTTATGGCACTGAGCCGGCGCTTGTGGCCTTGGTCGATGACCTGCGAGTGGAGCTAGATAGGGGATGTTCAACCCTGCTGTTTCTACTCGATCTCTCAGCAGCTTTTGACACAGTGAATCATGAGGTGCTCGTGACTCACCTGCAGGACCTGGCTGTAGTGGAAAGAATGGTTTTGTGGTGGTTCCATTCCTTTCTAGTGGGAAGATCACAGTGGGTAGTCCTGGGGTAGTATACTTCATCCCCCATGGGTTCCCTGTGTGGGATCCCGCAGGGTTCCATTCTGTCCCAAGAAGAGAGAAGTTCTCAAGCAGATGGAAGTTCCCCCAAATCTAAGGACCAAGAATGTGCAACAATTAGAGCTGGCTATTTGATGCAGAAAACTTTCCAATTTACATAAATTGCAATGAATTGCAATGGAGCCTAATACTCAGGTGTATGGTGTATTCCAGTTGGGAACAGTACCTATAAAGGAAGCACATTAAGTAGACAGACCCAACACAGGTATCTATTCTGGTGAATTTATCCCATGCAGAAGGGAAGCAAAGGAGAGGTAAATTCAAGATAAAAAATGTTTTGGAAATAGTGTATGTGGAGGGATTAGTATTGCAAGGCTTTGCTTAAATCCCATTATATTCCCTGCAGAAAAATGAAAAACTGAAATTGATTCCCATTGCACCCTGTTTGAAAAAGAAAACAAGGGAGTAGGAATGAGCGAACAGAACCGAGTTCGGAAATTTGGTTCGGTTCAGTTCGGAAATTCGGTTCGGTTCGGAAGTTCGGTTCAGTCAGCCGAACTATTCGAGTTTGGTCTGAACTCTGAACTTCCGAACAAAGTTTGGGAATTCAAACCCCATTGAACTAAATGGAATATTATCTTTTAGGGATGGGCGAACAGAGCTGAGTTTGGAAATTCGGTTTGGTTCGGTTCGAAAATCGAGTTCGGTTCGGAAGTTCGGTTTGGTCGACCGAACTGGTCGAGTTCGGTCCGAACTTCTGAACCGCGTTCCCCCATCCCTACAAGGGAGAGGTAAATTTGAGAAAGATAACTTTGGGGTGTGTATATATATATATATATATACATACACCTTCCACCCAGATATATATATATCCGGGTGGAAGGGTGTGGAAGGCTTTGCCTAACCAGCTTTATATTTCCAACAGATAAAGTGTAAAATTGGAGCTGATCTTTATTGCCCTTTGCTGGTTTTAACAAAATATACATCAGTTTCCCTTATAGATGGAACACTGAATATTCTAGTTCCTCATGTCATCCATAAGGTAGATAAGAATTTATTTAAAGAAATATCACCATCAAAAGAAGGAAAACTGAGTCTGGGTACTAATATATCATTCTTCAATATTTTTTCTACAGCTAACATATCAGTGTTGCTAAAGATATGTTCCTACTGAAGAAGGGGGTTATCCCCCCAAATGCATTTCGGTTTAATTGTTATTGCATTTCATTTTAAAATATTTTTAATACAATAGGGTAAGATTGTTCATTATACATGGGATCAATCTGTATATGCACATTGTGCATTTTTTATACAACAGAGGCAACTTGTTCATTCTGTTAGGCATTCAATCAGATGCTGTAGCTTCTGTATTTTTATTTTATTTTATGTTTTGTAAATAAATTGGGCTAGTCCCTTTCCCTCCTATCCTTGCTTGTTCCATTCTGTCCCCCCTCTTGGTCAATGGTATATGTAGCTGCTGGGAGAGGTTGTTCGTAGGTGGGGGGTACATTGTCATCAATATGCTGATGATACTCAACTGTACCTCTCCTTTTCATCCAACCCAGGCCCTGCAGTCTCAGTGCTTTCCTGGTGTCTGGCTGCTGTGGGGCACTGGATGAGGACTAGCCGACTGAAGCTGAATCCCAACAAGACAGAGGTGATGCTCATTGGCGAAGTCGGTGATCTCAGTGTGGAGGTGTCCTCCATTATAGACGGGGTTTGCCCAGTGTTAGCACCTTATGTGCGGAGTCTGGGAGTACTCCTGGATTTGCAGCTTTGGCCAGGAGTGCTTTCTGCCAGTTACATCTGGTGAGGCGGCTCCGTCTGTATGTCTCGTACTCCGATCTTGCTACTGTCATCCATGTATTTGTCATCTCGAGGCTAGATTACTGTAATGCGCTCTATGTGGGGCTGCCCATGGCGACGTTCTGGAAACTGCAGCTGGTGCAGATTGTGGCGGTCCGTCTCATTACCGGGACGGGTTGCTGAGAGCATATTACATCTGTGTTCCGGGCTCTGCACTGGCTGCCTGTAGTCTTCCGGGCTTGATTCAAGGTGCTGGTCTTAACCTATAAAGCCCTAAATGGTCCTGGCTATTTGAGGGATTGCCTCACTTCCCGGGCCAGTCTCAACAGTCATCATGGTACGCCCTCCTGAAGGTCCCCCGTTATCGCTGGGTGGGGACTGACAGGCAGGCATTTATGGTGGTCATGCCAGCGCAGTGGAACTTGCTCCCAGGAGGTTTCTACCTCAGCCTGACTCTCGCTGCCTTTTGTCATCAGTGCAAGATGTGGCTCTTCTGCCAGGCATTTGGTGGAGGGAAGGGGTAGGGAGGTTTTGGGGTGGGTGGGTTTTCTAAATAGAGGTTTGTTTTTTGTTTTTACACATTCTGTCTGCTTTTATTGTAATTTTTATGTTGATGATTTTTATATTGATTGTTTATTTATGTGTTTATTGATGATTTTTATATTGATGGTTTATTTATGTGTTTTACCTTGGTCTTATTGTATTTGCACTTTTTGCTGTGAGCTGACCCGAGCTGCCGGAGGCAGAATGGTGGCGGGATATAAATGAATTCAATAAATTAAATACAAATAAAAGGGAAGGTTAGAGACCGAGCAATAGCTGGCAGGAGAGTCAACATCAAGAGATGGTTACTTGAGCAGGGGACAGACAACTGTGTTTTTAAAGCCATCAGGCACCCTGCCCTCCCAAAAGGAGGTACTGAGAAACTTGGTCAGCAACGCCCTCAATGTCTCCCAGCTGGCTTTCACCAGTCAAGATGGGCATGAATCTAATTCACAACTGGTCGGTCGCAACCTCTCACGCACATCCTCTGCATCAGTGGGCGAGATCAGTTGAAGCTGATCCAAGACCATGTCTCTTCAACCCCAAACTCTGACCCTGAACCCAAAGTAGTAGTGCCCAAGTCGAGCCAAATACAAGCAACTTGATCTACAAATTAGGTGGAAAACTTGTCACAGTGGGCAGTCAATGCCTCTAACTCTGGGAACAGACAACCAGGGTTTTAAAAGCACCTGGGCTGGAAGAGCTCCATTGGATGGCACTATAAAGCAGCTATAAAGCACCTGGAAGAGCTCCACTGGATGGCACTTTGCAGATGCTATGGTGGCTGTGATGAAAGCTTTCTTCACTGTCACCACAGTCACAGCATATTCCCTTAAAAACTGTCTATGCTGCAGTCGGTCAGAGACCCTCTCGCTTTAGCAGTCTCAGGTCCTCCGTATACCAAGGAGACCTGTGCTGCCATCGTGGAGGAAGTGGATGCCTGGGTGCCACCATGTCAATAGACTTGGTCAAAATGCCATACCACAAGGCATCGACAGGGAGGCCGTAGACTGAACAAGACCGGAGACAAGATGGAACTCTGTGGGACCCCACAGGGGAAGTCATGAAGGGATGATGAGCAATCACCCATCACCATCTGCTGAGACCTCCCTGACAGGAATGAACAGAACCACCCAATAGCATTCTGGTGCACCCCTCCCTGGTTCCACAGTCGTGTCAACAACACCTCATGATCAACTGTGTCAAAGGCCACTGAAAGATCTAACAAGATTAACTGGGTAAAGTTCCCCTTGTCAATCTCCAGGTACAGATCAGTGACCAAGGCCACAAGTGCAGTCTCCATGCCATACCATACCCAGGACGAAAGCCAGACTGAAAAGGGTCAAGGAATCCAATAGCGTCAAGATGAGTCTGGAGCTGTCAGGCAACCACCCATTCAATAACCTTCCCTAAAAAGGGAAGGTTAGAGACAAGGTGATAGCTGGCCAGGGAGTCAGCGTCCAAAGTTTGTTTCTTAAGCAGGGGTCACACAACCGCATGTTTATAATGTCTTCATGGCTTACATGGCATGCAAGTTAAGGCAGGAGCCTTAACTTACAATTTCCATGCTTTTTGGAGCATGGGTGAATTTGTAAGAGCCTTAATGTCTCTCTCAAACTGAAGGTTTTTTGATCCAAGAATTAGAGATTCTGAAATGCCTCCAGTACTGTACCCAGGATCAGCAAGGCAGGAGGAACTTCAATGTATGAGTCAAGAGGGCTTTAAATCTACTAGGCATTTGGCAAGTTTCAGAGGAACTGAGGTCTTATACATAAGGAAGTGGCTCCACATTCACCAACAGAAGGGGGTATAAAACAGTGGGCACAGAAAATTAACAAGGCTTAGAGGGACTATTTAAACCAGGAGCTGAGAGGAAGTTGGCAGTGCAGAGGACCATTCCATTTAGCTAAGACATCTGCTCAGGATGTCAGTCATACATGCTAATATGATGAAGAAAATAGCAGAAAGGAAAAAGGGAGTGTAGCAAAGCTCAATGTTCTTCCACCCCAGGAAGACATACAACACACCCACAGACTTTTCCTCTAGCCTCCTTTTTCCAGGGTCTCATTAATTTTTCTCATGTTTAAAGCACAGGGAAAGCAACCCCTTTTCCATTCCACCCCACCCTTCCTTTTATATTTATTTGACCAGCTCTTCCCCTTAACCCTGCTGAGAGAGGCAACCTGAATAAGGGACAGCTGTGCCTTTTAGCTTCAAGGGCCAGCAACTCACCTTTCCACAGGGAGAAAATGGAAGTGCCTCAGTTGAGAGGATTCTGTCAGGCAAGGTATTGCTGTTGGATCCCTGAGCCCAGTCAGTAACCTTGTCCCCTTGGGGAAAGACAACGGATTCCAGACACAAGGGTGAATACCAAAACCAACAGGTTTATTTCCTAGATTGACACCAGTCATGGACCAGTCTCAACCTAGGGGATCCCAAACAGCTTACAAAGTAAAGAATTGATGGTGTCCAAGCTGATGACCCCTCATATACAGTTTAAGACAAAAAATTAAAAATCATAAATCATTATTCTCACCAACAATGATTGGTCAGAAACAAATGGTTACATCATACACATACATATCAATCAGAGATGATTGGTTAGAAACCAGTTGTACATCATTCATACCATCAATAAGACACCTCCTTTCTCAAGACAGTCAGTTCTTACCACTGTACCCAATGTTCCAAAACAACATGCTTTGTTCAGAGCCTTGTCACAAGGCCACTTACTGTTTCACAGCTTTTAGTACTTCTTAAGTTTCAGTTCCCAGTTGGGCCCTGGCAGGACGTGAGAGAAATACTATTGCTCTCTAGATAAACCAAGATGGATCCTGGTTTGGTTCTGTGCCCAGGCCCAATATGGAGAATGGAGGTCTTATGCGCACAATTGGGTCTATGGTACATTGTTATACACAATTGTCATACGGAAGGTCCCATGAAAATTAAAATTAGGTTTCTTTAAAATACTACAGTCATAGCTGAGATGGCACTTCCTTTCTAAAGCCCTGTTGTAAGGGTTTTACAATGTTTTTCAAAAGTAGTTTTTGCAGTGATCTTGGGTGAAGCCACATGAGACAGAGTGGGGAGGCTACCACACCTTGTGTAGCCTTACCCCACTCTGGCCAGCCGGGCCACATGATGCAGTGCATCATGTGCCTGGTGTGTTCTACATGTTCCTCCAGGGAGAGCATCTGGCTGTTATGTGATGTGTCCTTTGAAAAATTCCGAGGACGTTTCGCAGAGTAGCCTTACCCAACATAGGGCAAGGCTGCCCAAGGCAGGGCAACTCATGTGCCCGGGCTGTGCTTGCCCTGCCATGTGGAGTGCACTGGCTCTTGAGTGGCGGGTGCTGTCACCTGACATATGCTGTCACATCACGGCGGGGGGTGGAATCTCAGTTGGGCTGGGGGGCGGGGCAAGGCCGGGTGGCTGGTTGTGTGGCCGGCACCACGGCTTGCCCTGGCCATGGTGGCTGCTCTGGCAGCAGCCGGTCCACCCAGCTTCACTGCAACCGTCTGCCCGGCTCCCTGTGCTGGTCCTGCAGTGCGGCAGCAGTGATTGCCTGCCACAAGACCGCACGGGGCTCGGGCCACCACAGCTCATCTGGCTGTACCCTTTGTGATTTCTTTCAGACAAGAAAATCCTTTTTATAAATATATTTTAAAAAGGTCACTTTAAAAAAAATAAAAAAAAAAAAATGCTTTCCGGATATTTAAAAAGGTAGATTACATGATTTCTGCTCTTGGGCAAATCAAAACAATTTGGCTATTTAAAGTTGGTTTATACTGCACTTATTCATCAGAAGGGGGTGTGTGCTCTGCTAAGTATGAAAACCATTGGCTGAGAAACAAGGCAGTTTAGAATAAAGGAAAATAATGCATGGTGCATGCACTATTTGTTAGATTTTTGTTATTAGAATCCGGATTCGTCATGGAGCCTTTTATCCTTATTTCTGTTCAATTTTAATGACTTTGATTTATTCATTGTTTGTTTTATGCTTTAAGTGGTGAATAACCTTAATAAATATTATCATATCATATTGTATTAGTCCATGTCAGCTTGCACATCAGGTTATGCTATGCATCTACATTGGACAGCCCTAGAGGGTTCTGTCTGCAGCCTCCCATGCCCCGTCATTCATTCCCTTAAAATCCTAATTAATCCCTTCTAGCACACTTCCCAAGCTTTGGAGGAGTCTCAGTGGGTGTGGCCCTTATGTACATTTTACATTTAGGCCATAAAACTTTCTGTAGGACTGTTGGCATATGTGAAACTACTGGCAGCATGCTTGCAGGATGGAGGTCTTAGCTGAAATCTTTGGCAGGGCATTTCTAAGGTATTTTCACTAGTGGGGACTCAATTCAAAGGGAGCTTTTGTCCCACATCCAGATTTCTTTTTATTTTTAAATTATTATTTTTTTTAACATTATAAACTTTTATTTTAAATAACAATATACATAAACTTGTAAACAATTAACTGTGGTTACAATTTTTAAAATGTATTCACTTTGTCTTTTGGGTTCAGGTAAGTTCTATTTTGATTATACATATTGATCAAATAAATATGCTCTCTGGTCTTCAGGTAGATTTTTGTTTGTCATAACACATACACATGGAAACCATTTTGCTGTATATGCTTCTTTTTTGTCCATTAGGTTCGCTGCCACTTTTTCCATCGTTAGATGGTACCAT
>QEPC01008879.1:2995758-3070175 GCA_003113815.1 Sphenodon punctatus | reverse complement strand
ATGAATGTTGAAGTCACCAAGGATGAGAGTGGGGATATCAACAGAGAGGAAGAAGGTGAGCCAGGACTCAAAGTCAGAAAGAAAGGAAGAGAGAGGACCAGGGGGACGGTAGATGACAGCAACACGTAGATGGAGGGGGGAGTAGAGGCGCACGGAGTGTGTCTCAAAGGTATGGAAGGAGAGAGAGGGGGGAGGAAAAATTGGTTGGAACTGACAGGATTTAGCAAGAAGGAGACCCACCCCACCACCCCGTCCTTCAGGGCAATAGTGCCATTTCTGCCAGTCTGATTTAGCTTGCCAGCATTTTTATTGTAAATGCCTCTTTTCAGAAGTTTATAACCTAGCTATAAAAACATACTCCTGTCATTTAGCATGTTATTTATTACCTTTGCACCGTATTGCATACCTTAGCTGTCTAGGACAAGCTGTTCTACTGCAGTCCATTGCTGTATTCATTATACAGCTGAAATCCTCTGGTTCCTGCATGAACTAGAGATTAGGAATGGAATAAGTTTTAACGTATGCATTTGTGATGAGTGGTTTTAGAATGTGTTTACATTTGTTTGTGTTGCTTTTATTATTGTGAGCTACCTTGAGCCTATTGGATATAGGTGGGATATAAATTGAAGTAATAACAGTACACAGAACAGGGGTGTAACTGGTTGGCTCTGTCACAGGGTAAGTTGCTACAGAGGCCAGCCCAACAGCATAACAGAAGCTCATTTTCTACCAGTTTTAGTGGGGAACACTCAGTCCACCAAATCATGTTAGATGTTACCCTTCCATAGGACCCTCCTAGGATTCCTTCCTTGGGGCAGACCCCTCACTAGCTCTCAGTCTTTGGCCCAGTTCTTGCCTGCCAGTTGTCTGAGCAGCCTCTCCAGTCCTTAAGCCCTTCAACATGGCCACCTGACACAGTCAGCCTCAAACTCTCCCCACACTTCATGGGCTAAAGCTCGCAACTACCTCCTGCAGCACAAGCTTGTGCTGCGGGTGGGGGTTAAGCTACTTCTAACCCTGCCTTGAGGCAAGTCGTTTAGCTTTGGGCCTTGCCTCTCCCTCATGGTATGGGCCTGAGTATTTGAGTCCTGGCTTTTATATGGTGCCTTGCCCCAGCTGGCTTGCAGTTCCCTGCCATGCCCAGTTGGGGCCAAGTATAAACTAAAATTAGCTTGGTTATGGTTAACCATTTCTGTGGCTCAACATTACTTGGTCAGAAGGGAAGGTATGCCTGCCAAAAAGATTCACCACCTCTTACTTTGGTGGCCCCAGTCCTTCAAGGACTTACCAGGACCGATTACCAGGGGCTTCAAACTGCATTTTTTATAACAACTGCATTTTTTGTCAAGTGTTTGGCAGGCAGGGTGGGTGGACTCCAGGGGATTTTATATATTTTGATGTATTTCCACTTTTTTAAAAAAATGTAACCTGCGCTGAGCCTAAAGGAAAGGGGCAGGATGAATATAAGTTTAAATAAACAACCAAAACAAATATCCAGATCTTAAGATGCATATTTAATAATATTCACAACATTCAAGAAAATTCCAGTGCCTCTATCATTATATTACAGGGAATGACCTGTAATCAAATGGAAGAAAAACAACTGAGGAAAAACACACATTGACTAAGACACTCATTGCTACAGGCATATAGGGGTGGGGAGTAATCTCCGCCCTTCTCCATGAGCTTTAATCTCCTCCGTTCTACAGCTCACTTTTTAGACTTCATTAGGTAGTTATGAATCACCATTCAGTATCAAACAGCAAAACAAAAAGGGATTTACAACTGGAATAACAAAGAAGAAACAAAGCCATTTCATGTCAGTAATTAATGTGTAGGTACGGAAAAGAGAAGGTGAGCGTGTACCTGTAACTTGGGAGGGAAAATGCAGGTTCTGGTGATACTGTTAGGCTTCATATAGTTAGTTGAAGCTTCTGCCTCCATAAATTGGACAGTAGAGAGGCCACTAAACCTACTGTACACCTCCAGGATGTTTTGTAGTGCTGCATAATTTTCTCCTCTCGCTTAGAATGAGGCCGCTTGCACACGAAACTGGGGTGGAGAGGGGAACTGCCGTGAGCCAATATCACAGAATCGGGAATCCACTCCACTTGTTTGCGTGGGGTTTTAAATGTCATTAGCCCATTTGTGCCATGATTCACTCACGGGTGACAGGGTTCAAAATATTGCCCCCTCTGTGACTTTTTACCTTGTCCCGTGACTGCCGTGAAAGCTATCTTTTCCCCCCTCTTGAGCCGCAGCGCCATTGTTTGAGGTGGGGCAGGGAGTTTTTCCAAAGGCATCCTGGAGCGTCCGGGGGCAGAGTTTAGCATATTGTGTTGTGTCACAGGTGGGGCGGGGGACTGACAGCTCTTCAAAAGGCGTCCTGGAGCAGCAGGGAGCAGACTGTAGCTTTCCTTCTGCCGCAGCTTTCCCTCTGCCGCTCCTTCTTTGACATAGGCTTACAATCTAAGGGGCTTTGGAGGACTTTTCCTTTGCCAGTCATTCCCCCATTTGAGGACTTGCCCTCTGCCACTCCTTTAAAAAAAGGCTTTATATAGGCTTTGTATAGGACCCTGGGGCTTACAATCTAACGGACTGACACTCCGCTTCAGGAAAATAGATTTTTTTAAAAATTGTAGCTAATAAAGTTTTTATTTTTTTTACCCATGACTTTTCTGCAAATTTTTGCATTTTTGCTCATGACCAAGTCATGACCTTTTTTAGAAATTTGCCATGAAAAATACGTAGCCCTAATAATTATGTCTCTCAGCTAGTGGGGTAATTGAGACAGTACTATGGTTTACAGTATTCATTTGAATACTACCAATTAAAGTGGAGCAGTTACTTCAATTTTAAAAAGTTACTTTGGTTTACCTCCTTTTGTAGGAACATGGCCTGTAATTCCCTTCAGCTACATCCTACTCTTAAGGGATTTCATCTGTGACAGAACCACTGCTGCTTTGCTGTTTAGAAAAGGCCAGTGGGCCACCCCTGAACTGACTAAGGCAGGATTTATCCATTAGTGCACATTCACAAAAACAGATTGGGAGGAGGTTCAGGGGGGAGAGCTGAGATGTGTGCTGGCTTACCAGTGCTTAGTTCCCCATAGGCCTGTCCCCCGGGGCCCTATGTGACTTGGAAGGATGGAGGGCTAGCCCAGCTGTATTGAGTTTACCGGCTCAGTGACTGTGGAGGGATGCCGCGGATTGGACACCAGAGAGCCGAGCCCCCCATGCCAGATACAACTGGCAGCCAGCCCCCGGTGTGAGTGAGGAGTTTCAGGGGGGAGAGCTGAGCTGTGTGGTGGCGCGCTGCCTTAGGCGCAGGCCGGGCGCTGGAGTGCTTGCCATCTTGGGGTTTTCCTCACAAGCTTCAGTGACACGGTGGGTCATGGTGGGGAATGCTGCACCCAAGAAGCTGCGTGGACAGAGAACTTTTCCCCCACCAGGTATTCTTCCCGATAAACAGCAATCTCTCGATAATTTTTATTTTCTTCGATCTAAGACTCAGGTGTCTGGGGAGGGGGCAAAGTCTTTGCTGTCAGATCTTCCTGGTCACTCAAATGACTCATTTGCTCCCCTGGTGTCTGGGGTGGACCCAGGCCCTTTGATTTTGGACCCTGGACTGTTGGATCCATCTTTGATGCAGGAGGCAGATTTGTCTTTATTGGGAAGCAATTGCAGTACAGTGCCCCCGACTCACCCTTTTAGTGCTCTGCTGGACAAACAGTGTCATATTTTAGGAGAGATGCACCACAAACTGCTTGAGAAGTTAGATGGTATCGCCTCTCTCCTGCAAGGTCAACAGAAACTTTTGTCACATATATCTGACTTGATTCTTAATTGTAAATTGTCATGTCATGGCCTGACGCGCACCAGCCCTTTCCCCATGCCCCCCTCTTTAGATCATGGCCTTGCTAGTCTTGTGCAACCCAGGGGTGAGAGGAAGGAGGGGGAACCTGGTTCTGCTACCCTAAATCACTGTCGGGATTCTACTACCTTGATCCCCAGTAGGCTGGCTACAGTGACTGGTGCTGTCTCTTTCAGAATTCAACCTTTGCCAAATGGTGTTTTCCCTGTTTGGAACTCTAAAGAAGCAATAGTGCACCATCTGGGATGCATCCTGGGTAGGGTTCCCCCAGGGGTTGTGCACTCATTTCAAGTGCTTCCTTCTTTTAATCATTTGCAGCGCCAATTTCCGCATGCCTTACTTTGCAGCCGAAATTTTGGCCCAGGATTTATTATTCTCCACATGGGGAATCTATGTAGGCGAGGTGCTTAAAGACCTCACCATTAAGTCACTAGTTTCCCGCACACCTAAAACCTCTGAACCCTTGCTTGAGCACTCCGCTTCTCCTCCATCCCCTCCCTCACCCTCCCACGCATCCCCTGCTCCCCCAACCACCTTCGTCCCTTCTCCCTCGCTGCCCCACATACCTGGAACTCCCTCCCTGCCCTCATCCGCCTGGCCTCCACACCCTCAAATCCCTCCTCAAAACCCACCTCTTCTGCTCCGCCCTTCCTAACTCCTGCTAACCATTCCCACCCAGGATTATTCCCCACCTGCTATCTGTAAACTCCCAATTTACTGCAACCAAGCCAAGAACGTGTACCTGAGCTCTCGAATCCTCATGAATGTCACATCCCTTGTCTCTCACTCTGTTTCCCCTTCCCTGTCTCCCCTCCCCGTCTTTAGATTGTAAGCTCTCGGGCAGAGACTGTGGCTATCTTATTCTTTGTAAAGTGCCAGGTACATTGCTGGCGCTATATAAATGCTCATAATAATAATCTTACTACAAAGAGTGGTCAGGGGTGGGGAATCTTTTCTTTCCCAAGGGCCACTCTGAAAATTAGTACAATCTCCGAAGGCCACCAAGAAATTGGGGGATGGTGGGGTGGGTAAAAGGGCGTGCTCACAAACAGGGGATCCAGATCATGGATCTGTGCCATGGATCTGTCCCTATCCATGTGTGCATGCACTCATCTCTGCTTCCTGGGGGTAGCAGATGGATCCAGGGGTCAGATCCAAGAACTAGGGATGGGTGAATGCGGTTTGGCAGTTTCGGCCCGAACTCAGCCTGTTCGGACGACCGAACTCGAACCCGAACGCGAACATACCGAACAAACCGAACGGCGAAATGGCCGAACAGTTTGGTCAGTTCGTATCAGGTCGGGTGGCAAAAAAAGGTTCACTGGAAGGTCAAACATGACAGGGAGGTGTCAGTCACTGAGGAGCAGACTTCCAGGCACCAGGGGTGGAGAGGCTTGCAAGAAACGAAACTAATTATCTGCCTCCCCCCTTCCCAACACCTTCTGAGCTAGTCACTGTTCCTGAACAGCAGGCATTGAGTAGGAATTTTAGATTTCTCTAACTTTCATTTCAGTTTTGTAATGAAATGAAACTTAAACCATAAACTGAAACCTTGTGTTATGCACTGTACAGACTCATTGAGTATGTAATGTGTGTATTTCACTACAGACTCCTCTTCTGTTTGTGATTCCCCCCATCCCATATATATGAGATGTATATATATCCATATATATATATCCATATATATGGATATATGGAGATATATAGATATAGATATAGATAGATATATAGATATAGATAGATATAGATATGGATATGGGATAGATAGATAGATAGTAGAGAGTTGTAGGAGTAAGCTTAGTGATAGAGATAGCGTTAGTGATTTAGTTTTAGTGTTTGTAGGAGTAGGTCTGTGTACTCATTAGATAATCCATTTAGTTCATAGCATTTAGAATAGTTAATAGCAGTTAGATTTAGTGTAGATAGATAGATATATAATATTAGATCAAATAAATAAATAAATAAAACCCATATAAAAACAAAAAAACCAAATAAAAAACAAAAGAAAACCATATAAAACCCAATAAAAAACCAAAAAACCATATAAAAAACAAAAAAAAACCATAACAACACTTCCCGAACGGCCGAACCGAACAGCCGAACGGCCTAACCGAACGGCCTGTTTGGACGACCGAACCGAACAGCTGAACCCAAACTCGGCAAACTAGCTGAACTGCCGAACCGAACGCAGCCGAACCGAACTGCCGAACCCGAACCGCGATCTGTTCGCCCATCCCTACCAAGAACTGGAAAAGGGCCACGTACAAGCTAGTCAGAGCCTGCATTTAGTCCCCAGGCCTAAGGTTCCCCACCCCTAATATATAGAGAAACTAGCTTTTTACCTTTATATCTTTCAATTTTTTACATTCCAAATCTTTTTATAGTTTGGAAAATTAATCTGCAAAAGAAAATCAATGATAGTGTGATTAAAACCCCTCATCTCGTATCTAAGGCTTGATTTTTTGATACTGTCTTGTACTTTGTATAAACAGTCAAACCACAGCAGACTGATTGAAAATATAAGAATGACAGAATTTTACATCTGCTTTTCCTAATGTTAAGTGACTATAAAAGGTGGGAGGTAATGAAGAAGCAAGTCCCAGATCTTAAATCAAGTTTAGATTTCTCTTGGAAATAGGAGAGACTTGGAAGGGTTGGTGTCATTTGAGAAATGCTCAGAACTTTAGTTGTTTATCTAAACCCCTTGAGTCTGAAGAATTGGGCATGAAATTTTACAAGGGCAGGCTCCCTCAGGAGTTTACTTTGTTTCTACTTGTACTAGTGTTATTCGTTCTTGATAATTCAGCATTTCCAGTTCCAGTGCCAATTGGAGAGAGCTGGAAGAGATAAGAAGTTCATATTTTTTGCAAGGTTTTGTTCTGGTCCCTGGAATGTGTGGACTACATGATACCTTCTGCTGCAGGTTGCTAAGGAAGAAAGCTGTGGCAAGAACGAGACAAATCTGGGAAGAGGGCAGTGACTATGCTGCATTCTCCCCTCTAGGCTCATGGAAGTCACTCTGCTGGATTAGGGTTCTACAGTTTAGAGGGGTTGCTTTGGGGAGCAGATAGCCTGAAAATTATAGCTGTGTGGATAAGGCATGGAGAGCTGTATATTGCAGAGAGGCCTGTGCCTGTTGTGGGCATCCGGATATCCCTATAAATCAAAAGTGCATTTATCCTATCCCTTTACCCTGATGTTATGTAGCAGGGTATTTTGGGGGCAGTCATATCTCCTGTGTTAGTTTACCACTTTGACACAGCGTGTCCTCTGTGCAGTCTCAGACTCTCAGTCTCTCTGCAGGAAAGGGCTGGCTTGAGGGGACTGCTTTGTGGAAGGCTTTATATGTGGACTGGTTAAAGAGTATTAAAGATTAAGGTTGGTTCCTAAAGTGCGTGCATACATACTCACCCAGCATGCAGTTGTCTTTCAGGAGGCTGGTCTGCTAACTTTACAAGACAGATCATAGCACAGTTTTCTTTCTTGAGTTAGAAAATAAACAGATTGGATTTGAATACAGGGACACTATTTACATTTATTTATTAAAAATACTGTGGTCATATTCAGTGTAAGCTGTTAATACAATTAAGAAGTTTATAATAATATATTTATAATTATTTATTTATTTCATCGTACTTCTAGCCCGCATCCTCCTGCACACAACAGCAGTTGGAGTGGCTCACAAAGCATCAATAAAATCAATTCAATAGTTAAAAACATATACAAAACATTACAAAACTCATTAAGGCGGAACCAACCCCTCTCCTCCCAACCCTCACCTCCCTACCTGTCTCCCTCCCCAAAGGCTTGGCGGAACAGCCAGGTTTTACACTGTCTCCAGAAAGAGGGGAGGTCAGGGGCTAGGCAGGCCTCTGTCGAGAGGGAATTCTATAGCCTAGGAGCGGACACCGAGAACACCCTCCTCATTCTCGCCGCCTAGGAAACTTGGGGGACTTCGAGTCAGGCATCCCCAGCCGACCGCAAGGACTGCACCACGGCCCGGGGCAGGAGGCAGTCCCACAGGTAGGTAGGGCTCAGGCCGTTTAGGGTTTTATAGGTCAACACCAACACCCTGAATCGGGCCCAGAAGACAATAGGCAGCCAGTGCAGAGAGCAGAGCACTGGTGTAATGACCTGTCTCCATAAGGAGGCGGGTCGCCACATTCTGCACCAGCTGCAGCCTCCAGACCATCACCAAGGCTAGCCACATGTAGAGTGCATTGCAATAGTCTAGTCTAGAGATGATAAAGGCATGGATGATGGTGGCCGGGTCAGAGTCTGAGACATACGGTCGCAGCCGTCGCACCAAATGTAACTGGCAAAAGGCGCTCCTCGCCACAGCCACCACCTGGGAATCCAGGTGGAGCTGTGAACTGAGAAGCACCCCCAGACTGTGGACCTGAGTAGCTAGAGGAGGGCAGACCCCATCAACAATAGGAGCCACCACACCCTCATCTCTACCCACCATCACCACCTTTGTCTTGTCAGGATTCAGCCTCAGACAGCTCGCCCTCATCCAATCCCCCACCGCTGCCAAACACCGGGTAAGCACCGAGACGTCTGGATATGGGTCTGCAGAAAAAGAGAGGTAAAGTTGTGTATCATCGGTGTACTGATGACAATGTACACTGAACACTCTCACGACCTCGCCCAAAGGCTGCATGTACACGCTGAACAGGAGGGGGACAGAATAGAACCCTGCGGGACTCCACACGTGAGGTTCTGGGGAGATGATGAACACTCCCCAAGCACCACCTGCTGAGTTCTTTGAACCAGGAAAGAGTGGAACCATTCAAGAACAATTTCACCCACCCCAGCCCGGTCCTGCAGACGAGTCACCAACATCTCATGGTCAACGGTATCAAATGCTGCGGACAGATCTAAACAAATATATGCTATTTCATTATGGAGCATGTTATCACAGTTTTTTCAAGATTGGTTTAAGGTCCTAAAAGTAATTCCATCTGGAATAGTCCTTGTGACAGGTGTTGCAAAGTTAGGTGAACAAAGTGAGTCAGCACAGATGTTTGGCAGGGTGAGGCTTCAAAATCCTGCTTGAACAGTTTCAAGCTGCGTAATAATGTCGGCTACACTCGTGTGGAATCCTTGTTGCAATCTGGCAATGAAATAATGACAATACAAGTTATTCTACCTTTGCCCACCCCAAAAGATTAAAATTATGATTAAAATTCTTTAATTAAA
Source organism: Sphenodon punctatus (assembly GCA_003113815.1). Classification (NCBI taxonomy): domain Eukaryota; kingdom Metazoa; phylum Chordata; class Lepidosauria; order Sphenodontia; family Sphenodontidae; genus Sphenodon; species Sphenodon punctatus. The sequence continues at coordinate 3,061,100 of QEPC01008879.1, read as the reverse complement.
CTGTGGCAAACTGTGGCTCAGGAGTCACACACGGCTCTTGGGCAATTCAAGTGCAGCTCTTGGTCAGGGCTAGTCCCAAGCCCCACAGTGTCGTATTGGTGTCTTACTTCATTGTGACCTCGTGTCAGCAGCTGAACCACAGCTGTTTTTCAGAATCTTAGTCAGGGTCACAGCACTGGTTCTGTCAGCCAAGTGGAAAGGTGTGCACATGGGTATCTTGTGGTACTTGGCCATATGAAGATTTTTGGTAATGGTTACTTTGCCCACCCCTGCTATATGCAAAGGAGAGCTTGTACCCTTTTTTGTTGCTTTATGATGCTTAAGGAAGGCCTAAAATATTGGGTTTTTGTATTTTTGGTTTTTTAAGAAACAAAACAAGTCCTGGAAATCCATAAAGACAGCTGGAGAATAAGGCACCAGTCCTATACCATTAAAGTCAATAGGAGCTTCACCATTTACTTTAGCAAGCGTTCACCCTTGGTAGTTTAATTTTATTTATTTAAATTTATATCCCGCCCTTCCCCAAATGATCAGGGCAGATTTACAACAAAAACACAAATATTAAAAATATAAAATATAACCTCCCCCCAAAAAATACCCAACCTCTATCCTTGCCTTCCAAAAGCTGTGCCAAACAAAAAGGTTTTATACCACCTCCAGAATATGCTCAAGCTCAGGCGGAACACCTGTGCCAGGTGTTCCAGGACACAGTAGTCGCAGCACAACATGCTTTGTGCTAGCTCTTCCAGGATGCAGTCTCCCGGCACTTCTTCCGCAGCCCTGGCACTTGCTACACTGGCCACCAATCAGTGATGAACTAAGTTTGATGGACGCGGGTTGGAGTTGGTACTTCTGTTGCTGCTGATCAGTTGTTCAGTGGCAAAACTCTCACAGCTGAACTGATGGGCAACAGCAGCAGCAGCAGCAGCAGCAGCAGCAACTTCCTTGCCTGTTTGTAGTAGTGCCCATTCGGATGGCACAATAGACGTGGGGAAAAAAGCGGATGAGGTGGTGATGCAGCTCCACTAGCCCTTCTGGACACTAGCCCTCAGGCTTGGGGTGGGTGGGTGTCCAAGACACAGAACTTCTAGGGTGGCTTGAACCCTATTTTCTTTTTAACAAATGAATTATTGCTAACACTAGGGCTGGCTTTACCCAGGGTCCTGCTCTATCTTGGGGACCTGCAGTGGCTTCTGCTTTCATCGGGGCAGTGTGGTGGTGGGGGCTCACTCCCTCCTAGCTGGGCTCCAAACATGATCACCTTTAGGGCCCCCAGAGGGTGTTACCAAAAGGTGGGGCCACCAGGGGCCCTGCATTTTATCTTTGCCCTGGGCCCCGCAAATTATAAGGCCAGCCTTTTTACCTAGTGCATCTTGCGAAAAAAGGCCTTTTTGTTAAGGATTCAGCAGTCCCACACCCGCACTTAAAGCCCAAGAAAGTCTCCAGTCCATATTCTGGAGACTCTCTCAAAGAATACCGATGCAAAATCAGTGGTGAAAATTGGATTTGACATCCCTGATTGTTGCAAGGTTAAAGAAAAGAAAAACAAGACACAAGTTCAGTTTTTTTACCCTTTAACGTTATACCATATGTTTAGAAAAGCTATAAAATTCTGAAGTGAGTCTGTTGCTGTATGGCACAATTAACCTATTACATGTATATGTAAGAGCCAGTAAACTCTCAGTCCCTAAGAAACTGGTTTCAAATTAATTATGTAGATACTATGTGACCACCTGTTAGAAGTGGCCCTTTGGGAGATGTTTAAATCTTATTGCCCTTTTATAGTATAATGAAATTAAGGTTTCAGTAATAATACAGGCCCTAAATTTGCAACAGAAAATATGCAGCAGGTGTCTGGGCTTGTTAGGAGCTCAGCTAATTTTAGAGCAGCTCCTCATGGGAACACAGGTTTGCCCACACACATTTAATTGTGGGACTGGAGCAATATTGTCTAAGAAAGCGATAATAAAAATGAGAAAAATTAAAATACTTTAATTTTTTTCTAAAGAAGCCAAGACCACAATGCAAGACACTTCATAAAACTTGGAAGAATGAATACTGATGGTGTCATTTTTGCTATTGATGTCAATTGGCAAACTCTAGGCAGTGAATAACTTTTCCTAATGCATTGTAGACATCAGACATTATGTTTTGAAAATATAGAGCGTTTATTGGCATTAATAAATACAATAGGCTTTGTTAATTGTTAGCACATAGTAAGAGGGGGAAATGGGCTACAGCTCTTGGAACCAAGAGGCACAGAACTCAATTGAAGTCCATGGTGGAGCAATTGTTTAACCAATATAAGAGGAGAGAGTGAAGGAGAAAGATACTTTCTACTCTGGTATCCAAACTACAAGGAAGTGAGAATGATATTATCAGATGTGTGTACGCGTGGGGGGAGAATAGAACTGTTCTTAACACAGGAGAAAGAAAAGATGGAGTAACTGCTACTAGAGCATGAGTAGTCGGTCTGACCTTAACACAAGGTAACCTGGGGTGACCACCCTGGGCCCTACTCCTTTCTTTACTTCCAGGGCCCCTGTGGTGACCTCCATTTTCACCAGGGCAGTGTGTGGGGGCCCGAAACACAACCACTGTTAGAGCCCTGAAAAGGGTGCTATGACCCCAGGTTTTATCTTCATCCTGGGCCCTGTACATTTTAAGGTCAGCCCTGTAGACATAAGGTGAAAGCAGAAATCCACATTAACTCTGCTTTAACACTTTAATATTTCTTATGCATGTTGCAGGGCACCAATACAGCCCTGCAACATACATAAGAAATGTTAAAGTAGTGTTAACGCCGAGTTACGTGCATGTCTGTTTTCACCCATAATGGCAAATAGAGGATTAAGACACAAAGGGCTCCAGCAGGGGAGGCAGATCATACCTCCAGCAGGGGAAGCAGAAAGTAATGTTTGTGAGGTCTGGAAGAGGTGTTGTGTGAAGTGGATGTGTGTGGCAAGTAACAGTGTGTGCGCTGTTGGGAAGGGGTGGGAGTTTCAGTTTTAACAGAAAAAGCCTGAAAACTATGAGGATGGCATTCTTGGTGGCCGAACAGTGGTTGTGGAACTCTCTCCCGACGGAAGTCCGCCTGTCCCCTCCCCAGACCTCTCCTCTTTCCAAAGACAATGTAAGACCTGGTTGTTCTGCCAGGCCTTTCATGAGGGTGATGGGTGGGGGGTTGGGTATGGTGGGTGGGATGTTTTTAAGCTCTGCTTTGGGTTTTATTGTTGGTTGTAGTGTTTTTATGTGTATTATATTGTTTTAAGATGTGAACTGCCCCGAGTTGCTGTGACAGGAGGGGGCAGCAAAGAAATCTAACCTTCTTAGGGAAGGTTATTGAATGGGTGGTGGCTCGGCAGCTGCAGGAGCATCTGGACCATGTCAATTTTCTCTATCCCCCACAGTCTGGCTTTCGTCTGGGTTACGGCACAGAGACTGCGCTTGTGGTCTTGGTTGAAGACCTCTCCCATGAGTTGGACCAGGGTTGTTCAACCCTGTTAGATCTCTCGGCTGCATTGGATACCGCTGATCATGAGTTGTTGGTGAGTTGGCTGCGAGACCGGGCAGGGATTGGCAGGACCGTTCTTGAATGGTTCCGCTCTTTCCTGGCGGGGACAACCCAGCGGGTGGTCCTGGGTGATTTTTCATCTTCTCCCCAGGGCCTCATGTGTGGGGTCCCACAGGGTTCTATCTTGTCCCCTCTGTTGTTCAATATGTATACGCAGCCTTTGGGGGAGGTTGTCAGGGAGTTTGGCGTACAGTGTCATCAATATGCTGATGACACCCAGCTATAGCTCTCTTCTTCATCCGACTCAGACCCAGCAGTCTCGGTGCTTACCTGGTGTTTGTCAGCTGTGGGGGATTTATTGGATGAAGGCGAGCCGCCTGAAGTTAAATCCCGACAAGATGAAGATGATAGCTGTGGGGAAGGCCGGGGGAGTGGTGGCCCCCATCATTGATGGGGTCCGTCCTGCTCTGGTATCTCAAGTTCGGAGTCTGGGGGTGCTCCTGGATCCGCAGCTCAGCCTGGATGTCCAGGTAATGGCTGTGGTGAAGGGGGCATTTCGCCAGTTACATCTGGTACGTCGGCTTCGGCTGTATGTATCGGATTCTGATCTGGCCACAATTGTCCAGGCTTTCATTACCTCGAGACCAGTGGTGGCTGGTGAGTTTTGAGGTTGGTGGGTCACTAAGGCTAGCCGGTCTGCCGGCGGAACCTTATAGCTGGCAGAGCTCTAGGGTGGGGCTTGTCCGTTGTAGGCAGAGTCTCCAAAACTCCAGCAACTAGGAGTTATCAGCATTAATATCTGATGAACAGAACATTAGTTAACACTGGGAACTCTTTGCTGGTGAGTACAACCCTGCTACTTGGAGACAGAGAGAACCCTTCTACTAGAATCTCATCCATTCAGTGGATGGGACTCCAGTAGGACGACTCTCTCTCTCTTTCTCTCTCTCTCTCTAACAGTGGTAGTGCCATAGCAGGATAAAAAAAACTGATCACATATTTAACACATACAAAACCTCAGGGCCACAACAAAATAGCTTTGGTATCATTTTAATCCTTGTGAAACACTGAGCAAAATGATGTAAGAAAAACACAAATTGAAATGATTATGCAAACATTATAAAATATGACTTTATGTATCTAGTAATGTGAGTGACATTCCCCACTCTTGGTGTGGGGGGGGATGCAAGGCTGTCTTCTGCCCAAGCAGGGAGATCTCTATGTGAGGAGAAGGCAACACCCGGCAGCAGGGAGAGGAAGCTTGCGTCGCTGGGAGTTAGTTCCAGGTGGAAGTGTCCATGGCCAGTCAGAGGCCGGTGTCCCCTTACCTCACCTGACATCCTGGGCTCCTGAAGCTCACAAGAAGAAGCTAACGTAGCAGAGAGAGGCAGGGATTCTAGGGAAGGCCCAAACAGAAGGCAGTCCAGTCTCCTTCCCTTTACACAGGCCCATGCCACCCTAGTTGGCATCAAGGCTGTGCCTACACCCCCACCGTATCTCTAACCCTGCCATGGCTCCACCAGCGCTCCTTTAATTTCAGCAATTTTAGCAAAGATCCACAGAACAGACACAAAGCTTTTCCCCCTTCCTCAAATGCATCTACCAGGTTTAAAAGCAGACAGACAACCTTAAATCTCACTTACAAGCAGTTTTAGCAAAGATCCACAGAACAGACACAAAGCATTCCCCCCTTCCTCAAATGCCCCCACTCCCCCAGTGTGCCCCCACACACTGGGGAGTGGGGGTCACTTGGGGGCACACCGGGGAAGTGGGGGCACACCGAGGACACAGTGGGGGTGTGGGGTCACTCAAGGACACAGTTGGGGAGTGGGGGCATTTGAGGACACAGTTGGGGAGTGGGGACACACCAGGGGAGTGGGGGTCACTCAGGGACATAGTGGGGGAGTAGGGTCACTCGGGGACACAGTGGGGGTGTGAGGGGAGTGGGGCATTTGAGGACACAGTTGGGGAGTGGGGGTCACTCAGAGACATAGTGGGGTCACTTGGGGACACACCAGGGGAGTGGGGGCTGTGTCCTCAAATGACTCCACTCCCCCCGCACCCCGTGGCCCCCAACACCTCCAGTGTGCCCCCCGCTCCCCCACTATCCCCAAGTCCCCCTGGGCCCTGGCAAAAAAGTTAAAAACCCTACCTTATCCTCGCAGACAGGTCTGGAGATCACCGCCGGGAACTCCTAATGGCTGCCACCGGCTGGGAGCGAAGTCTTGCGCAGCCGCAGCGCAGCCTGGAGAGGAGACTAAAAAGGCGCCCCTCCAGGCAATTAAAATGGCTGGGCAATGGGTTCCATTAGAACCCATTAACCAGGCTGGCCACGCCCCCTGAAAATTGCTTCTGGGTAGATCGGCTGGCAGTGCCGATCCACCAGAAGCTGCGGCTGTGCCTGCGCAGTAACTCCAGCCGCGGGCAAAGCGGCTGGAGGAGTAGTGTGCAGGTGCAGCCTTTCTCCCCAGGCTGCGTGCATGCGCAGAAGAGAGCAGGGACTCCGACACCAGCATGTGGTATGTTGCTACCTTGTAAACAAGGTTCTTCGAGATGGCTTCGAACATTCTCACATGCTGCACTCTGACAGCAGCTGACAGTGCTGGTGTCGGAGTCTCATGCCTGGGCAGATGGTGCTGAGAGCTGGGTGCTTGCGGGGCACCAGCCCTAGCGCCACAGCGAGGGGTCGCCTCTGCTCGAGACTGGACTACTGTAACGCACTCTATGTGGGGCTTCCCTTGGTGCTGGTTCGGAGACTGCAGCTGGTGCAGAACGTGGCGGCTCATCTCCTAATGGGTGTTGGTGCTGACCTTTAAAACCCTAAACGGCCTGGGCCCCACCTACCTGTGAGACGGCCTCATCCTCTGGGGCCTGGATCGGCCCCTGTGGTTGGCCAGGGGTGCCCTCCTTGAGGTCCCCCGGGTTTCTTGGGAGTTGACCTTGAGGAGAGCGTTCTCTGGCACACCGCGGCTGTGGAACTCTCTCCCGCTGGGGGTCCGTTTGGCTGCTGACCTCCCCTCTTTCCATAGACAATGTAAGACCTGGCTATTCTGTCATGCCTTCCCCAGGAGAGATGGCGTGGGTGGGTGGGTTGGGTTAGGGAGGGGGTGAATTGCTTTTATTGTGGAATTTTAATTGTATTTGTTTTTAACATGTTGTTAGCCACCCTGAGATGCTTTTAGCAGGAGGGGGCGGCGTACAAATTTTATTAATAAATAAATATGGAATAAATAAATCAATGAAAAGAAAACTGAAGGATCTGAAAATCGGACCATCTCAGTTCCCAATTTTCAGATCTGTATGTTCCCACTGAAGTCAATGGGAAGGGGAAACCGGCCCCACCCCTATTCCGTGGGTCTACTTCCAGCCTCAGAGGGTGAGGGTGGGGATCCATGCCCCTAACTCTCCCACCTCCACCCCCCGGGCCCTACATTACTGTTCAAGGTATGGAGGTGAAGAGAGGCAGCTAGGCCTCCTCTGCTGCTGGGTGGTGGTGGGAGCTGGCTCTGCTGCTAGGCCACTGGCCTTCTCCACTGCGGGGCATTGGTGAAGGCCTGGCTACCCAGCAATGGATCCAGCTCATGCATTTCATGCATGTGCAGAACGACTGCCCTCTTCTGAAAGTGCGCCAATGCTGCTGTTTTGAAAAGGGTTGCACGTTCGCAGAATGGCCTTGGTGGCCAATTTGTGCATGTGCACTGATGGAACAGGGAACTCTGGCAGCATTTCCTGGACTGGACCTGCAGACCAAGAAAGAAGAGGCTGCCACAGCTATGGCTCCACCACCACGCAGAGGAAAAGATCTTCCCATTGAAGTCAATGGGAAAGAGAAACAAAAACTGAAACCGAAACACTGAAAATTAGGGATAAAAAAACCAACACTAGGCCCTGTATCCCACCCCTGCTGTCCAGGGTAACAGGCACAGGTTTGCTTGCTGCATGCAAAGCCACGTCACACAACACCCCTCACAGGTAAAACCAGTATGTGCTGTGTGTCTTGCTTCCCATGCTGGGAGTATGTCATGTGAATGAGCTCTTAACACAGCAGGTAACCTGATCACATATAGGTGCCTCAGGCAGGAACTTGAGGATTATATTTCTCTTATACTTTAATAGTCCTTTCATTACTTTTCATGCTAATGAAGGCCATTAAATGAGAAAGCATTCTTTTCGGAGGCCACACAGTTGTCCAAACAACCCTAGACAACTTCTGCAAATAGGAGGGAAGTAAGCTGATCAAGTAACTGGACTTGCGTATTGAATTGTACATGTCAGCTTGTACCGTAAAAATATGGTTGAATAAATAGCCTGTTTACAAATTACCGTTGTCTTTGTTGTAAGGGGGAAAAAAACGTCAACAGCGGAAGGCACGGGCATCCCTGTGAAGGGCATCCATTCATAATGTGCGTGCTGCACTCAACGTGATAGGAAGCAGCACGTCATTATCCAAACTAAAGCGGGTCAGTCACACACCTAGCTGCGCTGTCGGATGAGCAGCCTCGGGCAGTGGGGGCACGAGGAGAGAGCGTGCAACCTGGGTCAGAAGAGCCAGGCGTTTCCTCCTCTTCCAGTGGGCTCCGAAACCCTCTCCAGAATGTCCCCTGAACATACCCCCCCCCGCTTCCTCTCCCTTCAGCACAGACCCAACTCCCCCCCGCTGCTCGGGCCGCTGACCCCTCCCTCGCCGAGAAACGCCTGACCGGCTCCGCTGCTGCCGCCTGCGCTTAGGGCTCCCGCTGTGACCCCCAGTGACCCCGCAGCGGCCTGTCAGGGCGCTCCCCCCGCCCTCCCCCGCGCAGTGTCATCCCAAGAGGCGGCCGCTTCCCCGGCTCCCGGAGTCACCCAAGCGCACACACGCACAGCTTGAGCTCCCCGCCGCCATGCAGCCGGCCAATGACAAGCAGCGCAGCGGGCAGCCCCTCAGGCTCACCATGAAGCGGGGCTACGACGTGACCCGGAACCCGCACCTCAACAAGGTACCTATCTCCCGGGGCGAGAGGGGAGCCGGCTCGGCAGCACCTGGGGCAGGGGCAGGGGACGCAACCCCCCAGCCTTCAGCCGGGGGAGGTGTTTTCTCCCCTCGGAAGGGATGAATCCCGCCGCTCTCCAGCCCTGGCTGCTTGGACTGAGTTGCCCTCGCTCGTTCCCGGTGCCGAGCTGGTTGTGTTGAAACTAGGGACAACAGGCAAAGCGCTGGGACCTAAAACAGCTCTCTCTCTCTGGGCACTAGCTCTGCACGAGCAGCCAGTGCGTGATCTCTGCATGTAACTCGGGGAGAGCGGCTTGGCCGTCAGACTTTGCACTTGGCAGCAAACTCTTGAGGTTTTCTGCAAATCAGCTCTTGCTCGCTTCCTCTTCCTTAACTAATGCTGCCTGTGCTGCTGTCTTCCAGGGCTAAGGAAACGGTTGTGGGGCGGGCTGAGCTTCCAGCTCAGCCTCTAACCCCATTTGACACATCATTCCTCTCCCGATGTCTTGCTTTTCTCATTTAAAAAATAAGACATGATTGCAAAGTAATATTGTTACCTTCATGCAGAGTACAGAGTTGCTATTCAATCCCTCTGAGTTTGACGGTCTCTACAATCTTGAGTACTGTAGCAGAAAAAGGATAAGGAAATGTGCAGTCTATTTGCTGTCAGATTAGATGATTATTTGTGATGGGGAGAAGTGAGGACCTAGGAGGAAAATTCTAGTAAGTGTTGTGAATACATGTGCTTTGGGAAGCGCATTAGCACATGTTGCAAAGACCGGTCATCAGATAATACTAAGTTTAATAATAATAATAATTAATAATTAATAAACAATAAGGCAGATCAGTATTAATGATTCTAAAGTGCATGAGAAGCTTTGCAGTACTTGGAAGTGCAGATGCTTTTCTTGCAAACTAAGAGGTTCTGTGTGAGGTCTGAGATTAACCTGTATCAATCACTTCAAAGTCCTAATTTTGACATGCAGAAACTTATGGTTTGTGAAAACTGGCATTGAGTTATTCAAATTAAATTTCTTTTTCTAAAATACTTTGGAAATCGTATCTTTTGCCACTATGTTTGGAACTTAAAATAGAACTTAAAATAGAAGCAATAAAACCTAATGGGATGGTTTCTAATTATGTTGGTTTTCATGTGTTTAATACTTGAAGCCAGTGACTAGTAAGGTCAGTGGAGGTTCTTTGACAGGGATGTTTATGCCAAAGCCATCGGCCTATTGCAGGGTGAATGTCAACTATGTGCTGTACCAATGGATTTCTGGAAATCAGGTAGCAGAAAGTACCTGACAAGATATACTCTTATGATCACATTTTGCAGTAGGTGGGGAAACAGTAAGAACAACCATTTTGTACATTTAATAGTAAAGTTATGTCAAGGTATGTACACAATATTAACTCCAAACTTCAAAGCAAGGAAATAGTCACTTAAGGTGGAAGTTCTTTGCATTTCATGTCATCTCTATTTTGCGGATAGCTCTCTTGGTAACACTCCAATCCCTATCCCCAAACAGTTATCCATGTGAAGTCCCACAGAAGTCAGTGCAACTGGGTCAGAGTTGGCAGTATGCATGCGTGTTCTGTATGGGGCCAATAATGTTTTTCTTTCCATCTCTAACAGGTACTGAAATGCAGTACATAACCTAACTTAGCAAGCACAGACTGAGGTAGCCTGGATTCCTAATTGATGGAGTGGGACAATGCTCCATGTAAATCAAGGGAATTTTTCAGCTACAAAAGGAGCTATATCTCCCCTCTGGATGTACTTATTGGCATAAAGCCTTGTTTCCATGCTTAACGTTAGGTCCAAATGTGGGCTGATATCAGTGGATGGGGTTACAATCCTGAGTGATAATTGATATTATTATTATTATTATTTATTATTAGTTTTATATAGCACCAGCGATGTACCCGACGCTTTACAGAGAATAAGACAGACATGGTCCCTGCCCATTGCGTGTCTTCGTTGCTGTCTAGATAGTAGGCTAAAACACCTGTGACGGTGGTGTGGTGGTGGTCTGAGCTGGCCCGGAGAGGAAAACCTCAGCGGATGTGGTTCGGGTCGCCGAACGAACATGATAGTGGCCAGGGAGGGAAGAAGCATGAAAATGCAGCCGGCCAACTCGGCCCCATGCTGAACCCACTGCCTGCCGTGACAGGCAGCCATGACAGCCCTTACATGGGCTGGGTTGGCAGCCTGGGAATAAATCTGATAGCCCACTTTGGTCCAGTTGGGTGAGCCTTAGCCTGGGCTATAATCTTGGAGGTTTTCCAAGGTCAGAGCCTGGGCTAGCTGCCTACACAGCCCGGGTCAATCCTGGGCCAACATCTGGTGGTGCCTGCACAGACGTGCAGGTGAGATCTGGTCCAAAGTGAGCCACAGTGGACTGCTGTCGTGTCTGTTTTTACCCAGTGTTTCCCAGACTTTTGATATCTGGGGCTGATGTTTTTTCTGGATTGTAATTGGAAGCACACTGGTGCTTACAACCAAAATGGTGTGTGTATTTTTTAATGTATTTTTTAAAAAATATATTTTTATATAATACATAGGTGTATAATATATATTGTATATATTAGTCTAAGTGTTTAAATACAAAAAAAGAAAGAAAACATAATTTTTTGAGGCACACTTCCACTGCTCTTGTAGCACACCTTTTGGGACTCCCTGGTCTAGGGTCACAAGATTGCATTTAATGGCATTTTCACACACGACACTCTGCACCCACTACCTACCCAGAGCAGCCCTGCAACATGTATAGTGGGTGGTGGGTGGGTAGTGGGTGGAGAATGGCGTGTGTGAAAATGCCCTAAGTCTCAAAACAGGGTCACACAGGCAAAAGTTTATGAATCTCCTCTTCAGGTCTCTGGCCCTCTACCATACTTGGTAAAAATTACTCTTCACGATTAAAAGATATCCAGAGAAAACATATATACGCATGTACACATGTGGTGACTGCATATTTTCTCTCTATGGGAAACCAGACTAAAAATCCATCAGTACTTGCCCATTATTGTGGTATATCAGCAAGTGATGCTGAAATAATGCATCATAGCTATCGTGTGAAAAATCCAGTGAGTATTGGATAGCAGTTTACAGCTCAATCCTCAAAGCAGAAAGGCTGAATCATTTCGACCAAATTTATACTGATGAAGTGCTTTGTGTATTGAACTTCCCATCACTGATCATTTATTTCCTTTGCCGGCAGTTGAAAGGGAGTCTAAGTAATTTTAAAATTTATGTTAAATATTTCCCTAATTGATAATCTCAAAACAGGAATTTCTCGTGTAAGAGTATAGATTATGTTGAAAGAAAGCAACTGTTGGATTATTATTTGTCTGTTTTGTTTGGGCATGTATTTGGGCATGCTTAACAGCAGTGTGGGGAGTTTTGCAATCATTTTGCCTTTGTTGTTAAAGCAGCTGTTAATTCTTATTCTATTAATCACAGAAAGATTATTTATTTTAAAAGGTTTACCTGATAGGACAAGTCATGATTTGTAATGGTTAATCTGTTCTGTTCTTGCCTGTTAGACAAGGCGGTAAGTGGCAATCTTTTTTGAGAAGAGCAACAAATGCTAGATTTCAGGAAATATTGCAGCAGCAAGTAAACTTTCTAGAACTTGAAGTCAGCTACTAATGCTACCATACTGTCCAAATAGTTGCCAGTAGCAATTCTGCTATCATTCTTGGAAGTGAAAATTGAACTACCATTACATGTAAACTGACAAAGTGGAGCAAAGAGCTCCAGACTTCATCAAGGTTTTATTGTGGCTAGAGAACAGAGGAAAATAGTGCTTTTCATGAAGGCTAGACAGCATAACAATATTTAAATTTAAAACTATTCAGGGCAGGAACCTGGCCTTGTTACCCATCTGCCAAACTATTACCCACAGTTTGTTCTTCTTTCTACATGGGAAACTTAAATCTCAGACTTATGGACTAAGCAGACAAATGCTTCTTTTAGTAAAAAGGACCTTGACCAGCAGTTACTTTTTCAAACAGCACATATTTCCAGAGATAGGTCTGTTTCCGTGCAGGAGCAACAGGAAAACACAGCAATACTATTTCAGAAAAATTGCTGCTGAAGCAGTATTTATTTTCCTGCTTTTTTGCAGGCTGGTGTTCTACCCAGGAAATAAAGTTGTGGTTATTATTTTGAAAGGAATGTTCAACGTTACATTTAATTGAGAACAGCAATAAACCTGAGAGATGGATACTTTCTCAGTAGCATGAAAACCTTAGATGGACACATCCTTCTTTTCCACTACTAGCAAATAACGAAGAAGAATAAAAAGACATAAGGCCTCCAAATCAGTTTTTCCAAATTTCCCCACTGACAATGCAATGCCTATTTTTCTTGTTTTAGGAAGGGTAGTTCTTCATGTTCTCCACGTCTGTAATTAGGAGTGGAGAGCAGCATGTGTAGGAGTTGATGTGTGCTGTCAGATGTGTGGGAGCATTCTTGTCTCAGCCAGCAACAGCTTTGGATTCTTTGCATCCAGGGTTGTTGGTGGCAAGGTACTCCAGGTCCAGTGGCAGAGTGTTCCTGATTCACTGATAGCAGCCCTGTCAAGGGCTGTATAGTAATCTCCCATGAGCCCTTGGGATAGGGCAGGACAAACATTTTAATAAATAAGGAAGACACTATGGATGCAGCTGTGAACTGTGAGGTGCTGCTGTCCACTGGGGATTAAGCAGCAGGTTTCTGTAGTCTACCTGCAGGAGCTCAGGCCGCTAGGGCTCCTTCAGGCAGCTGTAAGAGGCTATTGCCTACTAGGGATCACCTTCACAAGTGCTGCTGTGGGGAACCAGTCCACACACTACAATGGCTACATTTGGACTAAAACCCAGAGTGGCTGCTCCTGTTTTGGCTGGTGCAGGGTGGTTTGGGTTTCCTAACTAGCCCCACCTCTGAATGGTTAGCATAACCTGTAGAGCCGGCCATCGATGGTAATCGACAAGAGTTTTAAGATTGCAGTTTACAAGAACCTCTTACATCAGTGTTGTTTATTTTGCCATATCAAAACATACTGAATGTAACTACTTGGCGATTGAAAAGATAAAACTCTAGACTTGTGGGTGTTCCTTGTGGTCCACTTTGAAATATTAAAAAGTACCACCTGCTTAAAAGAGCAGGATAGCTTTTGAAAAGAGAGAGTAACCGAGCAGCAAATTTTATGTCTGAGATTGACCATGGAGAAGTAATGAGAGGTTAACAGGAAAGTTTTTGGTTTTGTGGAGTTGAAAAAGGCATTTGATTCTGTATGGCATGATGGGTTGTGGCCCATTCTGAAGTCTTATGGAATGGGCAGGAAGCTGTTAACGCTGTTGAGGAATATCTGTGAAGAGGCCAGGTCAGCAATCCATCCTGGTCAATAAAGATGCAGGTGACTAGTTTAAGATAACAATTGGTAGTAGGTAGTGCTACTCCTAGCATTATCTTGGCTTTTCTTGAGAAACTGATGATTAGTTGCATTGCTGAAAGTTTTGAGGTAAAGGTGCATGGAAAGGGAATCAACATCCTAATGTTTGCTGATGATGCTAGTGTGCTGGACGCAGCTAATTATTGCAGGGCTAGGTTGAGACCCTTTATAAGGTCAGAGAACAGTTCTGGTTGCATACAAATTGAGCAAGACCAAGATGATGGTATTTAGCAAGAGACGGGAAGAGAACATCACTGATATTAAAACAGGAGATAGCGAGGTGGAAAATGTGGACAGACTTGTCTTCTTGGGAAACCTCATCACATGGGATAGCAAGTGCTTCAAGAAGGTTAAAAGGAGGATACACTTGGTATATGCAATCCTGGGTTATCTGAAGACACTATGGGCCAAGAAGTGACTCTCTCTAGATATGAAAACTAAGTGACTGAAGCTGTGTTTTCACGTCTCTTTATGCAGTGGACCTGGACCCTCAAGAAGGCCATCAAAAGGACTAATGTCCTTTTGAAACAGAGTGTTATGAACAGTTGTTTGCTGTAAGCTGGCAGGCTGGCATTTGAAATGAGACTATTGGAAAAAGGTTTGGGGCAAAAGAGACAGTATTTGATGTGAGAATTAGGAGGAAGCTTCAGCTATTTCGGTATACCTGCTGGATGAAGGATTTTTTATTTTTTTTATTTTTTGCTTAAGGACTATGCTCTTTGGTCTGATAGAGTGCAGCAGACGGAGAGGAAGACTGCACAGTATGTGGATTGAGGACAGAGTTGGGGGACAGGGACATAAAGATAAAGACTGGGCAAAACCAGATGGGGATGGAGAGTGGGGTGGAGCCCCCATACAGCTGCCACTCCCTGGTTTGAGTGTGACCCCAACAAATGGGCTGGTGCTGCACTTTACCCCCTTTCTTGCTACTGAGACATGGTTGCTCCCCAGACTGCTCTAGTCACTGCTTCTGGGACTTTGTGGGCCTGGGGGGAACTGTAAGCGCGCACCGTGCCCCAGTAGATGGGGGCATAAGAACATAAGTGGTGCCATACTGGGTCAGAGCAATGGTCCATTAAGCCCAGCATCCTGTCTCCGACAGTGGCCAATAGCTGTCTCTTGGAAGAAGTACCCAAAAGGTCACTATGGAAAATCTATTCCCTGTTGTTCCAGACTCCCAACGGTAAGAGGTTATGTCCCCTAAACCTACTTGGCTAATAGCCATTAATGGACCAATCCTCCAAGAACTTATCCAATCCCTTTTTAAAACTAGCTACACCACTGGTCTTGACTACCAGGCGCGGTGCTCCCCCTAGGACATGTGGGGCAATGCCCCTCCAGTCCCCCCCAATGCCCCTCCAGTCCCCTCAGTCTCATGCTGCGCTGCGTGCGGCTGCATCTGATCATGCCCGCAGCCCGGTAAAATTTGTTGTTGTTTTTTTAAATCGCCGCAACCAACCCACTTGTGAACGAAACTAGCCAGTCAAAGAACTACTGCCTGCTGGTTCTTCTTTGAGAGGCTCCTCCTCTCATGAACCAACCAAGCCTGCCTTGAGAGCTCCATAAGGGACAAAACTATTGTGAATGCGCTTTGGGCGTTCAAGCGCACAGTCCAAGCGCGCTTATGGGAAACTGAATTTCCCAGAGTGGCAGGCTTTCTTACGAGCCCTATCGGCTCAATTTAAAATGACACCTGGGTGCCAATTGTAGGTGCTCAGGCGAGATGTGCTGCGGGCGGCTGAGGCAGTCAGGGACCAGCACACATGCTCAACTGGAGTCAGCTCTGAAGCAGTGAACAGTGTGCCATGATCCTGCTGCTGCCTGACTTTGCCTAAGTGCCTAAGTAAATTGCGGGGATGGGGAGAGACTGGGAGACAGGGAATGGGGGAGGCAGAGATGGGAGTGGGGGAGGGGTGGATGGGGAGAGACTGGGAGATGTCTCTTATACACATCTAGATGTGTATAAGAGACAGGGAGTGGATGGGGAGAGAGACTGGGGAGTGGGAAGAGACTGGGAGAGATGGGAGTGGGGGAGGGGTGGATGGGGAGAGACTGGGAGAGAGGGAATGGGGGGGAGGAGAGACTGGGAGTGGGACTCTGGGAGAGACTGGGGAATGGGGGAGGGGTGGATGGGGATGTCACCTTAATGTGTGTTGCATTGATTCTTGTAGGAATGTGTTCACATCACCTGTATGGATATTGTGGTGACACTTATAGAGAGGTGTCTCCTGCCCCTTGCACAGGCAGGCTCTGCTCTCGTAGGCAATGGCTGTACACTGTTAGAAAAGCTGTGAACGAAGCCCATGGGCCAGTTCTTGGGTCCCTGGCAGGCAATCCCTGTGCACTCTCAGGAGCATTTCTGAGCCAGGAGCTGGTCAAAACCCACCAGCTGCCCCTGATGGGGAGAGACTGGGAGAGAGGGAATGCGGGGAGGGAGAGACTCGGTAATGGGGGTAGGGGTGGATGGGGAGAGACTGGGGAAGGGAGAATGGGGGACGGGGATGGACGGGGAGACACTGGGAAAACAGGGCTCAACCATGTTTTGTGGGACAAGTGAAATGCCTCGCCTCGGTTCTGCTTTTGTGGTGTGGTAAGGACTGCACATAATGTTGCTGTAAGCTGGTTTGCTTTGCTTGCTCTGTGTTTGTATGATGACATTTTGTAAATTTGTGGGTCCACTGGTTGTGGCTACTCTTTTTTTAAAATGGTCCCTTCGCTGTTTCACTGCTGCTCCCTGCTGCTGGAAAGTAGTTTGCGTAGACAGGCATTTGGCTGCCGGGGATAAGTTGTGGCTGCTGGGAATGCTGGTCTGGATGGGCCTGGTTTGATGACAGTGCAGCCCTGAAACTGGCCAAACTTTTAGAAAAGGCTTGTTTCTTTGGACAGGTGTCTGGCTGCCGGGGATAGGGTGTAGCTACTCGGGATGCTGGTCTGGATGGGCCTGGTTTGCTTGCAATTCAGGCCTGCAACTGTTCTCCTTGTGAACAGAGGAGAAAGTAGGTAGGAGCACGGCAGAAGAGAAGGCTGCAGACAACAAGGAAACCCTTTCCCCCTGTTCCCCACTGAACCCGTCTCTTCCCCCTTCCTCTTTTCATGCTCCAAAACCAAAGCCTTTCTCTCCTACTTCTCCTCTGTCCTGTCCTTCTCTTCCCTTTTATTCTCTTCTGATTCGGCTTGTCGCAGAACAGGGAGCTACCTCAGTCCTCCTGGTTCTCCAAGCCAGAAGGAAGGCTTGTCCCAAAGCCTACACCTTCAGAAGACTACAGGTGGCCAAGCATGCCATGAAAATCGAGGATTCGAGGGTTCAGGATAAAGGTAGGCGATGGCAATGTGATCTGTTTTTTTTAACATACTATGGTTAATTTGGACCCGGTGGGAAAGAGAGTGTATGGCGTCGGGAACCCAGTAAGAGGGTTCTCTGTTCCCCGGTGCTTCACACAGCAGCGTTCCCAGCATTAAGTGATGTAATGTTCATCCAGTGTTAACCCTGGGAACTCCTTACTGCTGGGTTATGCCCTGGCTCCGCCTACTGTTGCCCTAGCTCCGCCCGTAGGCTCGCCGGCCTGCCGGTGGCTTTGTTGCCGGCAGGCCGGCCAACCTTACTGCCCCACCAACCTCAAAACCCACCAGCCATCCCTGTTGACTACTTCTCGCAAGTTAATTGTGTGCTAAGTGAAAAAAATATTTTCATTTGTTTTATATCTGCTGCCAGCTAATTTCATGGAATGTCTCCTTGTTCTAGTACTGTTAGTGAGGGTAAATAGCTGGTCTCTATCTGTGTGTTCCACACCACTCATGATTTTATAAACTTCTGTCATATCCCCCATCTGTTGTCTCTTCACCAAGCTGAAGAGCCCCAACTTCTCAAGTTTTTCTTGGGAGTTGTTTCATAACCTTGAGCATTTTTGTTGCACTTCTCTGTATCTCTTCTAGTTCTACTATGTCTCTTTTGAGATGGAGTGACCAGAAATGCGCACAATACTCCAGGTGCAATTGTACCATAGTTTTATTATGCATTACAATATTTTCAGTTTTATTCTCTTTCTTGAATGATTCCTAACATTCTGTTTGCTTTTTTGACTGCTCCCGCACACTGGGCTGAGGATTTCAATGTATTGTCCACAATGACTCCAAGATCCTTTACCTGACCAATCTATACATTTTTCTTTTCTTATTCATTAATAAAAAAATGATGATAACTGAAATTAAGCTGCATGTGTGTGGTATGGTGACTGAACAATACTTATATGTGATTAGGCATGTATACAGTTTAATTTCAGTTTATTCATAATTTTTTTAATTAATGAATAAGAAAAGAAAAATGTATAGATTGGTCTGATATTGAATAAAGTTGCCTTAACATACAGTTTACTGTCATGTTAACATTTGAGTATAACTTGTAATGCCGCCTTAATAAGCTTCTGAAACCGAAGGTTTTATGTCTATTATTATTATTATTANTGCTGCTGCCTGACTTTGCCTAAGTGCCTAAGTAAATTGCGGGGATGGGGAGAGACTGGGAGACAGGGAATGGGGGAGGCAGAGATGGGAGTGGGGGAGGGGTGGATGGGGAGAGACTGGGAGAGAGGGAATGGGGGGGAGGAGAGACTGGGAGTGGGACTCTGGGAGAGACTGGAGAATGGGGGAGGGGTGGATGGGGATGTCACCTTAATGTGTGTTGCATTGATTCTTGTAGGAATGTGTTCACATCACCTGTATGGATATTGTGGTGACACTTATAGAGAGGTGTCTCCTGCCCCTTGCACAGGCAGGCTCTGCTCTCGTAGGCAATGGCTGTACACTGTTAGAAAAGCTGTGAACGAAGCCCATGGGCCAGTTCTTGGGTCCCTGGCAGGCAATCCCTGTGCACTCTCAGGAGCATTTCTGAGCCAGGAGCTGGTCAAAACCCACCAGCTGCCCCTGATGGGGAGAGACTGGGAGAGAGGGAATGCGGGGAGGGAGAGACTCGGTAATGGGGGTAGGGGTGGATGGGGAGAGACTGGGGAAGGGAGAATGGGGGACGGGGATGGACGGGGAGACACTGGGAAAACAGGGCTCAACCATGTTTTGTGGGACAAGTGAAATGCCTCGCCTCGGTTCTGCTTTTGTGGTGTGGTAAGGACTGCACATAATGTTGCTGTAAGCTGGTTTGCTTTGCTTGCTCTGTGTTTGTATGATGACATTTTGTAAATTTGTGGGTCCACTGGTTGTGGCTACTCTTTTTTTAAAATGGTCCCTTCGCTGTTTCACTGCTGCTCCCTGCTGCTGGAAAGTAGTTTGCGTAGACAGGCATTTGGCTGCCGGGGATAAGTTGTGGCTGCTGGGAATGCTGGTCTGGATGGGCCTGGTTTGATGACAGTGCAGCCCTGAAACTGGCCAAACTTTTAGAAAAGGCTTGTTTCTTTGGACAGGTGTCTGGCTGCCGGGGATAGGGTGTAGCTACTCGGGATGCTGGTCTGGATGGGCCTGGTTTGCTTGCAATTCAGGCCTGCAACTGTTCTCCTTGTGAACAGAGGAGAAAGTAGGTAGGAGCACGGCAGAAGAGAAGGCTGCAGACAACAAGGAAACCCTTTCCCCCTGTTCCCCACTGAACCCGTCTCTTCCCCCTTCCTCTTTTCATGCTCCAAAACCAAAGCCTTTCTCTCCTACTTCTCCTCTGTCCTGTCCTTCTCTTCCCTTTTATTCTCTTCTGATTCGGCTTGTCGCAGAACAGGGAGCTACCTCAGTCCTCCTGGTTCTCCAAGCCAGAAGGAAGGCTTGTCCCAAAGCCTACACCTTCAGAAGACTACAGGTGGCCAAGCATGCCATGAAAATCGAGGATTCGAGGGTTCAGGATAAAGGTAGGCGATGGCAATGTGATCTGTTTTTTTTAACATACTATGGTTAATTTGGACCCGGTGGGAAAGAGAGTGTATGGCGTCGGGAACCCAGTAAGAGGGTTCTCTGTTCCCCGGTGCTTCACACAGCAGCGTTCCCAGCATTAAGTGATGTAATGTTCATCCAGTGTTAACCCTGGGAACTCCTTACTGCTGGGTTATGCCCTGGCTCCGCCTACTGTTGCCCTAGCTCCGCCCGTAGGCTCGCCGGCCTGCCGGTGGCTTTGTTGCCGGCAGGCCGGCCAACCTTACTGCCCCACCAACCTCAAAACCCACCAGCCATCCCTGTTGACTACTTCTCGCAAGTTAATTGTGTGCTAAGTGAAAAAAATATTTTCATTTGTTTTATATCTGCTGCCAGCTAATTTCATGGAATGTCTCCTTGTTCTAGTACTGTTAGTGAGGGTAAATAGCTGGTCTCTATCTGTGTGTTCCACACCACTCATGATTTTATAAACTTCTGTCATATCCCCCATCTGTTGTCTCTTCACCAAGCTGAAGAGCCCCAACTTCTCAAGTTTTTCTTGGGAGTTGTTTCATAACCTTGAGCATTTTTGTTGCACTTCTCTGTATCTCTTCTAGTTCTACTATGTCTCTTTTGAGATGGAGTGACCAGAAATGCGCACAATACTCCAGGTGCAATTGTACCATAGTTTTATTATGCATTACAATATTTTCAGTTTTATTCTCTTTCTTGAATGATTCCTAACATTCTGTTTGCTTTTTTGACTGCTCCCGCACACTGGGCTGAGGATTTCAATGTATTGTCCACAATGACTCCAAGATCCTTTACCTGACCAATCTATACATTTTTCTTTTCTTATTCATTAATAAAAAAATGATGATAACTGAAATTAAGCTGCATGTGTGTGGTATGGTGACTGAACAATACTTATATGTGATTAGGCATGTATACAGTTTAATTTCAGTTTATTCATAATTTTTTTAATTAATGAATAAGAAAAGAAAAATGTATAGATTGGTCTGATATTGAATAAAGTTGCCTTAACATACAGTTTACTGTCATGTTAACATTTGAGTATAACTTGTAATGCCGCCTTAATAAGCTTCTGAAACCGAAGGTTTTATGTCTATTATTATTATTATTAGCATTTATATAGCACCAGCGATGTACCTGGTGCTTTACAAAGAATAAAATAGACATGGTAATTTGCCCTTCTTTTGAAACTTACTAGTTTGTTAATGCATAAGCTGGCCCCACACACAAGAACTCTGCGGGTGCACACAGGTGCTCACCCATCCCCCCATCGCCCAAATTCAGCAACCTGTTTTTTCACACATTTCTCTTGCAGGGGTGATGGGTGAAGGTGCATGTTACACAGGAGCGCACAAGCGACTGCTTTCATACGAAATGCCACTGCATGGATGCATCTCCTGTAAAAGAGGTCACACGCTCATTCACACACATACTTTCACCTCTCTCTCACACACAATCATTCAGACACAGTACACACATGCTCTCATCTCGCACATTCATTCAAATTGATCACGCACACACTCATCCATACGCACTATACACACATGTGTTCTCACCTCACACACTCATTCAAATTGATCAGTCACTCACACTAGACCAGGGGCATAGCTAGGGTGCAATGGGCCCCTGGCCAAAAAGTCAAGATGGACCCCCCCTCTTTGTCTCCCGCCGGTGGGTCTAGAGGTGCCACCTGGCTCAGCAGCCCTGGGGGTGCTGCTATATATATATATATATAGTGTCCCATAATCAATTCACGCTGCCCCCACTCCATAACCAGTTCATTTGCATCCCCGGGGCAGCGTGAATTGATTATATGAGGGGCGTAAATGAACTGGTTATGGGGTGGGGGTTTAAAGACAGTGTTCCTGTTAGCAATAACTTCATTAAGAAAAGTTAGTGAAATAGCAGCCATAATAATCTCAGAACCATATTTGCAGATTTTCCAGGACACAATAGATATTGCTTTACATCCTAAATTCCTACCTAAGATAGTATGAGTAAGACAGTGGCTCTTCTTACTGGGCCTCTCCTGCCCGTGAACACACAGATTTTTGCATATTCATGAGTGGGGGAGCTCTGTGTAAACAACGCAGCGCGCGCACCCTCAGTGAGTGGGGGTGCGTGTGCGTGCCCACCTAACACGCATCACCACTCAACCCCCCATCTCCTCCCCACGTACGGAGCAACCAGGGGAAACGGCGGTTGCTCTGTGGGTGCAGATGAGTGGGGGGTAAGTGGGGATGCGTCTGCGGCCGTGTGCACACCCTGCCCATGCACCGCGTGCCCATGGACCCACTACTCAGTGGAACCGTGTAAAAACAGCCTGTGAGGAGCCACTCGAAGAAGAACAGAAGGGTGTTGCCTTGTAAAGAAGGTTCTTCGAGATGGCTCCAATCATTCTCGCAACACCCACCCTTCCAGCCCCGCATGGAATTTTCTTATATTCCTAGAAAGGGTTGGAAGGAACTGTCATTCAGAGGGAGAGAGTACTTTTTATACTAGAGGAGCTTGAGACCATCACATGGTCTATTATTTGAATATGGTGAGCATGCACAACCCAGTTTTGAGAATGTTAGGTGCCCTCTTGAAGAACCTTCTTTACAAGGCAACATCCTTCTGATCACTCACATGAGGAGTTGTTTGTAAACAAACAGCTTTATCTCCCAGTTGGATTGGTGTCCGGTGTCCTCCTGCTACTGCAGCACTACTAGCAGGCAGAGGCAGGTGAGGGATGGGGACTCCCTTTCATTGTTTGTAATCACAGAACACATTTGTTGCTGGAGGAAAGCTAGAATGGTCGCCAACCGGACGTTTTTGCTCTACTGACTCCCGTTGAATAGGCGCTGTTCAATGAGAGTTTGCTACCACCTTAACTATAGGGCTACGACTGTGGCCCCATAATTAAACAAGACTGGTCCCAGTACAGATCCGTGGGGCACTAGTTACCTCGCTCCACTGTGAAATCTAACCATCTAGTCCTACTCTTTACTTCATATCTTTTAATCAGTTGCTAGTCCACAGCAGGACACTGCCTTTTATCCCATGACTCTTTAATTTCCTCACAAGTCTCTCATGAGGGACCTTATCAAATGCCTTCTGAAAGTCCAGATACACTATATCGACTGGCTCACCCGTATCCACATGCTTATTTACACCCTCAAAAATTCCAATAGATTAGTGAGGCATGACTTCCCTTTCCTAAATTCACATTGACTCTTCTCCTTTAAGCCATGTTTATCAATATGCTCAGTAATTTTTTTCTTTCCACCAGTTTGCCTGGCACTGACATCAGGCTTGCCTGTCTGTAGTTTCCAGGATTGCCTCTGGAGCCCTTTTAAAATATTGGCATTACGTTTGCTACCCTTCAATCCTCTGGTACTATGGCAGATTTTAGTGATAAGTTACAAACTACCAACAGTAGGTCTGCAACTTCATATTTGAGTTTCTTCAGTACTCTGGGATGAATACCATCTGATCGTGGTGAATTGTTGTTATTTAGTTGGTCAGTTTGCTCTAGAACCTCCTCCAGAATCTCTCTTATTTGTGACAGTTTTTCTGATTCTTCGCCTACAAAAACTCGGTCCGGTGTGGCTAACGCCCCAACATCCTTGCTCTGTGGCCCACCCCAACAGACAGGAGGCATCCATGGGGAAGTGCAGCACCTGGAGTTGGCCCACATGGCATCATTGGTCTTCCCAAGGATGACATTGTGAGTAATAGCCCCTGGCAGGTTGGTGGTGAGTATCTGGCAGGCACCTAATAGATGGGCCCTTGACTCCGGAGCTGCTGCTGGTGATCCTGGGCTACCATCTCATCTGTTTACACCTTCTGTATGCTGAAGGACAGGACAGCAAAATGGAAAGTGGCGCAAACATGACTGGCACCTACTTTTAGACTGTGGGCCAAAGGAAGGAAGAATATAACTGCATAATTTTCAATTAAATAGCCCACTCCAGATGATATAAAAATGTTTTTCAAAACACCGATCTGTTCTTTCAGAAGTTAACTAACAAAGCTGCATTTGTCAGTGCTATAAGTGCAGGTAACAGTGGTCCGCAATGGCAATATCATTTGGTAGCTTTCTTGATCACCAAGTTCCAGACTAGGCTGAATCTTCTGGGTTTAGAAGTCTTTTCTTGTAGGCATTTTCATTTTAGTTTAAGAGGCAGGAAAGAGTTTTTACAGCTGAGCAGATGTTTCAGAGAAGAGTTCAACAAAGAAAAGGATGTGAACATAAGAGAGACTATCCTTTGTTGCTACTGAGTAATGCTCACTAACGCGTATTATCTGTAAGTTTAGTTAGCTATAGGACCTGGACTTGCTATACAACAATTAATTAATTCATTGTAGTTACTATGAAGAGAGATTAAGTAGTCATGCCCTCAGCCCTCTCATATACAGAGCTTCTGAACATATGCTTTCTGTTTATGATTAGGGAAGTTGAGAGTATTTGCATCTTGAAATAATTTCTTATTTATCACTCCAGACTGACTCTCAAAAGTTAAAACCAGTCTCTTTTTTTTTTTTATTGAGCTGGAATGTTGGCTAGGACACTTGTTCTATCCCTTACTCTTTCCCTTTAATAGTTCCTTAAATGTTTTAACTTCCATCTGGACAGTCAGAGGAGAGGAGAAAAAATGGGAAATCTGTTTTTACATCTCAATCGCTGGACAGTATTTCTAGTACTGGAATCCCTTGTGCCAACATATCCTCTGCCTAGTAGTGCACGGTAGTCAGTGGAGTCACAACAGTCCAGAAGAAGGTTGTGTGAGCATCATGAAGTAGTGAAGCACAGTTGTTTGCTAAGGATGGTGCTTTTGGTCTGGTAGAGAGTAGGGCTAAAACAAGAATCTCTTTTTGTTCTTGTGCGTTATCTTGGCAGATGTCATGCTGGGGACTGATATCTCACCAAGATCTCAGCCCCAATACAAAATCTCGTGAGATATCCTGTAAAAAGAACAACGAAAGAACTCTGCATGCACAAAATGGCCACGGGCCATTGTGCGCATGCACAGTCCTTTTTAAAAATGGCACTAGCAGCGTTGCTGCCATTTTGGAAAAGGGCAGCCAATCTGTGCATGTGCAAAATCGGCACTGTGCCTGTGCAGAACAGCTGCCCTTTTCCAAAATCCTGCCAGCGCCATTTTGGAAAAGGGTCACGCATACGCAGAATGGTCTTGAGGGCCTTTTTTTGCATGCACAAGTTTTTTTGTTCATTTATTTTTTTCCCCCTCATGTTTCTCAGCGAGAATGCAGCTGGGATGCTGCTGGGTCTCGTCTTGTTCTTGTTTGTCAGAACAAGCTGAGAAACATGAGAATCGCAAGAATGAGTTTCAGCCCTAGTAGAGAGTAGTAGACCAAGAGATAAACCAGGCTGAAACAGTGGAGTGGCCCCCAGCCACCCCAACCATAACCCCCACAACTATCTCGGTACACCCACACCATCCCTTCCAACCTGGGACATTTTATTTATTTATTTATTTATTTATTTATTTAATAGATTTATACCCTGCCCCTCCTGCTAAAGCAGCCCAGGGCGGATTCCAACAATTAAAACACCATAAAAACAATTTAAAACATCCAATACAATAATATAAAATATTAAAACAGGGCTAAATATAATAAATACATAATAAATAATAGGTAAGATGGGGGAGCTAAAAAACCCTCACCCTCCCCTCCCACCCTCCCCAAAGGCCTGGGCGAACAACCAGGTTTTACAGCTTCGCCGGAATGTCAGCAGGCTAGGGGCGAAGGGAGTTCCAAAGGTGCGGCCTGACTACCGAGAATGCCCTCTCCATTGTGGCCCCCTGCTTTAACACGGGGGACCGCCAAGAAGGCACCCCCGGCAGATCGAAGGAGCTGCTCTGGGGCACGGAGGGCGAGGCAGTCCCTGAGGTAAGAGGGGCCCAGACCGTGTAGGGCTTTATAGATCAACACCAACACCTTGAACCTAGCTCGGCACGCTATCGGCAGCCAGTGCAGAGCTCGGAGCACCGGTGTAATATGCTCCCGACGGCCCGTCCCCATCAGGAGACGAGCCGCCACATTCTGCACTAGCTGCAGCCTCCGGACCAGGATCAAGGGAAGCCCCACGTAGAACGCGTTACAGTAGTCTAGCCTCGAGGTGACGAAGGCATGGATGAGGGAGGCCAGGTCCGGGCCAGAGACAAACGGACGCAGTCTACGCACCAGATATAGCTGGCGGAAGGCAGCCTTAGTGACTACCTCCACCTGCCGCTCCAGGCGGAGGTCTGCGTCCAGTATCACCCCCAGACTCCGAATCTGCTGAGCTATAGGAGGGCAAACCCCCCCAACCAGGGGGACCACTACCTCCCTCGCTCTCCCCACCAACATCACCTCCATCTTATCGGGGTTGAGTTTCAGTCTGCTCAGCCACATCCATTCCGCCACGGCCTCCAAACGTTGGGATAGCAATGAGACAGCAGGGTCTGGGTCAGCTGAAAAGCGGAGGTACAGCTGAGTATCATCAGCATACTGCACCCCGAACCCTCTCACGACCTCCCCCTCAGGGACATTGTTCAGGGACATTGCTTTGTTTGCTGCTGAGGGGGCTGGGAGTCCTTTGCTGGACTTACCCCAACTCCAGGAGTTCCAGCTGCCCGGCCCTAAGCCTAGGCCCCAGGTGACGCTCTGCCCTTCCTCTCCTGTGGGAGGAGAGGGACCAGGGCTTTCTCAGGACTTCCAGGCTGGGGGAGGGAGATAAGAGGCTTGCTGCTCGGTGGAGCCACAGGCTGTTCACCTAAGGACCACTTGCCAAAGGGCCCTTAGGCATGGCCCTTCGTGGGACCAGGGGGGACGGGAAGGGGGGCTCTGTTAAACAGGCAATCTATAGGGAGAGGTGGGCTAGCTGGGTAGTGGTTTGTGTGAGAGGCCTGGGTAGTTTTGATTTGGTTGTATATAGTTTTTTTTAGGGGGGATGGGGTGGGATGCCCCAGCCTCTTGGTGAGAGCAAGGGGCAGGGGAGACTGAGTTAATGGGTCTCCCTCTGTGAGAGAGGGGGACCTGTTCCTGGAAAGGGGGGAGGGTTACACCCCCCTGTGAGAGGGGTGTGTGTGTGAAATTGTGGAGGGTGGGGGTCTCCCTAGTTGGCTGGACGGGACAGCCATGGGTTGGGTGACGGGATAGGGGGATATTGTACCCCCAATGGAGGGTACTATGTGTACCGATGTTCGAAAGGATTTGATAAAGAGGACCAATTTTAGAAGCAATTGAATGTTGTACTTTTAAGAAAAGCTCCATATACATTCCTGGATACAACTTCTTTATCTTTCATCTAATTTGCATGAAACCTGGGAATACTATGTCCATCCGCAAGTTTAACACTCCTGCCAAATTCCAGAATGATTGGATACAGTGTTCTGATGTTATACGCTATTCACTTAAAAATGCATTTCCGGCTGTAACATTTTTATATTCTATTCTGTTTACAAGAAACATGACAGAAATGTATCCCATACCTTCCCTATCATTTCTACCAAACTACAGGACAATTTGATAAAGGGACCCAATTTTATAAGCAATTGAAGTTGTCCCCTTGAAGACCATTATTCAGATAAATAGCAGCACATGCAGTGCCAGTCAGAAGCAGGCACCTGGCATGGCAGGGGCAGGGAGGCTGTAGGAGGGAGGATGGGGAGCAACCCAACAGACTGACCGACATATTCACTGGCCAATTACTGCATGCTTCCAGCTTTACAGGACCAACTGGTGGTGGCTTCAAGGTGGGCATAGAGGGTGGCCCCGAGGCGGGCATATAAGGGACATTGCTGGGATGCTATCCCCATAGTCCCAGTTATCAGGAGACAGTTTACACATCCAGGCTGGCCAGTTATCATCACAATCACATCCTGCAGCACTGTGACAGAGGACATAAGAGAATCTCTATTGGTTCTTTCTTAAACAGATGCTTCTGACTTCCTAGTAACAAGTGCAGAAGAGAAGTTGGGATGACCACAGCACAGAAATAAGGTATTTGGCTGACATTTCTGCTGGCCAATTGGCATCACAAATCAATCTTATACCACAGTGACATGTAAGAGAATCCCTGGCGTAGGCTCATTATCTGCATATGCTGTGCAGGCATATAAAATTGGAACCCTTTGTCACATCTTTCTAATATTTGGAAGAGAAGATCCTAAAAGTGTGAGATACAGCTCTGACAAATTTCATGTATACTGGCTGGACTACAAAGATGTTACAGTCAGACATATATTTATAAGTTAATTGCTTATACCATTGGGATAGTTTATCCAATCCTTCTGAAAGTTGTCATAGACTGTAATCATAAGAGGTGGTATAAAGTTGCCAAGTTTCATCCACATTAGATGAGAGACAAAGATGTTATAGCCCCAAATGTATATGTAGATTTTTGCAACATAACACAATTCAGCTGTTTATAAAATCGAATTCCAAAATCTTTCCAAAATTTGGTACACATAATGCTTTCCATTTGGGGTACACTCCCCCCAGGCTTCAGCTAAATATAATGGAAAAAAAAATATAGCCACAAATTTGTTTTCCATTTAAACCAATGGAAATCGAAAATGAAAGAGAAAACGATAGCTATGAAAACAAAAATGACAGATTTCAATAACAAAAATGAAAAACAAAAATGAAAAATGACATGGGTCCCTGGTACACACCTCTAGTTATTGAACGGGCAGTGGCAACGCAGCTCCAGTGGCATCTGGACTGCATCGGTTTCCTTGACCCTTCACAGTCGGGCTTTCGTCCAGGTTATGGCACTGAGATGGCACTCGTGACTTTGGCCGATGATCTCCACCTGGATTTGGATAGAGGCCTGTCCACTTCTGATTTTTATTAGATCTGTCAGAAGCTTTCAACACGGTTGATCATGAGATGTTGGTGACCTGCCTGCAGGACTCTGCTGGCGTGGGCGGGACTGTTCTTGAAGGGTTCCACTCTTTCCTAGCAGGTAGAACACAGCGTGTGATGCTGGGGGAATCTACGTCATCGCCCCGGGACCTCATGTGTGGAGTGCCGCAGGGTTCTATTCTGTTCCCTCTCCTGTTCAATATGTATATGCAGCCTCTGGGTGAGATTGTGAGAGGGTTTGAGGTTGGCTGCCATCAGAATGCTGATGACACCCAGCTTTACCTCTCGTTTTCATCTGACCCAGGCCTGGCCGTCTCGGTGTTTACCCGTTGCCTGGCTGTGGTGGGGGATTGAATGAGGTTAAGCCATCTGAGGTTGAATCCCGATAAGATGGAGGTGATGCTGGTGAGAAAGGGCAAAGGAGTGGAGGCCCCCAACATTGATGGGGTGTGTCCCTCCTTGGTCCCCGAGGTCTGGAACCTGGGAGTGCTCCACGATGCACAGCTCTGTCTGGATGCCCAGGTGGTGACTGTGGTGAGGAGTGCTTTTTGTAAATTACATCTGGTCCTTTGTCTTCGGCCATATATTTCTGGCCCTGACCTGGCCACCATCATCCATGCATTTATCACCTCGAGATTAGACTACTGCAACGTGCTCTATGTGGGGTTCTCCTTGGTGACATCCTGGAGACGGCAGCTGGTGCAGAATGCAGCGGCCTGTCTCCTAGCAGGGACAGGCCATCAGGAGTATATAACACCGGTGCTCTCTGCGCTGGCTTCCTATAGTCTACTGGACCCGATTCAAGGTGGTGTTGGTGTTGACATTTAAGGCCCTATATAGTCTGGGCCCTGCTTATCTGCAGGACCGCCTCAACCTCCATGTCCTGGATCAGCCCCTGTGGTCATCCAGGGTCACCCTCTTGGAGGTCCCCTGGGTTTTGTGGGTGGCAGCCTCTTAGAGGGAGGTTCCTGTGGCCACTCCCTGGCTGTGCAACTCCCTCCCACTGGAGATCCACCTTTCCCTGGAAGGTGGATCTTTTTGTAAATCCTGTAAGTCCTGGCTGTTCCACCAGACTTTTGATGAGGGAGACGGGTAGTGGGTGGGGGGATGTGTTGTGTTTTGTTTTTTGGGAGGTTGGTGGGGTTTTAGTCTGGCCCTGTGATTGAGTATTTTAATTAATTTTAATTATCTCTATTTTATAGTTTTTTATTATTCTGTATTTCTACTTGCTGTATGCCACCCAAGCTGCCCTGTGCAGGAGGGGGCGGGTATTTAAATAAATAAATAAAATAAGAGCTCTAGCTTGTCGCCAAATATATTCTCCTTTTGTGAACTGAATAAACCTGCTTTATTTCTTTTGTTTTCATTCCTCCATGCAGGCAACAAAAATCACACAGGCAACAAAAATGGAAAAAATCATTTGTGTATATAATCATAATTTTATTTCTATAAAAAAAACTACAACACTGCTACAACACTGTAGCAAACGTAGATCTCTAAGCATGTTGCTTGGAGCACTTCACAATTCATACAATAAAATATAGTACAATAATATAAAATCCATTTAAATCAAATTAAAAGGGGGAGGACTAAATACATTAAGGAGAACCAGCAGTGGATCCTAAAAGCACCTGGAGAATACAAAAAATTTCTTTAGAGGCTTTTTAAAGGTGAGAAAGAATGAGCGGAGATGAGATAGCAAGTTCTATTATGCTGTTAAGCATTGTCAGTTTTGTAAGAGTTACCAATATGTTTTAAGATACTGTAATCAAAATGTTCTATTTTAAATCAATTGGAATATTAATAAGTCTTTTCCTTTAAAAAACAAACAAGCAAATAAACCAACCGTACACCTTCAGAATCCAAACTCAAAGCGCTGACACTGATTCACTGGGGCAAATTCTTGTGTTCTTTCAGTTCATTCATTAGAGAGAGTCGGCATATGTTCCAGTGCTACTTGCCTGTTCTGTAGAAGGTGTCTTCCAAGAATTCTTTACTTTAGGGCTACACAACTGGTGGCCCACTGGTTGGATCTGGCCCACAGTTGCTAATGCCACTTTCGGTGGGTGCTAATGCCACTTTCGGTGGGTGTTGGTGAGTGTTTGCTCCCAGTCAACACCCATCTCTACCCACACCCGCCCACGGAGCAACCGGCAGTGTCCGTTGCTGTGTGGGTGGAGATGGGTGTTGGCCGGGAGCAAACACTCACCAACACGCACCGAAAGTGGCGTTTACACAGACGCCCCCACCCATCTCCACCCAGGGAAATGCTCCCCACCCACCGGCCAACACCCATCTCCACCCAGAGGAACTGGGTGGAGGCATCATGTGTGCACAGGGCCCATGGTGATTGGCTGCAGTGGTGCCCTGCAACATGTATAATAAAATATAACACCCATTTTATAAGTATTAGAGCATCTGTGTAAAAAGGGCCTAAGCGAAGACTAGTTTATTTAATAACTCTGAAAAGAACACGAAGAGAATCTATTAAAGTGATCAACAGTGGATAAAAATTGTCAGATTTTTAAGTTACAGGATAAACCCTAAACTGAGGAAGAAATTTAAATGGTTGTTGGTATGTCATTAAAACTCTATTGTGAAACACATTCTGGGAATACTTTACTTAATCCTTTTATGAGACCTCTTAGAAAAACAAGGAAACAATTCACTGTCAGGAAGTTCAGAAGTCTCTGTCTGGGGATACAGTAGTTACATGCATTGCAGATGATATAATTTCTTAACCAGTTTTCATGATTTCAAAGTATGACTTACAGTAAGTAAAGCTAGTGACAATCCAAATAATAGCCTTTTTCACGCGAGATGCCCCCACCCATCTCCGCAGTTTCACTGCGTGGAGATGGGTGGAGGCACCCGTGGGAATGCTGTGGCGGATGGTTAGAGGTGTGTGCACGCTCCCATGCTATACCCATCTCCTCCCATCACCCATGTATGGAGCAATGGGTTCCAGTGCTGGTCGCTCCATGGGTTGAGGTGGGTGGAGATAGGTATGAGCCCGTGGGACTGGACGCACACTCACCTCCACCCACCGCGGGCGCACACCCATCCCTCCACCCACTGCAGCCTGTTTGCGGAAGGGCCACTGTCTAAGAGGTGGTTTGCAGCTAGTTTTTATGTGGCTTCTTTCCAGTTCATGCATCTGGCCCCTGGATCCAGTTCCTACTTCCTTCCAAGTACTGAAAAACTGAACTTGGGGTAAAGCAGCAGAGATGAGGGCATAAACACAAAACTGGGGACAGATCTATGGCATAGATCTGGACTTTCCTGTTCCTCAATGCACACTTTAAACACTGTCGCCTCCAACTTTTATGCAGCCCTTGGAACTTGTGCTAATTTCCCAGGAGGGAAGAGGTTCCCCATCCCTTCACTACATAAAGTAACTGGGAAGGAAGCTGGGACATACAGTAGTAAAGACTAAAGAGGCACATCTTACTACTTTGACCTTTCTGATATCAGTTGTTTGTTTTTGTTTTTTTAAAAAGGATCACTTTTCAACATCCTTTTTGGTATCTATATTAATAAATAAAATAAATTGGTCTGTCAGTATATTTTAGACTCTTCTAAGGAATTAGAGACTTCTGTCTCTAAGAAGAATTTTTTAAAAAAAATAATATAATCAATTTCTGGGAAAACTAACCTGATTTTCAATAATTTATTCGTCCTAGGACAATTATGCACATTTCTCAGTTCACTAGATAGAAAAATCTGCATCTGAGGTTTATTTCAAAGTATGGTTGACTCAGAGTGACTTTTTTAAAGCCTTGGTAATATCTTTAAAGTTACATGAAAGGGAGAAAAACATCCCAACTGGAATGGGGCCAGCAGGATGCCTATAGGAGTCAAAGCCACTGTTGGGAATAGTGTATAGTTGTTGGTTACATTATTTGAGGCATTTATGTGGTCTAGACTTGTACAAAACATAGAAAACTCCCTCCCTTATCAAGAATTTAGTAATCTAGGTTAGACAGAGAAATGCAACAACATCTGAACACTTTACATGTGTATAAAAAACATTTTGATATACAGCAGAATGTTTTCGTCTTTATTATTTGTTTACCATATATTCAGTACTGTGTGCCCGTTATTGAAGACCTTGCAGAAGTGCTCATTTCCAAGGAAGGATTTAATCTGGGATAAAAATACAGATGACAAATCCAATTAATATCTTTTTTTAAAATTAGGAATGGCACATGGTAAAAAATGCCTTGAAGCTTGCTTGTTGTTTCCTTACGCGTACCTGTTAATCTAGTTTGCTCATTTTATCATTGGTGTAGGAGCTTTATTTTTCTGCTACTTTAGTGTTAAATATAGAGTAAGTTTCATTTAGGACCCAGTCTTACAGATGGTGCAGAGATTAGCACTATTAGGTGGTGTAGGTGAAGGGAATTTGCATCAGCACTGAGTACAGCATCCACAGTTGTGGTTGCACCATGCAGTGGCTGTAGGTATCCTGCATCTGGCTCTGCTTCTTTGTGAAAGAAACAAAAGCGGCATGGTGCTACATAACCGTGTTGCTACATAATTGTAGAAAGTGAAGTTTATATGAAGCTCCATCAGTTTATTCCTCTCCCCCCACTCACCCAGTGGGTAAAAGACATGTGACTGTGGCATGGTGGCAACCCAGCCCAGGTCAGGAAGCTGTGGCAGACATATGTTCCAGGCCATGTGTGGCTGCCGAACAAACGTGCTTGTAGTCGGGGCCCAGGGAGGGCAGGGAGAAACATGAATGTTCGGGTGGCCGATCCTTTCCCCATACTGTGCCCAGCGCCCCGCCCCTGCCATGATGGGCAGCCATGGTGGCCATTGGCCAATGACAGGCAGCCATGGTGGCTGGTCATATCTGTCCCCAACCCAGGCCATGTCAGCAGCCAGAACAGATGTGATAACCACTGTGGTCTGTTTTGGTCTGGTTGGGCGGGCCTTATCCTGGACTGTGACCTTAGAGATTTCCCAAGGTCAGCAATAGCCGCTGGCATGACCTGGGGCAATCCTGGGCCAACATCTGGCAGCTGGTGAGGTCGGACCATAGTGCGCCGCTGTCATGTCTGTTTTTATCCAGTATCTCTGCTCCTGGAAGAGAGTATGTGCAGCAGAGCTCTGTGGATTGTAAGCTTTAGGGCCTGCTCTCTTTCTACCAAGTACTGAGCCACCTCCTGTCCCACAGGATGCTGTATGAACAGCAGAGCTTTGGGCAACAAACAGTATAGAATCCTGTAAGACTAATCACTAAAACGGGCATCTTGCAAAGGACTCTGTGGATAGATTTTTACACTTTCAAAGAGTTTAGAGCTGATTCTGAAACAGATGTGGAATTTTAAATTTGCACATAACATTTAGATGTTAATTTTCAGAAACAAATATTTATTTTGATATTGGCTGCTGTTGCAAACTTTGTAACTTTATTCATTTATTTGGTCATTTGTTACTTAAATTTGATACTCCGTTTACTTCATTCACTTTGTTCAGTATTTTATCAATTTGCTAGTCTCCATGACTTTCTCCTATATTACATCGCACAAACGGGCTATTTAAAATTAAAATGCACATTCAAAAAGTTAAAAATCCCCACCATCTTCTATTGTGAAAGAAAATACTAAATAACAAAGTGGATGGAATAACTGAAGTAACAAATAACCAAAGTGTTACATTTTGCAAAAGAAATGGTTTAGAATCCATCGTCCACATTTGCTTTACACAAATAGATCAAATCAAATGATGCATTTTTTCAAATATTTGTTTCACTTCTAATGGAGTCTAGACTCAGGGTATAGTTTTATTTATTTATTTAAACTTATGCCACCCTTCCCATAACAGCTCAGGGCAATTTACAATCCATAAAATCCCCTAAAACATTTAAATGGCCCATTCCCCGCCCCAGAAACCCTACCCCGAACCCTTCCCCAAAACTTCCCTACCCCCCCCAAACTGCACACAATCCCCCAACCCACACCAGTCTGTATCCCTGCCCGCCAAATGCTTTATCAAACAAAAACTATCTACACCACCCCCGGAAGATGCTTAGACACAGGCTCAAGCAAGCTTCTGGAGAAAGGGAGTTCCTCAACACCGAGGCAGTGACCAAGAATGCTTCTCTGCGCATTCCTGTTCCACAGAAGAGAGTAACAGGTGGAACCCATAGGAGAGCACTTGCGGCCGACCACAGGGGCCACAGTGGAGCATGATATGACAGGTGACCTTTCAGATATGTAGGGCCCAGGCTGTTTAGGGCTTTAAAGGTCAAAACCAGCACCTTGAGTTGTGCCCGGAAAGCTATAGGTAGCCAGTGCAGACTACAGAACGTAGGTGTAATGTGCTCCCAGTGGCCTGTCCCAGAAGGGAGCCAGATTGCTGCATTCTGCACCAGCTGCAGCTTCCAAACAGTCATTAAGGGCAGCCCGAAGTAGAGTGTATTGCAGTAGTCGAGCCTCGAAGTGATGAAAGCATGGATGACCGTGGCAATGTCCAAATTGGAAAGAAAAGACTGCAGCCTCCTCCTCAATGTAGTTGGTGAAAAGTGGTCCTGGCTACAGCTGTAACCTGATGTTCCATGTGCAGCACGGGGTCCAGAAAGACTCCAAGCTGCAAATCTGAGAACCAGAGGGGGCTGGACCCCATCTGTATGCAAGGTGACCTAGAAGAGGAAGGTGTAGAGCAGGAGAAATAAATACTTCTCTTGTGAATCTGTCTAGGATGGTGTGGGTAGGTCGCTATATGTCCCATGGCAAATCCCTCAGCTCCTTTGTGGGTTGGCTTGTGATATGTAAAATAAGCCCAACTTCACCATCTGCCAGAAGGGAACAGGCATTCTCAAGTGAACATCATGAGTCACAGGAGGATCTTGGTTTGGCAGTTGCGTTTTGATACATGCCTACTTCATCCTTCATTCTGGAGGGACTTAACTTTGCTAGCACTACCAGACTTTGTGGCAGCCAGAACAGGAGGAACATTCCAGTCAAGGATTAGAAAATGCAGCTGGATTACTCCTGTTTTTCTGCTACCTGATTTAGGAAAGCAGCACTTGTCAGAGTTGTTCTAAATGGTTGCTGGTATGTCAGAGAAGTTGTTTTTTCTTCTCTCAAAAGTGTAAGTGTACTTTTCTCAGTGAGTAACTGTATGATAACAGAGAAAGTAAACTGAAGAAGAGAAAAGAGTTTAGATCTGGTGCTGTAAATGTCAAGGAAGAAATTTGTAATGTGTGAAACCTTTGAAACATTTCTATGTGAGATGGGGAATTGCACCCTTAATGCACCCAACCTTGTTTTGCTGTACACGGATAACTACAGTGCAAGAAATACCTTCTGAGCCAATGTCCTCTATTAATAATAAAAACTGTCTTCATTTAAATTTGTTATTATGAACTATTAAACTAGCAATGAGAATATACAGAACTTCTGATTTCTGTTATTGCTAAGAAGAGAAACAGAGATTCATTAACCAGCAAAATATAATGTAGTTAATAGTTGTAGAGTTATGGCTGGCTCATTACTTACCCATGTTGCAGAAGGAGTAATTAGAGCATGCAGTAATTCAACAGAGGGTACACAATAATGAAAAAGGGGAGAGAAAAAAAAAGGAAATAGTCTATTTACTGTTTGTAAGGGAAGAGATGAATACGTTGGAAGCTAACGTGCTGTTCTGTAGATCTCTAAATATGTTCAGTAGATTGGAAGAGCAGAAACAAGAAGCTCGATGCAGTGAAATATTTAATTAGATAAGCTGAAGGTTTGGGTTTTTTGCCTCTTCCTCCCCACCCCTTTATTCTTTCTCAGTTGCAGCAGAACTCCGTAATTTCAAAACAGGGTTCAGACCATTTAAATCAACTATGTGGCTACTTGTTCCTTTTTATTTGAGATATACTACTTAAATTAAAAGTCTTACTTTGGGGAGAAGTGTTTAGAGAGAGAATGAATCAGTCTTTATTTATTTCAATTTGTTTTCAATTTGTATTAATTCACTTTGTATCCTACCCTTTCCTTTAGGCTCAGAGTGGCTCACATTTCAGCTATTAACTTTTAAAAAACAATTAACATTTAACCATTAACATTAAAGCAGTTAATTCAACTAGTAATCCTCACAACAACCCTGTGAGGTAGGTTAGGCTGAGAGATCTGTGATGGGCCCAAGCTCACACAGTGAGTTCATGGCTAAACAAGTCTTGAACCAGTGGCCTCCCTCCCCCTAGCGCCTTGTCCCAGTACTGCACTATTAACCACTACACCACACTGCCTCTTAGGAAAGACTTACCTAAGCTGGGGCTCTTTTTGTGGCAGCAGACATCAGCGCACTGGGGTGCATGCA
The DNA here is from genome assembly GCA_003113815.1 of Sphenodon punctatus. Taxonomy (NCBI): domain Eukaryota; kingdom Metazoa; phylum Chordata; class Lepidosauria; order Sphenodontia; family Sphenodontidae; genus Sphenodon; species Sphenodon punctatus. Next base: position 3,024,130 of record QEPC01008879.1, on the reverse strand, counting down.
GGCACTTGAGCACATGCACAACCAGAGCACCGACATGCGGACAGGCCAGCAGGCCACTAATGGAGCTGCCACTGTCCCTGAAGCCACCCAGACTCCACCACTGGAGGTGCCCCCAGTGCTAGAGCTGCCAGTGGGGCTGAGCTGCCTGCATTGTTGGAGATGCCCTGCCCTGGAGCCACCCCCTGCAATATTTTTGCAAGCAAGTGAAGTGTGTGCATTTGAGTACGTGAGAGGGCAGGGTTTATGTTCCTTTTTGACTGCCCAACATGTTGGGAGGTATGGAATGGAGACTATACAAATGTTTCTGCAATATTTGCTATGAAAAAGGAAAAGAAAAGGTCACCAAAGATTCTCACCATAATATTCTCATAATAACAAAATAATACTGCAGTTGTTTCCTGGATTCACCTACACAACTCAAGTTATTTGTGCTAAAACATTTTATCAAACTATTTATAAAAATACCAATAGAGCACTGAGGTAACTTTGCATCGAGCTCACTTCTTTAGATGTCTGCCTAGTTTAAGACTGCATCCTTAGGTTTTTCTTCTCATTCAGTGTGTAGGATTAGTGCAGCAAAGGAGGTGTTGTGATGTAGTGATCTGGCCATTAGATTTAGCCCTTTTCAAAAGGAATCCGCCCCCCTGCCCATGTGTGCAGATGAGGGGGGGCATTTGTTTGAACGCCGCGGGGAGGATGGGTGGGTGTCCGTGCAAATGCCGTGGGTGGGGGTGCGTCCGCGGTCCACCCATGCATGGAGCAACGAGTGCCAATGCCGGATGCTCCATGGGTGGAGGTGGGTGGAGGTCCACCCCAAACCACCGCGCTGCTCACCCATCCCCCCCACGCACCTGCGCCCATTTGAAAAGGGCCCTGGTCACAATTTGCATTATGCTCTGGTTTTGCAGTGATTTGCTGCATGGTTTTGGACAAGTCACCTAGCCTGTAAAATTCTAGATTTAATGCTCAACCCCATTTGTAAAGTGCTCTTAGACTGAGCGATGAAAAAAGTATATTTTTAATGTTTTATTACTGGAACTCTTACTTTGATCATCTCCCTCTTGTTAAAGTCTAATTTTTGCTGCTTTCTCTTGTTATATTTCAACATTTTTTTCATGGGTGTGATTTCCTTTTTCAAACTGATCCTGACAATGTCACACTGTCCTCTTCTGTTCAGTCTTAGAAGTCACACCAACACAGTCAGCTTGATATGTCAACCACACTCCTCCATCTGAATTGCTTCCCAAGGGTGCCGCCTGGGGCCATGTGTGTCCTAGTTCACAAGCAGTAATAGAACTTAGGGTCAGCTCTTGCAAGCATGGGAAAGGTAGATTTTAACAGAACAAAGTTGCCTGTGTTGCCAACACTGCTTGTATTGTGTATATTTTTTGAAAAGCCGAGGACTCATCTCTGTAGTAGCAATTGGTGGTGCCAATGTAGCATTTTCTTTTTTAGCAACAAAAATTCTCTTGATATGAAGATGGAAAATATTGTGGATTTTTTACTTTCTTGTGTAGTAAATTGATTGCAGTTATTTTACTAATTTTCTATTGTAGTGTTCCAAAGGTGTAGAAGATGTAGTTGAGGAAGTGAAAGAAATGTATCCCATCTCTTTACATTTAGTTCGGTTTAAAGCAGTAATCAGTTTTGGTTATGATAATTTTTTAATGCTGACAAAGGGTGAAAAACAGACATGATGCTAACTCCACTTTAACCCTCCTTAAACGTTTCTTATGCATGTTGCAGGGCTGCATAGGGCACGAATAGAGTCCTGCAACAAGCATAAGAAATGTTAAAATGGGGTTAAAGTGGAATTAGCATCATGTCTTTTTACACCCAAAGTGAGCATGAAGCCAGCCAAGGCCTTCACACCACTTACTTTAGACTGGTTCTATTACCTTTAATGGACCTGTACTGGAGCAAGAAGTAAAGAGTACTGCCGTAGGCTCTGATCCTTAAAAATATGGATGAGGAACCTCCAACTTGTAGCTGTTTTTTATTTGGCCCTCTTCCTGTTCCTGGATCTGACCAATGGATCTTTCAGCCTTGCCCTCAAGCACTGAAAGAATGAGCTTGGGGAAGAGTGATTAGGGCCTGCTCTCAAGTTTAGGAGTTGGATACATGGCACAGAGCCATGATCAGAACCCTTTTGTTTTTGCCCCATCTTGAGCACACTCCTTAAGCACTTCTGCCACAACTTTTATATGGCCTGAACAGGGCATGAAATTTCAGATCGAACTCCAGAAGCCAAAATAAATAAATTAAGAAATAAGAAAATCAGTCGCCAGACTTTATCTTGTTGTTAAACTGTTCTTGCCCCACTACACCCCTGCACCAGTCACCACCCTCAGTTTTCTGGGTGCCAGTGGCTCCCAGGCACTTGCAAATTTCGTGCCCTGGCCTGAGGATAGGGTTGCTACCGTTCTATAGGTGGCAACCTGGAAGGGGAAGAGTAACGTTGCCGCCCTGAGTCGCTTGTACTGAGAGGGGTGGGGTAAAAGTACACAAATAAAGGATTACACTGTCCCTTTTCTGACATAACCCTGCCATGCATCGTGATGTCATGACATACTGACTGGGGGGTTGAGGGGGGAGTCAGTGCTGTGCCCTGCCAAAGCCTCTTCCTTGTTGCAGTGTGCTTCTCTTCCTCCCCCAGCCCTCAGCAGGAGTGCTAATGCAGTTCAGGGTGCCTCTCTCATTTCCCCTCCCCTTGGAAGCAGGAGTGGCAGCAGCAATGAGGAGTCCTGCTGCCAGTGCCTGTACTTTTCCAATAGTTCCTTCTCCTCCCCATTTGGAGGAGAGAGAAAAGTGTACCGCAGCTGCAGTGGGGAAGATGCTTTGGTACAGGAGCACCACCTCCAACAGCCCCTATTTCCCTAGGTCAGACTAGGGGTCTGCCCAGAGACTCTGGGTAAGTCAGAGCCTCTGGATAAAACCTAGAGAGGTGACAACCCTATCTGTGGAGCTTGTACTAACTTTCAAGGTTCCCACCAGCACAAACCTTAGCACTTAGACCACAGCCCAAGCTTTATTTGCAAAAAAGAGTCTCAAAGATTAATGGGAAAAGTAAAATCTCTACAGTAATTGTTGTTCAACACTATAGAGCCAATCTTGATTTCTGAGATCCAGTGTAGTACTAGTTAGGCTGACCCCCTATGACAATAAGAATTTTTAAATTGTGTGGATATTAACTAATTTACTGCTGTGTTGTATCCTTTGAGTACAAGTAAGGGGGAAGAATTAGATGAGCTATTGTCAGTGAAAACAAACAAGACGTTAAATCACGTTAGCCTACATCCACCACTTATTCACCCACTTATTTATTAGGTGGCTGTCAGATGATAGCCTGCGTCTACTATGAGGCCACCACCCACTCAACACTCATGGCGTTTTTGAGGAGAAAGTGGGCCCACTGTGCAGGCTAATCAGCGGCCACTATTGGTTAAAAAAACTGTATTCATTAAAGTTTCAAGTTTATTAATTTAGTTGTTAGCCACATGGCCATCACAAGAAGTTGAAATACACAATTATATATCAAAATATCAGAAAGAATGAATAAATACGTTATAGATAAAATGTAGTATGTAAAAACAGTAATATTCATCAAAAAATACATGGACCAAACACCAAATAAAAAATAATATATACATAATATACATTTTTAAAAAAAATGTGCCCAAGGTACAGCACTAGACTCATTCTCACCAGCACGTCCTACAATAGGCTTAAACCAAAGGTTTAACATCTAGGGCCCTCCTTCCTGTATAACTAGATACTAGCGTAGGGTTCAGTTCATACTTCATGTGGATTTTATTAGCAATTCTCGAAGCATAAATGGCAACCAGCTTCGTTCTTAGGGGATCAGTATCGCCCAGGAGATAGATCAACTGCTGAATTTTTGGAAGGGAAAAATCCCATCCAATAACAGATTGCAGTTGACTCCGGTGTTTATCATATAAGGGGCAAGCAATTATATAGTGTCCCAAATCCTCGATCTCCCTTCCACAGGGGCACAGCCAATTTTTATAGGGGGTACCCAACAAAACTGTAGTACACATAGATTGCAATCTCAAACTGATATAAGCTTGTCTAAGCCTTGGGTCCATTAAAAGATGGTTAAGATGACCGCACTGAAAAAATGACTGGGTCAGCTGGCGTTAGGTTCACTTGCAGCTTGTCTGCATCCAGGTCCACCAGCCCTGTAGAGTCCCGTATAGCACACCCGGGCAACTGACAGGCAGCCGAGGGAGGGGAGAACTAGCAATCTCTCCTCCTTGTTCTGTGCATGTGTGGCTGTTTTCCAAAATACCACTGTAAGTGGCACCATTTTGGAAAGTGACAGCCAGTCTGCACATGATCAGATGGCAGACGGGCATGTGCAGAACGGCTGCCACTTTCCAAAGTGCCATTTTGGAAAACGGCCACGTATGCATAGAACGGCTATGGTGGCCATTTTGCACATGCACAGGCTTTTTTTCTTAGTATTTCTGCCTGGTGCAGCCCTGAGAAGGCTGCGCTGGGCACCACGGGGCACTGCTGGAAGGGAAAAAAGGTAAGGTAACCCCCCCCCCCCCGCCTTCCAACATCCCTGCTTGGCGCTGCAAGTCTCCCCCGGGCCCTTGCCTAGCCACCTTCTCCAGTGATGTAGCAGCAGGCGCTGGGCACGGGAAGATCGCCAACACCACAGTTCTCCCTGGCTTATGGAGGATCTGCAGTGGATCAAACGAGAAGGGCGGCGGTTAGAGTGACTGTGGCGTCCTTGTGCTAAAGCCGACAGATTGCAACATAGTCCGTTTACGTACCTATGCTGTGGCTGTTTGGGCAGCAAAGAAGAGGTTCTTTGCTGCACTCATAGCATCCGCAAAGTTGCATCCAGCTGAGCTTTTCCGGGTGGTGAGGGGGCTGGTCAGTCCAGCCTCCCTCCGCCAGGAACTAGAATTGTCCAGTGCTCACTGTGACACTTTTGTCGACTTCTGTGTATAAAATCGGCTAAATTCACCATGACTTTGATGCTGCATTTGTGGCAATGGAAGAACCAGAGGTAATGGAGACCCCACCGTATCTTATTTTGTGGGATCAGTTCGAGTGGATATCACCCGCTGATGCGACTGATGTCTTGGAGGCGGTCAGGGCCACCTTTTATGAATTAAATCCATGCCTGTCCTGGCTGGTTAAGGCTTTTATGAATTAGATCCATGTCCATCCTGACTGGTTAAACCTGGCTTGTTGGGACCATTGGTGGCCGGGGTGGTCAGCGCTTCCCTTAGGGAGGGCAGAGTGCTGGACTGCCTCAAGGAGGCAGTGGTGTGGCCTCTGCTTAAAAAAAAATCATTGGACGTTGACTCGCTGGCCAGCTATCGGCCTGTCTGTAACCTTCCCTTTTTAGGAAAGGTTGTGGAACAAGTTGTGCCTCGGCAGCTTCAAGGGCATTTGGACAGTGTCAGTTTTCTGGATCCCTCGCAGTCCAGCTTTTGTCAGGGCTTTGGCACTGAGACTGCTTGTGGCCTTGGACGATTACCTTCGCCGTGAGTTGGACCAGGGTCATTCGACCCTGCTGATCCTGTTAGATCTTTTGGCTGTGTTTGATACCGTCGATCATGAGGTGTTGGTGACTCGTTTGTAGGACTGAGCCGGGTGGGTGGAACTGTTCTTGAATGGTTCTGCTCTTTCCTGACTGGGAGAATTCAGCATGTGGTGCTGGGTGATTGTTCATCTTCTCCCCGGGACCTGAGTCATGCGTGGAGTCCCACAAAGTTCTATTTTGTCCCCTCTCCTGTTCAACGTGTATATGCAGCCGTTGGGCGAGGTCATTCCAGGGTTTGGTGTGCGATGCCATCAGTATGCTGGTGACACCCAACTTTACCTGTCTTTTTCAACTGACCCAGACCTGGCAGTTTCGGTGCTTACCTGGTGTCTGGTGTTTGTAGGGGACTGGATGAGGGTGAATCGTCTGAAGCTGAATCCTGACAAGATGGACGTGATGCTGGTGGGTCTGCCCTCTGTTGGCTCCTCAGGTCCATAGTCTGGGGGTGCTCCTTGACTCATAGATGTCGAGGTGGAGGCTATGGCAAGAGGAGCATTTTGCCAGTTATATCTGGTGCGACGGCTTCGACTGTATGTTTCTGACACTGACCTGGCCACCATCATCCATGCCTTCATCATCTCAAGACTGGACTATTGCAACGCACTCTACGTAGGGCTACCTTTGGTGATGGTCCGGAGACTGCAGCTGCTGCAGAATGCAGCAGTCCGTCTCCAGACAGGAATGGGTCACCGAGAGCACATTACACCAGTGCTTCGTTCTCTGCACTGGCTGCCTATATTGTACCAGGCTTGATTAAAAGTGTTGGTTTTGACTTATAAAGCCCTAAACGGCTTGGGCCCTGCATACCTGCGAGACCGCCTCACTCCCCGGGTCCTGGACCGTCCCCGTACAGTTGCCTGGGGATGCCTCCCTTGGAGTCCTCCGGGTATCCCGGGTGGCGATGATGAGGGGGACGTTTTCAGTGGTGGCACTGCGGCTGTGGAACTTCCTCCCGACGGAAGTCCGTCTGGCTCTGGACCTCCCCTCTTTCTGAAGACAGTGTAAGACCTGGCTGTTCTGCCAGATGTTTGGCGAGAGGGATGGGTGGGGTTGGGAGGGGAGTTTGTGGTTCTGCCTATGTTTTGTGGTTTAAAATTATATTTTTATATTATATTTTTAATTATGTGTGTGTGTGTTGTATTTTATCATGATGTAAGCCACCTCGAGCTGCTGTGGCAGGAGGGGGCAGCTATGAAATCCAAGTAAATAAATAAATATCCCTTGGCAGGATCGGATTCTTCGGATCAATATGATTTGCCCCAAAATCGAACAAATCGTATTGAACCGATTCCAATATTCCCATCCCTACTCTGGTCCAGTTGCCACTTGCTGCTCCCTATTCCTTCCTGGCCCGTTAGCTGCTCAGCTAAGCTGGGGACTTCCCCGCTCAGCTTTTTCTGCGTGGGAGAAGGGGAGGGAGCAAGGAGATTTCCTCCCACCTCTGTTCATCCCCTAATGGATCCCCCATTCTCTGTGGGACCCAAAATGGAGGTGCGTGCAGGACTCATACACATCCCTGATATGAGTCCCCCTGGAAATGGGGGACCCATTGGGGAGTGTGTGCAGGTAGGAAGAGACCTCCTTGTTTCCCTCTCCCCATGGTTATGAAAAAGCGCAGTGGGGATGTCCCCACCTCAGCTGAGCAGCTCACGGGCCAGGAGGAGCAGGGAGCAGTGACCAGTACTGGAGGAGCAGCAGCCTGATGGTGAGGTGAGTCAACCCAGGGAATCATGGGTGCCGGGATCAGCATTGTGGGGCATCCGGTGACACCCCATGAATATCCACATTTTTGGGCACCAGGCACCCACTGGAGGGCTAGATACTCTGTTGGGTGCCCCCTGGGGGTGCCCGAAAAAGCTGGTATTACCCGTGAGTAGCAAATGTGCTACCTGCTGCAGCTCTAGATGATACCCGTAGTTTCTACACCCATGTTGGCAAATTTTGGACTAAGTGGGGCCCATCAATGAAGTTCTGCCAACAATAATGAAATTACCTGTGCCTTGTCTATGCTGTACGACTATACTACATGATTGTTTTTACTTTTGTATAAACTCAAATAAATAAACAATGCTTACAATTCTTTTCTCTCATTGGCGTATAAAAAGTCTTGTCCAGGCAGTCAGAACATTATTTTTTTATTTGTAAGTTTCTGTGAAGGATTTGGAAATGTTTCTCTCCTCTCTCAAGAAGGGAGGGGAGGAAGACTTGATATAATGATTTTATGACCTTTTCTCCATAATTCTCAGTGAAGGAAGAGGAACTCCATATATCTACCTCTCTGAAGAGCAGGAGGGCTTTTGAGAAACTTTTCCCACTCTTTTCCTCCATCCCAGATTCCAAGGAGAAACGTTAAGGGGTTTTGCAATTACGTGGTCTCTTTCTGGAAGGAAAAACATATCAATATAAGCTGTTACATTTGTCATGAGGCACTTTAGTGCACTAGTGATTTCATTGAATTCCATAATTCTACTTTTACCAGAAGACTTCATCTCCTTTTTGGTTAGCGTTGTTACTTAATAGAGTGCTAACATCTCACAATCTTTAAGCAACTCTTGATTTTTCATGTTTCAACCAGTATTATAAAGGCATCTTGGAGCTGTTCAAAAGTGTTAGTGAAAGGAAATAAGAAAGGGAAAAAGGAAATACGGCAAAGCAAAACTATGGGAAAATACAGCTAGAATATACTGTAATCTGCAAAAATTAGTACTGTTTTTGTGGACATGCCTGAAACTCTACCTAGATATGATCCAGTTTTGCTCTTTTCCCTTTTACAACTGATGTACAACTGGTGACTCGCCTGCGGGACCGTGCCAGGATTGGCGGGACGGTCTTGGACCGGTTTCGTTCATTCCTGGCTGGGGGAACTCACTGGGTGGTCTTGGGGGAGTGTATGTCTTCCCCCCGGGACCTCACATGTGGAGTCCCACAGGGTGCCATTCTGTCCCCCCTGCTATATGCAACATCTATATGCAACTGTTGGGGGAGATCGTGAGAGGGTTTCAGGGCATGCAGTTTCATCAGTATGCTGATGACACTCCGCTCTACCTCTATTTTTCCATCGACCCAGGCCATGCAGTCTCTATTTTTCCAGTACCTGTCACCTGTGGGGACTTGGATTAGGTTGAGCCATCTGCAGCTGAATCCTGACAAGACGGAAGTGATGTTGGTGGGTGAGGGCTTGGGGGGCCTGGGAGTGGTTGAATCTCTTCTTGGGGTGGGGGGGTGTTCGCCCGCCCATGGTCTGGGTGTGCTCCTCGATTCACGGCTCAGCCTGGAATCTCAGGTTGTGGTCGTAATGGGGAGTGCGTTTTGACAGTTACACCTTGTCTGGCGGCTTCGGCCGTATCTCTGACTCTGACCTCGCCACTATCATCCATGCCTTCATCACCTCGAGGCTGGATTACTGCAACGCGCTCTACGTGGGGCTGCCCGAGAAGCTGGTGCAGAATGCTGCGGCCCGTCTCCTTACTGGGGCGGGCCGCAGGGAGCACATGACACCTGTGCTCCGGGCTCTGCACTGGCTGCCTATAAAGCACCGGGCTAGGTTCAAGGTGCTGGTTTTGACTCTCAAAGCCCTTCACGGCCTGTGCCCTGCCTATTTGCGGGATCACCTCACTCCCCATGTACCCGTGCGACCCCTGAGATTGTCCGTGGGGACCTTTTTGGAGGTTCCCCGGGCGAGACGAGTGGCCACTGATGTTAGATCTTTTTCGGTGGTTCCCCCCGTGCTGTGGAATTCGCTCCCGTAGGAGGCTCGGTTGGCCCCCACCCTCCTGTCATTTCGATGTTTGTGTAAGACCTGGCTGTTCCGCCAGGCTTTTGGCGAGGGGGGGGGGGTAGGGTTTGGGAGGGAGGGAGGGAGTGTGTTTTATGATTTGTTTTTTTATTGTTCAATTTTTTGTGTGTTGTTCACTGCCTCGACTGCCTTTGGGCAGGAGGGGCAGGATACAAGTTTAAAATAAATAAATAAAAATGTTTCTTTTCATCATGTGTGCAGACAACAAACCAATTGACTGTTTAGCTGCCAGCTGTACACACGAGTAAAAATTCTCTGTGCGCTTAAGGAATTTTACCTTGACTCTTTTATAATACCAAGTAAGTAGCAGACCATTTGTGAAGTAGATTTGGTATATGAATATTGCAACTTTTATCACTTTATGGTTTATTCCTAGTAAATGGTATACTATGGACACCTGTTTCAAGCAGTTTAAAAGTAGTCAGGAAATAGGAGTTGGTATCACAGAGAGGACATTCAGGACTGAAACTCTCTTCCTGCTTTGACTAAAAAATTATATAATGGCTTTATATTTTTTCAATACTATTGAAAAGTAATACTTCATATTACTTTTCCTTCCCCTTTTAACCTTGCCTACTAACTCTTTAAGTTTGCTGAAATATTAGGGGTGGGCTGCTGGGGGAAATTTAATTCCCCCCTGCCCATTTCATTTCCCCGGGATTTCAGTATTTAATTACAGGTTCAGGTTTATGGATTGAGATTTTTCCCATAGAGACCAATGGGAATTTTTCCCATTGAAGTCAATGGAACTGATTCCATGGCCTATGGAAACTGCGTGCAACCTGCGCGTGCGTGTGTGTGCAAACCATGTGCACGTCCATAGCCGAGACATTGTGCTGCATGGAATCAGATCCCGTATGAAGGGGTTTGGGATTGCGGCCACTGGAAAATGGACCTGTATACCAACCACCCCCATTCCCCAGGGCATTGGAGTGGTACTTACGGGTCTCGGAGGGCACTGCCACCACTTTGGAGGTTCTGGCAGGCTCCCTTGCTGCGGTGTGCTCCCTGCTCTGGATTGTGCATGTGCAAAATGGCCACTACCTTTAACCAAAATGACAGGGGCAGCAGCTGTGACATGGTGTGGGATCTTAGCTACTGTGTACGTGGAGAGAGAGCAGTTGGGACAATGAATGAGGAAGCTGAGGAATTTAAGTGGCAGGGTTTCCGAAGCCACGGTGACCAGAGAATCACGGCTGGGAACTGTGCAGCTGGGGAATGAGACACTGAGGAATTAAAACAGAAGGGCTTATTGCGTGTGTATGTAAAGGGTTCAGTGGGTAAAACGGGATAGAGGTAGGAGTTTAATGTAAGAGTAACTGGTTTTATATTAAACATAATTTCATTATATGTAACAAGCTGTACTTGTGAAAAAAGGAAAAGCAGATTTATAAATTTAGTGTATGGATTTATTTATTTACATTTCTATCCCACCCTATCCAGTGGCCTCAGGGTGGATTACAACATAAAACACATATACATAAATAAAAAAAAATTAAATCCCTCCCCCAAACCTCTATCCCCAGCTGCCAAACGCTTGGCCAGAAAGTTTTCATTGCCTCCATAAAATACTCAGGCTCCTAGGAAGGAAATTTTGTAACGTTCTGTAGCAGCCACTAAGAATGCCTCTCGGCACGTCCTTATTGTGTGAACATTGTACAGTGATCAAATGTTCAAGAGGGCACCCTCAACTGACCTTGCAGTATGGACGTGAGGAACTGATGGTGCATGCAAGAAGGCACTCCTGGTTGATTCTGGGGCCATGATAGAGCATTGAGCAGGAGGTAGTCTTTCAGATATGTGGGGCCTAGTCAGTATTTAGGCCTTTGTAGATCAAAACCAGAACGTTGAATTGTTCCCAGAAAGCCACTGGAAACCAACGTGGTGTAATGTGCTCTCAGTGACGCATCCTCGTTAAAAGGTGGGTCACTGCGTTCTGCACCCACTACAACTTCAGAACAGCAGTAGTTGGTTAAGTTAAAGTGGTTGTGGTTGGAATGTAGTTTGGTTGATTTATTATTGTCCCTGCTGCCCCATTAAACCTGTTTCCATATGTGTATGCAAATTCAGTGTAACTGATTCAATGATGTATATCTGAGCCTGCCAAGAGTTCTTTAACTGGTTCTATTCAGTCACATCAGTGGGAGCTGTGGTTGTGCAGGTCTGGTGTGGAACCTTCTGGAAGCAAGGAGTACTCCTGCTCTCCTACCCCTTCCACTGCCTCATTGCACAAGTTGTTTGCCACACTAGGGTGAGGCTATAAAGAAAGGGTGCATTCTCTCCCAGCCAGAGTTCTTTCCAGCTGCTGTCACACCTGGTCTGTGAATCTCTCCCCTGAGCATCTTCTGTTCTCATTCTCCATACTAACCTGTAGTAGGGTGGCCATACCTCCCCTTTAAAAGAGGACACTTATGAAAAATACATGCTGCAGGGCTGCACTGGAACCAATGCAGCCCTGCAATATGTATTTTTCGTAAGCGTCCTCTTTTAAAGGGGGGGATATGGCCACCCTATCCTGTAGACAGTAAGTGGGTGATCGTGTGGAACCTTCATGGAACCAGTGCGTTAATAGAACAGTTGTTAAAATAGAAAATGCCTTAAACTGGGCCTCAATAGTTTTTCTTGGAGCCATAAAAAGCATGATTCTGTCTGGTGGAAAACACCTCTGGTAAAAACTATACCAGCCTTCCTTACTTGTTACACTGCCCCTCCCCACAACTAGACAGATCTCAGAATGAAACAAAACAGCATCCCTCAAGGTGGACATACAGTTCTGATCGTATGTAAAGATTTAGCTTCAGTAGGGCTGAACCCGTTCCCTGTGGAATTTTGTTTGCACCCCTGCATGTGTGAGCATGCGCGCAGTTTCTGCACGGCACAGTGTACCCACAATAGGTGTGTGCGTGCAGGATCTGCACGGCATGGGATTGGCCCCAATGACTCTTATACAAATACTGGTTTTCATTTGAATATGTTGGATTTCTTGTATAGTTTGTGACATTTCTAAGCTGTACAATTTGCCTGAAAATATAAACTGGCAGGATACATGACATGCACTATCCAAATATGAACATTTGTGATTGGTTAGCAACAGAACAAGCAATATTCTCTAAAGAACAGTCATCAGGAGATTTTATTCTGAGTCCGGAATGCTTGCTAAAAATGAGACTGCTGTTGTCATGAAATCCAAAAAGGTTTTATTTCCTGCTTTTATTTCCTGCCTAAAGCAGTATACAATTTCTATTTATAATCTTTCGCAGGATTTTTTTTTCTTTTTATTTGGACTATATATTTTTAATAGAAGGTAAATTAAAACCAGTATGCTTTCAAATGTTATAATCACTAAAATGGTTTAAAGTAGAATTCATTGGCCAAAGAAGTTAACTTACTCAGTTTCAGTTCTCCTGGAAGCAGAAATTGAAAAAGTGTAACTTTTTGCATTCTGTGTACAACTAGTTGCCTTTTTAAATCAAAGAGTTTATACCATGGAAAGAAAATTGCAGTTTCTTGGGGGAAATTATTTTAGGTACAAAGGTGCAGTATATGGGCACAATCCTTATTCGTCCAATTCATTAGCGTGTTATGCACATGTAAGTTGCATGCCAAAGTGCTGTACTAGACTTAACTGGGTGCAAAATCCCCTTCCGCTGTGAAAGATACCCTTCCTTGCCCACCATCTGCTCTCGCTTGCACCTGGCTTTAGCAGCCAAGATTGCCCACCATCTGCTCTCACTTGCATGTGCAATGACACCCCACTAAGCCCAGCACAGCCTCTCTGTGGTCAGCACTTAAGTGTGATCTGACCACTCATATCATACTCCCAGGTAGCAGTGCATTCCATGCTCCTACATTCTGTTCCCTCCCTACCCTCCTCTAACGACGGGAGGAGGAAGAGAGAGCTCCTTAGGGCTCTGATTTGTTTTAGGGCACCTTTATTAGTTTTAGTGTGCCTTTACACAGAACCCCTATATGCTATTTTTATAAACTGTTTTTCAGAATATACCGATATTTTTAAATATTTGAATCTACTAAAATACATATTTCTGATAAATGGTTAAAAGATACACTAATATTCAGGAATATTCAAGTCAGGAAATATTTTTCATATGTGGACACTGGGAATGACTGGAGTGATGAGGGGCAGGGTAGAATGTTGGGTGGGTAGGAGATCTCCAGGAGTGGCTGAAATGACATGTAAGAGGCCAGAGAGGGCAGCTGGAATGACAGGAGGCTGGGAAGAATGACGGGTACAAGGACTCGGGAGCAGCTGGAATGATGGGAGGCTTCATAGAATGATGGGTTTGAGGACATTGGGAATGGCTGACATGATGGGGAGCTGGGTGGAATGACACATGAGAGTCTCTGGGTGGAATAACCGGTATGAAGCCACTGGTTGTGGCCGGAATGATAAGGAGCTGGTTGGAATTATGGTTGGGAGGACACAGAGAGCAGCTGAAATTTATTTATTTAAATTTTTAACCCACCCTTCCCTAAAGAAGGCTCAGGACAACTCATGGCAGAAATGACATAGATCTGGGTAGAATGTTGGGTGTGAACACCCAACCCTCTTCACCGTCTTTCCATTTCCTCTCTGTGGCTTCCTCACTCCACCCCCACCCCCCAACTCCCTTCCTGGTGATAGAATAGAGTCAAGAGAGAGACTGTATGGTGTTAGGTGCATTGAGGAATTTTACACAAGTTAGATAGAATTCCTTTAGGCATGTAACTGAAAAAGATGGGGGCTGCAAGGAAACACTCTGATGAGGAGGGGTCTGCAAAGCAAACCCCCCCCCCCCCACCTTTCTGTGAAATTGAGGAGGCTGCTACCAGATTTTGCTGGGAGGGAGGGAATGGACACTTTCCTGGTGAACGTGACACAGCTGGGGCAGAAAGGGAAACTCACTGTCTGGCTGTTCTGTTTGCCAAGTAAACTCTCCAGCAGGTGAAACTGACAAGGCTTTTTGCCCCCAGTTTCAAACCAAACTGTCTGGTGAAAGTGACAAGGCTTGGGGCTGCAAGGGAAACTCTCCAAAAGAGGCGTTTTCAAAGCAATCCCGTTCTCCACCACTCCCTTCCCCCAGGTGAAACTGTCAAAGCTGGGTCTAAAATAGAAACTCACTGGGAGAAAGGATGGAATCAGGAAAGAGACTGCGTGTAGTTACGTGCATTGAAGAATTGTATGTGAGTTGCATAGCATTCCTTTAGGTACATAACTGTAGGTTACTGAGAGAGCTTGGCACTGAAAGGGAAACACACTGGTGAGGAGGGATTGGGAAAGCAATATCCCCCTCCAGTCCCTCCTCCTGCTGGTGAAATTGAAAGGTTATCAGTTTCATCAGCAGGATTTTTTTTACACCCTAGGGAAGTTTCCCTACATTATAGGGAAACTCACTGGCTGGCTGCTTGACTGCCAATCATAGGCCTTTTTCAAATGGGCGCAGGTGGACGGGCGGCACGATGGGTGGGCAGTGTGTGTGTGGGGGGGTATTCCAATGGACTCCCACCCATTTCCACCCCCCTCCATACATGGAGCATCTGGCATTGGAACCTGTTGCTCCATGTGTGGGTACTGGGTAATGGGTGGAGGTGGGTGCAGAATTGGTTACCCTCCTGAGGGCTGTGTGATTTGGAACTAGGCACCAGTTTCTAGGTTCTGTAAAACAGAGACTCTTGGATATCTCCGCACAGGAGGGATATGGCTAGATTACCTGGCATTAAAATAGCTCCCTGGTACAGTAAACTTAAGATCCAGTTTTGTCTCGAACCATATCTTGATTGGCTTTCCGATTACCAGCTTCTCAGAGCAACCTCACTAGCCCATTTTCAACTTTCTGACTCTGCAGTTACCAGAGGTAGAGCAGCTGGTCTCCCACTTGGGGAGAGGCTGTGTCCCTGTGTAGCTGCTGAAATTGAATCTTTAGAACACATTCTCTTGTCTGTATTATCAGGATTTAAGAGACTGTTGGTTGACTCCACTTTATGCAGACAGTTTTTGTCTCATATGAACAACAAATTTCCTTTTTGCTGATACCTAGAAACCCTGAAACTGCTAAAGCTGTAGCTTTGTACCTGTTACTAGCATTTTGTTTAAGGAAGACTATATGAATTGGTGTGATTTTTGCCTGCCAAATCTGTCCTTCTATGATAGGGCTTGATTTGCTCTAAAATGGATTAATTGACTTGATATAATTATTGGCGCTTCAGTTTTGTCTCATTAATGTCATGCACTGAGAAGGTTCTCTGAATTGATGACTTGTTGTTTTATGATTGAGATTGGTGTATTTTGGATTATATGCCTGTTTTATTATTGCCAGTTATATTTTGCTAATATGGCGGATAGCCTTAATAAAGTGTATGGTATGGGTGGAGAGGGGGGTTAAGTGGGAGTGTGCACGCACCCCCACTCACCAGCCGTGGCTTTCCCATGGACGCCCCCATCCCCGCGCACATGCCGTGGTGTTCAAATGGACGCCCCCCACCTCCTGCACATGTTGGGTGAAAGGGGGGCATCTGTTTGAAAAAGGCCATACTCAGGTTGGTACTGTGGCAGCAGGAGGAATTTAGCGTGTTGTCCTTTTAAAAAATGGAAATTCTTAGATCAAGGCCCTTTTCACGTGGGTACCTCCCCTGCACATGTGTACAGGTGGGGCGGGGGGGGGGGGAACACCTGTGTGAATGCCGCAGCGGGTCCAGGGGGAAGGGCGGGTGCCCGTGGGAACACCGTGGGCAGTGGGTGGTAGTGCGTGCGCGCTCCCTCCCTCCCCACCCACCCACCTCTACCCACACACGGAGCAACGGGAAACAACGTCTGTTGCCCTGTGCGTGGAGGTGGGTGTGCACCCGTGGGAACAGCCACACACCCACCTCTGCTCGCTGCCAGCGCCACCCCCCTCCACCATGGCCCCTTTGAAAAGTTCCCAAGAAACCTTATGTTTAAGAGAGGATTTGTTGTATCAACTCCCTTGATAGTGTGTGTGTGAGATTAATTGCTCATCTGGGGAGAGGAGTTCATGATAAGAATTGGAGAGTGTGTTTAGGAGATTATTGCCATTTAACATATTCATTAATGATCTGGAAAAGGGGGTAAGTGGCCAAATTTGCAGATGATACACACTTATTCAAGATATGTCCCAAGCAGATTGCGAAGAGTTAAAGAAGGATCTTCTATGACTGGGCGATGGGGCAACACAGATGAAATTCAGTGTTGCTAAGTGTAAAGTAATGCACATAGGAAAAAATAATCCTAATTATACATATATGGTGTTGGGTTCCAAATTAGGTGTTATCACTCGAGGTACGGACGTTGAAGTCATTATGGATCGTTCATTGAAAACATTAGATTCATGTGCAATGGTCAAAAAAGCAAACTGTTTTTGAATTATAAGGAAAGGGATAGAAAATAAAATGGAGACTCTCATAATACTGCTAGATAAACCAGTGGTGTACCCATGCCTTGAATATTGTGTCTATGTACATATGCCTTGAATAGTGTGTCTAGTCCTGGACTCCCCATCTCAAAAAGACCATAGCAGAGAAGGACAACAAAGATAATTGATGATCAATGATCAAAAACATGGACCAGTGTCCATATGAGGTGAATTTCAGTAGGTTAGGGCTCTTCAGCTTAGAGTAAAAATGGCTAAGGGGTTGGGGCGAGGAAGGAGAGACATGATAGAAACTTACAAAATCATGAGTGATACACAGCATAGAAATCGGGATCTGTTTGTCATAATACTAGAACTAGGGGACACCCTATGAAATTAACTGGCAGCAGATTTGAGACAAAAAAGTATATTTTCACTCCATGTACAATTCATCTGTGAAACTCATTGCCGGAGGTCATTGGGTGTTTTCAGACAAACGACTCTCCACGCATTACCCACTGTTTACCCATGGCAACCAGTGGGTAATGCATGGGGAGGCACTTGTCTGAAAACAGCCATCAAGGGCTAGTAGTATAACTTGGATACATTCTTAGAGGAGAGGTTCTTAAATGTCTATTGGTAAAGCTGCTCAGGGATGAAACCTCTGTCGGTTGGGGCTAAGGGTGAATAGCAGGAAATTGATCACTCAAGTATGACCTGTTGTGCACTTTTCTCTAAAGAAACCAAAGTTAGCTCTTGTTGGAGACAGAGTGATGGGCTCGATGGACCATTGGGCGGATCCAGTATGGCACTACTTACATTATTATTGGTTTTTTATCTAATTTTGGCTAATTATTTCTCAAGATGATAGGAGTAGTTACACAATTTAAAAAAAAAAAAAAAAGGGTTTGTACGTTACATTTACAGTAAAGGTGCCTAAATTCTAGGGCCTCCCAGGGCTGGCCTTCCCACAGGGCTACCTAGGGCAACTGCTACAGGCTCCGCTTTTTCTGAAGGCCCCACAGTGGCCTCTATTTTCACCAGGACAGGACGTTGGGGCACCACTCTCTCTCAAGGGGGGCGCAAACATGACCACCTTCTGGTCACAACAGAGGTTACCCCCAAGGGGGAGGGGCCCCACATTTGATCTTTGCCCTGGGCCCCACAAATCCTAGACCCGGCCTTGGAGAGTCCTTACCTGAACAAATACATTTTCAGGGATAGAAGTTAACAAACACTTTTAAAACCACAGTTGGAAAGGATCACACACAGTTCTACATACTTTCCATAGTCAGTAATTTTTTGCTGTCTGGCTGCATCTCAGAAGTAGATTTGTCTCTTAGGGTATATATTTCAGGTACTGATCTAATACCAAATGTCACTCTCTGAAATGAAAGCTTGCCAAATACTATATTAAACAGGACTATCTTTATTTTTATGCTTGATCTTCTTAAAGTACCTTCCTTTGGAAAATGACAAACGCTTGATATATCTACTCATTACTTCATATAATAGTAGTCTCTGATAATGCTGTCTTTTTATGTCAGCCTTTAAGTCAGCAGTTCCCAAACTTCAAAGTTATTCACACCAGCCCCCCTTTTAAAAAATAAATAATTCTCCTATATGCTTAGATTATTTTAAAAAACATGATTAAAACTTAGATAACAATTAAGGGTTTTTTTGGGATGCAGTGGAGGGGTGATAGGAAAAAGGAGAAAGAGGATGGGGCAGTTGGGGGTTGTTGGGGAAGGGCTTGGGCAGCAGGGAAGGAAGGGTGTGTGCCAGGGAGAAGAAACTGGGGTTGCGCGGGTTTTGAGTGAGGGAAGGGATGGAGCAAGGAGAACCGACGCTGTGCATGTGCAGCCCTCCTAGGTACTGACAGGAGACCACAGCACACATACACCATGTGCTGAAACTACACCATACCACTACACCATGCCAGAGTGGCATGCCGCCCAGTTTGGGAATCACTGCTTTAGGTCCAGGTACAAACCAAGTGAATCACTGTTCCTTGATCCATAACATCGACTTAGGACATTTTTAGGGCACCATTTATCTCTTATAGTTACAGTTCAGTTCACCATTCTGTACATTGCTATTTTAAGTAACGGCACAAGTATATTCCATAATAGAACCCTTTTTATTGTGCGTCAGACCATGTAGTATAGTTTGTTAGCTTGGCTTATTTAACTTGAGGAATACTATTTCAGGGAAAGCAAAACAGATGGTAATTTGTATAGTGCTATTGAAAAGTAATAAATAAATCTATACAGCTATTTTCCAAGACTATTTTTCAGAATAGTTCCTCAGAAAAAGGGAGGAAGACTGTTGAAGAAATAGAAATGCTTTGCATAATATATAATGAAAATACAGTATGGAATTAAAAAACTTTCGTCCTACACGAGGATCCCTCAAACTTGGAGAATGACAAGTAGGTATTCAGCAATCCCTACTGCCACAGAGGCAGCAACTCTACAAGGTTTTTGTGCTTACCATGTCTCTCTTATCTCTCTGGCCTCACGCATTGCTTTCTACTCCACCTTTCCCATCCTAGATGCTCGCTCTGGGTCCAGTTTGTTGTCCAGACCTGGACCATCTTCAGGCCTGGAAAGTCTGAATTGAACGGCTGACTTTTCAGTGTTTCGTTTACCTTGATGAGATAGTAAATGATCTTCAAACCAGAAAGACTTCAGGGGTGGATCCAGAAGTGATGTGGATGGGTGGGCTGAAGTTCAAAGTTAGTATAGCTCCGCCCAGGTGCCCAGGCCTCGTCTCCAGCCCCACCTCTAGCCCCACCCCCTACCAGTGAGCAACAGTGTTAGGCCAGTTTATCCCCCACCTCAAAGCCATGGGAAACCCCCAAGCCACAGCTCCAACAGGGGAGGGGGACTCAGGTTCAGTGGAGCAGTGGATATGATAGCTGGGCTCCAGCTGCCGCCTGAAAGTGGGCATCAAACACAGATGGTTAAATAACCCCTTCCCCTAGTCTCACTACAGGAAAATACAAAGTCTAGGGGCAAATCCCCATTGTACCCCATGCCAAAGAGGGAAATAAATCAGGGAGGGGCAAATGCCCCCTTAAGCCCAAAGTAGATGAGGGGCAAATCCTCACTGTGCAAAAGAGGGCAATAAAAGAGAGGGGGGAAATGCCCCCTTACAAGCCAATCAGGTAAGAAGCAAATCCCCACTGCACTCCATACCCAAAGAGAACAATAAAAGAGAGATGGGCAAATCATGCCCCCTTGTAGGGGTGTGCATGTCATTTTCATTATTACAATAACGATAATGAACATTGTTGTTTTCATTATCGTTATTGCAATATCAAAAATGACAAATAATAATAACAAAAATAGAAACGAAAATGACATTTTGTTTTTGAAATAAAGGGAAAAACCTGAAAAACATATTTCTGGCTGTAACTTTTTTGTTTCTTATTCAATTCTGATTAAACATGGGGAGCGTGTACCCCCAATGGAGGGCACTATGTGTACCAATTTGTGAAATGATTAGGTAAAGGAAACCGATTTTAGAAGCAATTGAATGTTGTGATTTTCAGAAAAGCTCCATACACATTCATGGCTACAACTTCTTTATCTTGCATCCAATTTGCATTACACCTGTGAATATTATGTCCCTCCATAAGCCTAACACTCCTGCCAATTTTCAGAAAGATTGGATAAAGGGTCCTGATGGTATAAGACATTAACTTGAAAATACATTTCCAGCTGTATCATTTGTATATTCCATCCTGTTTAAAAGGTATTTGGCAGGAATGTATCACATACCTTCACTGTCATCTCTGCCAAACTACAGAACAATTTGATAAAGGGACCCAATTTTATAAGCAATTGATGTTGTCCCTGTGAAGACCATTATTCAGATAAATAGCAGCACATGCAGTGCCAGTCAGAGGCAGGCACCCTGCATGGCAGGGGGAGAGAGATTGTAGGAGGGAGGATGTGGAGCAAACCAAAAGACTGACAGACACATTCACTGGCCAATTACTGCATGCTTCCAGCTTTACAGGACCAATTGGTAGTGGCTTCGAGGCAGGCATAGGGGGCGGCCCTGAGGTGGGCATAAGGGCATAAAGGACATAACTGGGACTTTGGGGATAGCATCCCAGCAATCAGGGGACATAGTTTACACATCCAGGCTGGTCAATTATCATCACAATCACATCCTGCAGCACTGTGACAGAGGACATAAGAGAATCTCTATTGACTCTTTCCTAAACAGATGCTTCTGACTTTCCAGTAACAAGTGGGGGAGAGATGTTGGGATGGTCACAGCACAGAATGAGGATATTTGGTTGACCTTTCTGCTGGCCAATTGGCATCACCAACCGATCTTATACCACAGTGACGTAAGAGAATCCCTGGCATAGGCTCCTTCTCTGCATATGCTGTGCAGGCATATAAAATTGGGACCCTTTATCACAGCTTTCTGATATGTGGCAGAGATGATAATGAAATGATAATGAAAGTGTTATATACAGCCCTGCCAAATTTCATGTACACTGGTTGGACTACAAAGATGTTAGTCAGATATACATTTATATGTTAATTGCTTATACCACCAGGACCCTTTATCCAATACTTCTGAAAGTTGGCAAAGATAGTAAATATGGGAAGGGGTGTAAACCTGCCAAGTGTCATCTACATTAGATATGAGGCAAAGAAGTTACAGCTAAGAATGTATATGAATGTATATGAAGAATTTTGCAAAATAAAATAATTCAATTGCTTCTAAAATTGGATTCCTTTACTCAATCCTTGTGGAATTTGGTACACTTAATGCCTTGCATTGGAGGTATATGCAACCCAGGTTTCAGCCACATATAGTGAAAAACAACAAATTTACAACCAAAGATGTGTTTTCCATTGAAAGCAATGAAAATGAAAGTCAAAACGAAATTGGGGTTGGGGGTGGGGTGGGGGTGTGAAGCCTCCTGAGCCCCCCCTGTAAATCTGCCCATGGGTGACCTATACCTCAAACACCTATTTTGCAATATTGGAAGTTATTGGCTAATGCTACTTCCTTTTCCGCTTTCCCCATGCTTCTATTTTAAGTTGTTTTCACTTTCGTCTTAGTGTGTTCTACAAAGGTTTTAGCCCCAGGCCAGCTCTCTGGATCTAGATCACTGCCTTTGGAACTTTAAGAACGTAACTGGAAAAAAAAAGGCTCCTTAGTGGCCCATTCTTACATGGCCAGACTCCAGATTTAACCGACATGTCACCTAAAGTCCAATAGAAATTAAATCTCATTATAGTCGATCATCCTTTTGAACCATTGTCCACGTCATCGCTCCTCTTCTTGACTATAAAGTTTGCCATCTTAATAAGTCACCTCAGCCAGACACTTTAGTGAACTGCAGACCTTTACCCGTAGGCCTCTTTTTCTGGAATTTCTTTTGCTGCTTCTCCATAATTATCTGTGAAACTCATCTTCTCACTTCACCTCAATCAGGAAATCACCTTATCTTTCTCCTGTCCAAATCCAGATCAAACAAATGAGGTGTGTTGGCACAAATTAGACCTCTACAGAACTCCCAAATACTAATTTGATTATATAGCTTCTTTCTGACACTTGCATACCCAATTTGTCTGTTTCATGGGTTATGAAAAGGGATTGGAAGCATAAAAAACAACAACATACGGTTCAAGTAGGGTTCCACAAATGCAGCAAAGGGTATTTTAAGAGGTGACGCTACTGTGCATGGACCCAATCCAGGGTAACGGCCATGCCCCCTACCCCACCCCACCCCACCCCCTGGTCCCGGGGTAGGTCAGTACCCAGAACAGACAGGACGATGCGCCTTTTCACACTTTGCCCTGAACCATGGTAACGCTTGCCACTGGCTGTTCCTCGCAATTTTCCAAGATCACAACCGGTGGTAACTAGTACTACCACAGTTTGGGACAAAGCGTGGTGAACATCTGGCAGCTGCCAAACAGAAGTGACGGTGGTTGTGACCCCAGGGTGGGGTTAAGTGTGACTAAACATGGTAGCATCACTTCTGAAAATACCCAAAGAAAGCTGGCAAGAATGCTGCATCTAGTTTCTGTGCCTGCTTTACCAGATCATTCTTCCTCTCCTGCAAGGGCGTAACTAGGTGGGAATGGGCCTTGGTGCAGTAAATTTATTTATTTATTTATTTTATTTAAACTTTATATCCCGCCCCTCTTGCCCACAGGGCAGCCTGGGGTGGCGAACAACAATCAATAAAATAATAAAAAAATTAAAAAACAATTTAAAAATACAATATGTGGGGAAACATCACCCCCCACCCCCACCCCTCGCCAAACAGCCAGGTCTTACATACACGCCGAAATAGCAGGAGAGTGGGAGCCAACTGAGCCTCCTCTGGGAGCGAATTCCACAGCACAGGGGCGGCCACCGAAAAAGATCTAACATCGGNCATCTCTGCCAAACTACAGAACAATTTGATAAAGGGATCCAATTTTATAAGCAATTGATGGCCCCGTGAAGACCATTATTCAGATAAATAGCAGCACCTGCAGTGCCAGTCAGAGGCAGGCACCCTGCATGGCATGGGAAGAGAGATTGTAGGAGGGAGGATGTGGAGCAAACCAAAAGACGGACAGACACATTCACTGGCCAATTACTGCATGCTTCTAGCTTTACAGGACCAATTGGTAGTGGCTTCAAGGCAGGCATAGGGGACGGCCCTGAGGTGGGCATAAAGGACATAACTGGGACTTTGGGGATAGTGTCACAACAATCAGGGGACATAGTTTACACATCCAGGCTGGTCATTTATCATCACAATCACATCCTGTCAGCACTGTGACAAGAGGACATAAGAGAATCTCCATTGACTCTTTCCTAAACAGATGCTTCTGATTTTCCAGTAACAAGTGGGGGAGAGATGTTGGGATGGTCACAGCACAGAATTCTGTTGACCTTTCTGCTGGCCAATTGGCATCACCAACCGATCTTATACCACAGTGACGTAAGAGAATTCCTGGCATAGGCTTCTTCTCTGCATATGCTGTGCACTGCAGGCATATAAAATTGAGACCCTTTATCACAGCTTTCTGATATGTGGCAGAGATTATAATGAAATGATAATGAAAGTGTTATATACAGCCCTGCCAAATTTCATGTGCACTGGTTGGACTACAAAGATGTTAGTCAGATATACATTTATATGTTAATTACTTATGCCACCAGGACCCTTTATCCCATACTTCTGAAAGTTGGCAAAAATAGTAAATATGGGAAGGGATGTAAACCTGCCAAGTGTCATCTACATTAGATATGACGCAAAGAAGTTACAGCTAAGAATGTATATGAAGAATTTTGCAAAATAAAATAATTCAATTGCTTCTAAAATTGGATTCCTTTACTCAATCCTTGTGGAATTTGGTACACTTAATGCCTTGCATTGGAGGTATATGCAACCCAGGTTTCAGCCACATATAGTGAAAAACAACAAATTTACAACCAAAGATGTGTTTTCCATTGAAAGCAATGAAAATGAAAGTCAAAACGAAATTGGGGTTGGGGGTGGGGTGGGGGTGTGAAGCCTCCTGAGCCCCCCCTGTAAATCTGCCCATGGGTGACCTATACCTCAAACACCTATTTTGCAATATTGGAAGTTATTGGCTAATGCTACTTCCTTTTCCGCTTTCCCCATGCTTCTATTTTAAGTTGTTTTCACTTTCGTCTTAGTGTGTTCTACAAAGGTTTTAGCCCCAGGCCAGCTCTCTGGATCTAGATCACTGCCTTTGGAACTTTAAGAACGTAACTGAAAAAAAAAAGGCTCCTTAGTGGCCCATTCTTACATGGCCAGACTCCAGATTTAACCGACATGTCACCTAAAGTCCAATAGAAATTAAATCTCATTATAGTCGATCATCCTTTTGAACCATTGTCCACGTCATCGCTCCTCTTCTTGACTATAAAGTTTGCCATCTTAATAAGTCACCTCAGCCAGACACTTTAGTGAACTGCAGACCTTTACCCGTAGGCCTCTTTTTCTGGAATTTCTTTTGCTGCTTCTCCATAATTATCTGTGAAACTCATCTTCTCACTTCACCTCAATCAGGAAATCACCTTATCTTTCTCCTGTCCAAATCCAGATCAAACAAATGAGGTGTGTTGGCACAAATTAGACCTCTACAGAACTCCCAAATACTAATTTGATTATATAGCTTCTTTCTGACACTTGCATACCCAATTTGTCTGTTTCATGGGTTATGAAAAGGGATTGGAAGCATAAAAAACAACAACATACGGTTCAAGTAGGGTTCCACAAATGCAGCAAAGGGTATTTTAAGAGGTGACGCTACTGTGCATGGACCCAATCCAGGGTAACGGCCATGCCCCCTACCCCACCCCACCCCACCCCCTGGTCCCGGGGTAGGTCAGTACCCAGAACAGACAGGACGATGCGCCTTTTCACACTTTGCCCTGAACCATGGTAACGCTTGCCACTGGCTGTTCCTCGCAATTTTCCAAGATCACAACCGGTGGTAACTAGTACTACCACAGTTTGGGACAAAGCGTGGTGAACATCTGGCAGCTGCCAAACAGAAGTGACGGTGGTTGTGACCCCAGGGTGGGGTTAAGTGTGACTAAACATGGTAGCATCACTTCTGAAAATACCCAAAGAAAGCTGGCAAGAATGCTGCATCTAGTTTCTGTGCCTGCTTTACCAGATCATTCTTCCTCTCCTGCAAGGGCGTAACTAGGTGGGAATGGGCCTTGGTGCAGTAAATTTATTTATTTATTTATTTTATTTAAACTTTATATCCCGCCCCTCTTGCCCACAGGGCAGCCTGGGGTGGCGAACAACAATCAATAAAATAATAAAAAAATTAAAAAACAATTTAAAAATACAATATGTGGGGAAACATCACCCCCCACCCCCACCCCTCGCCAAACAGCCAGGTCTTACATACACGCCGAAATAGCAGGAGAGTGGGAGCCAACTGAGCCTCCTCTGGGAGCGAATTCCACAGCACAGGGGCGGCCACCGAAAAAGATCTAACATCGGTGGCCGCCCACCTCGCCCGGGGAACCTCCAAAAAGGCTCCCACGGACGATCTCAAGGGTCGCATGGGCACATGGGGAGTGAGGTAGATAGAATGGGCCCCCTGCTGTGGCATTCAGCTCTAACGTGCATGTGAGCCTCCTATGCCACTGCACTTGCTGCACCTACAATAGCTACGCCCCTGCCCGCCTGGCAGAACCCAACAGGGCTCCCTCCACTGAAATCTTTAGCTTCAGTGATTCTAATTCATGTACTGCAAAGATGTTTCCTCTTTGACAGAATCTGCTTTTGGAAGAAGGGTATTGCAGACTGTTGTCCTTTTCCTAACCAAAGGCACTTTCATGTTTATAATCTTTTCAGTTCTCCATTTATTGCTTAAGAACTGAGAAGAGCCTGGCCCTTCTTTGCTGAGGGCCGTGTTTGACACCCAAATACCTTGGGCAAAAACAGATGAGATGGTGGCCCGTGTTGGCCTGCTATAGCCCACCTGGGTCAGGGACTCACCTGCTCATCCCTTTCCTGTGCCGCCAGATGTTGGACTGGGACTGCCCCGGGGTGGGTAGGTGACTGGCCTGGGATGCATCCTTCAGAAGATCCCAGGTGACCATTTTGGGCCAAGGGCTGCCAACGTGGGCTGGGTCAACTCGTCTGTTCGGCTCTGCTATCGCCATGGCCGTACGCTGTGGGTGGTTCTCATGGTGCCTGTCATGGCAGGGAGCGGGGTGGGGTGTAGCTGGTTGCCTGCATATTTGTTGCATCCCCTATCCCTACCTGAGGCAGTAGGACGACTTTCTGGCTGCACATTTGTGCTGTGCTGTGCTGTGCTGCATGCTGACCTGGGGAGTGGTGGTGGTGCTTTTCTGCCCTGAGATGGGCTGGGGAGCTGTTGCTCTGCCTGCGCATCTGTTTTTACCCATTGTGGAGCTGCTGCTTCTATGACATAACGGGTACTGAGTACCCGCATGTCAGCTTATGGTTTGGAGAACCCTTTCGTTATTAGACTATGCCTTTACAGGTAAGAATTACTTTATTTCCTGTCAAGTGTTGAGTAATTTCCACACACCCCCACCCAGTTGTAAAGACTATTTTTGCTGGAGTAGTCATGGTATTAAGATTTGTATGAGTGTTATAGGTTCAAAGTTTTAGACTGTAAACTCCTTGAGTGTGGGATTGTGTTCGTACAGCAGCTTGCAAAATGGTGTTCCAATTCTCTTTGGGAAATGTGGATGTTATTGCGCTAATGAGTGGGGGGAGATGGATATAACTTTATGACCCAGGGAAGGCATCTTTGTCACATCAATCTAAAACTTAATCTCTAAAATTGTGTATTTTCTTATGATTGCTGCTAATACCCCACTTCCAAATGATCTTTGACAAAACACATCTGAAAGCCACTGACTTCTCTGGGCCTTGAGTCGAGGCTTTTCTAATGTTGTTTGTTACTTTTTACAGTCTGGAATTCCTTGGTTTTTTTTGGCCATTTTATTCTGTTTCTTTATAATAATAATATATAATATCCCTCTGGATTGCATTCAGAGCCTTGGGAGCTGTAATGGTGTGGTATGCCAAAGCTACCCTAATGTGTGGATTATTAACCAAGTGGAGCATAATTGTTTCTTTGAAACCATTCCACTGCTGTATTTCATGTCAAAGTTTGCTTGGAGCAGATCTAATTCATAGCTTATTGACATGATTAATAAAGTCTTTGATTTTTGATTTGATTTATTTACGGCTTATGCCAAAAAACAAAAATAGGAATAAAAAACAGTCCACAATAAAACAATTATAAACATCATATACTATGGGCAGGGAACAATCCCTACCGTATCCCTTTAAATTCCACAAAGCTTATACACACTTAAATGGTCCACTCCTTATTTACAAACTTAAATCTGTAATATGTATTACAATCTGTAATATATACATAAAGATTGGGTATCAGCCAGCCCATATAAGATTATTCCAAATCAGCAGGAATACCAACACATCCCTCCCAAGTCAATTAAACCATAGGGGAGTCAAAATTCCTTTAACTGCTTTTTTCTCTGAACCTGAGCTGCATAGAGAAACCTGGCCAGAGCCCCGATAGTCTCATAGTTCATATCTTGGAGACACAGTACAGTTCTCCTGTGTAGGGTACATCCTGGACTTACTGCCTCTAAAGAAGACAGCCATCTTTTCCTTTCGGCCACATAAAACTGACATTCCCACAACATATGTATAAGATCTGCTACTTAAGCCCGTCTTACATGGGCATAATCTTTCAGCATAGGGGAGATGCGACCATCTCCCCTCCTGAAGACTAGAAGGAGACTGGGAGAAAAACATCCGAGTCATTGCTTGCCTCCATCAAAACTGAGGCATCGCCAGGTATTTTGCTGGCGATTCCATCCAGATGCCAAATTGGTTGGCAATAAGATGTTCATACTGCCCCACCCTAATCCTGTCCTTTTGAATAGAGCCATCCACCACCCGCTGCCTGACTAAATCTCGCTCTGATCCCAACGGGATTATATCAGAGTGTTCCCACAGGCAAGCAAGTCCAGCTTAACCAGGACTTCCTTGACTTCACTCCACCAAGAACTCCCCCCCCCCCCCCCCCCCCC
>QEPC01008879.1:2960760-2993994 GCA_003113815.1 Sphenodon punctatus | reverse complement strand
GAGGAAGGATGAGGGGGGAAGATAAGGAGTTCAGTTTTAGCCATGTTGAGTTTGAGTTGACGTTGAGACATCCAGGTAGAGATGTCAGACAGACAGTTGATGAGACGAGCTTGAACAGAGGGAGAGAGAGGAGTAGAGAGATTGGAAGGGTTCAGTGCATTCGTCCCCCCGGGCTGAATCTGACCTTAGTTGTAGTATTTGAATAATAGGCCTGAATCAACTGCAACAAGGCAGGATCCATACCTCTGTCAACCAAATCGAAGGCCCCCTGGAAATCTATAAAGGCTACATGGACCACTAAGCCCTGGGAGACATACCGCTTCAGCAGATGGAACAGAGCAAAACACTGGTCCATGCAGGAATAACCCTTCCTGAACCCTGCTTATTCCTCCCCCATTATATCATGGAGATCCACCCAACTCTGAATATGGCCAAGCAGATGACTGCCATACATTTTTGAGGGAAGATCAATCAGGCTGATGGGTCTATAGGCCTCAGGATTTTTCCTGTCCCCTTTTTTATAAATGGGGACCAATATATTTTGCTTCCATGTACGGGAAAAGATGTCAAATTCTATTATGATGTTTATGATGTCCCTGAGATAATGAGCCCAAAAATCTGGTGCCGCCTTAAAAGGTTTGGCTGGCGGCATGTCAGGGCCCGGTGCCTTTCCTAAGGCTCTTTATAGCTGTGCATATGTGATTGGCAGAGATCTTAAAACTTTGCCTAGAGATGCCCTCGCAAACCCTGAAGTTGGCCTTCTGGGCACTTCCGGTCCCCTCCAGCCCCTGGCTGGTAGTGAATTTAGCAGCGTAGAAATCTTTCCACGTTGCTGCAGTTATAAAGGCATCAGGGCAGCCACTTCTATTTTTGGGTTTCTTAACCATGATATTCCGGAACCTACTGGAGTCCTTCCTCTTCACTGCCTGAATTAAAAGGTCCCAAGTTATCTTCTGAAATTCCATCTTTCCCCCCCTCAAGAGCTGCTTATATTTCTTTTTTGCACTGCATAATCTTTTCCTGAATTCAACCTCCGTCTCCTCCCCGTCCAGGTCCATTTGTGCAATCAAAACCTTCTTGTCCCTAATACATTCATCATCAAACCACTCCTGGTGGAACCTTCTCCTGCCTTTCTATGTGGGGAATCATCAATATCATTTGAAACCTTTCTAGTTTTTCGTGGTAAGAGGCTACCCAGTTACTGAGAGAAAACGCCTCCTCCTTAATGTCCTCAACAGACCATGAATGCCTATTCCTGTCGCAAATTTCCACCACTCTCCTCGTCACCTCCGGTGACCACTTAACTCTTTTCCAGATTACCTTTGCTTTCCCTATATCCTTATCTGGGATTCTCCCAGATATCAATAGGTGAGCTACAATAGGGAAATGGTCGCTCTCTGGTCTTTTTATTACCTCAAAACGTTTGCCTAGGGGCTAGTATTCCTGCTACAGGAGCATTTAATCGATGGTACTGGCCCCCCTGCATGATACAAAAGTCAATTGACCAGGAACATCTGGAGAGATATTTCCATTTAACTGTCTCCAATTGTTGTTAATTAAAAGTGCCGTAAACATTTCCCAGCCAGATTTGTTCTTATATCAAACATAAGAGGGGCTTGAGTCACTGTGCCTTCATTGCAGAGATAGTTTCCCATCCTTGCATTGAAGTCCCCAGCCATTATTAAGATGGCATCAGGGACCATATTTTTTATGTATTGAAGCTTCTCCCCCAAGCAGGCTAACCAGCTCCCACCAGAGCTGCAGTTGCCCCCTAGAGGGCAGTATACATTAATCAGCACCCATGTTTCCCCCTCAGGAAAATCAATCTGGACTGCCTAGATCAACTGTGAATCCAACAGGATCTCTGTCGCAACACAGATGATTGTTATATCTATAATCATTAGTAGACCACCTACAGGTCTGCCGGAGCATTTGTTTTTCACAGCTGGGACAGCAAATGCTTGATTCATCCATACTGATATCTTTCTAGGCCCAAGTTTCCTGAAACATTGTAATCTGATGAGTCGCCACAAACTCTGTCCAATCTCTGTCCCCTAATTTTAGGCTGGCTATATTCCAGGCCATAAAACTCAGGGGTCTTCCCATTCTTTCCATCAACCCCTGTCCCTGCTCTAGTTAATCCTCACACGGATTGTCTACATTCTGACCCCTTCTCCTTACACTGTAATCCCTTTCAGGCTCTCCCCCCGCCTGTGAAGTATAAAGGTTCCCCAATCTTGGGGACCTAAGTGGCAAGTGGTTTACAACCCGCATGAAAGTTCTTTTCTTCTTGAAGAATGGGTAAATGTCTTCCCCGCCCCGCCCCCCATCTCCAACCCTAAAAAGGAGCTTTCTACCTCCTTCGTATATCGTTCCTTAGTCCTTGATCTCTAAAACCTATCCTAACTGGGGGATATTGATATGCTCCTTGAGCCTGAGGTAGCCTGGCAACAAAAATAATGACTTTTCTCAATTTATGAACGGAGACTCTCAAATTGCTTACACAGTATTGTACCACTCTTTCTTTTAAGGATTCCCTATCCTCCTGTGGGGACATTTTTAGATCATATAGCACTAAATTTTGATTCGAAAAAAAATTATGGGCTGTAAACCCTGACATAAAATTCCTTTTCCCCAGACCTTTGCTGGAGTGTGGTAGCCCGTAATCTAGGTTTATTATGGGATGGATCCCTCGGGCTCCTCCCCGAACCTACCCTGTGTAGGGAACTATTTGCCTGAGATCGCATTAAGTCGGCAACCAGCCCTTTAATTTGCTTATGCTGTTCTTTCATATTCTTCAAATCCTGATTTCAGGCAGCCTTCATTGATTTGACAGCCAAGGTGAGCTTATCCATGGACAATCTAATCTGCTTGCAACAGCAGTTTTCATGTATCATGGCATTAAGATCTTTCATTTGTTTCGCTCTGCTGTCCGTAAAGTTTCCCCAGGATTGGAAACTGTCTAGATAGGAAAAGAAATTATCTCCCAAGTTTGGGGACAGGGAGATCAAATCAAATCATTTATTTCTGTGTGGCCGAAGCCATTGCACACCTATTACATTTATAACACAGCGTATGAACTTATACAGAAGTACAAGTATATCATCTTACACATAAACAATTTAAAAAACGAATAAAAATATAAACATATTCATGTGTGTATACCAGGTCAGACCTAACACTCTGCCCAAGGCAGTTAATGGATTGATCCCACCCACTCCCCTTCCTTGTTACAAATCTAGTAATTTTCAGCTGCATATTAAGGGCCCGTGCAGCATCTAACTGTCCGGCCATAGTGCTTCTCGTAATCCTGACCTTACTTGTAGTGCCCCGCCTTTCCATACTGCTTCAGAATAATACTTCAATGCAAGTGACAGACAATTCTCCTCCATGTATACTGGAGCCTCTCACACTCCAGTTTCCCAGGCCTTCCACACCAGCAGGGTTCAAGGATCTTGGGACTGAGGCATTTCTCACCTGCTACAGGTTCCTCCGAGTACCCCACTGGTTTCTAAAAAGGAAAACCCCAGCCCACTAGCATTTGTCAACACTGCCTTATCATAAGGTGGCCATACAGGTGGAATAGACCAGGAAGGGGCCTTCAGCAAAGCCCTGAAAACAGCTACCTCCAATGTTACTTCAATTGACCACTCCTTTTCACTCTTTCCCACTTTGGGAGGCTCTCACCCCCCTGAGCGGGAACCACTGAAGCACAAACTGAGGGCAAAGGCAGGACCAAGGCAGCAAAAATGGCTTGAGCCATCACAGAACTCCCCCAGGTAACAAGTCGGAATGATCTTACAGTTCGGGGAGGTTCTTTCTGCACTTCATAAGCCACCTGGATGGAGGGTCCTGCTGCTCTACTGCCGTCACCTAAGGCCGTGGGCACAAGGGTGCGCCCTTGCGTGCACAGCACTTAGGCGCGCTGTCCATGGCGTGCACCCATGGCACAGCTGGAGGCGGCTTCTGCTTTTTTAAGGGGTCCTGCTCCCAGAAGTCCGTTCCAAATCTCCACTTCGCAGGTGCGTTCCCCGCATGGCTGCAATCCCGTTGGCTCCCAGCGCCTCACAGCTGCTTTGAGGCACAGCGCAGCTGGAGGCGGCTTCTGATTTTTTTAAGGGGTCCTGCTCCTGGATGTCCGTTCCAAATCTCTGCTCTGCAGGTGTGTTCCCCGCCTGGCTGCAATCCCGTTGGCTCCCAGCGCCTCACGGCTGCTTCCAGGCACCTATCTTAGTTCCAGGTACTTCCACTGGGATACATGATCGCAGTGGAGGAATGGTCTTTATGATCAGCTTTACCATCCACAGCAGTATGCTGCTTGTCTTTGTGCCCACTGCAGGAAATAAAGTCACTGCAGCCAACAATGTTAATAGGCTGTCAAGTATGCATAATATTTATTTGTAGTTAAAACCCAAATGGTCATTTTGATAAATTTTTTCAATCTTTCATCTTATTCTAATTGGACACTTGTTTGAACTGAAAACATGTTTTTAGGGTCCAAACGGCTCTCTGATGTTTTATTTCCTGAAAATTGTGTTATCTGCTTATTCTGGAATGTGGTATTCTCATTTTCTAAAAGACAGTAAGTGATTTGGTTGATTTATCCGTACAATTTGAGCAAAGCAAGCCCTTTTCACATGAGACACCCCCCACCCATCTCCACGCAGTTTTGCTGTGTGGAGATGGGTGGAGGCGCCTGTGTGAATGCCGCAGGAGATGGGTGGGGGTGCGTGCGTGCTCCTGCGCCAAACCCATCTCCACCCATGACCCATGCACAGAGCTCCATGGGTGAAGGTGGGTGTGTAGCTGTGGGAACGGCTGCACACGCACCTCCACCCACCGCGGCCGCACACCCATCCTCCCACCAACCGCAGTCTGTTTTAAAATGACCTAAGTCATGAGCTGGCTATTTCTGCCTCAATAATGTCTGACCTTTTACATTAAGAATTGCTGTGCATATCTGGCCTTTGGGCCTTCATATTCTGCTTATTAAACATGCCCAAATTCACTTTAAGGCATAATGTAGGGTTAGTATTAGCACAGGGTCCTAATTAGTTACAGTTGTGTCTATATAGGCCAGTGGTGATAGTATGTTTCTTTGGGCATGCCTCCTATGGGAAAAAGAACATGTTTTTTATACATGGAAGGAAAACATTTTCATGTATATTATGTAATTAATGATATGTCAAAACAAAAATAAGCAAATAATATACAACCAAATATCTCTCTGTTCCTTTCCTCTTTAACCAACAGTAAGCAGCTCACCCTGCCTTTGCACCACACAGGGTTTGTCTCTTAACCTTCCCTGGAAATAAGGCAGCAGATACAGTTCTTCTTTAGTCACGTTAGACCTCACAGCATGTAAAGTATTTTAGTCCTCTGAATTGTAGCCTTTGTTTCAGGGATCTCTTCCCAAGCTTCCCTAGTTAAAGACAGCTTCTTTCAAAGCATGTCCATTCCCCAGACTTGCCTGGTAGTTTCTCTATATCTAATAGCTATACTCCTAATCCAGCTTTCTATGCACTGTGTTTCCTGGCCATCTGACCTACAGAACTCTACTCCAAGTCATTCTCTCTACCTGAACCTCTAGGCAACTGAGCCCATTAGGACAGGAAGATTATTGGAGCAGGTGCCCGTTGCTTCAGTTTATCCTGCAACCTCCCATTTTATAAATTTCAGTCAGTGAAATAGTATTTAATGACTGGATTCTTTTTCCACTTTGATTTTAGTGTTTTTTCTAAGCTACCACTCGTTGGAAGTTCTTAGTGTTTGTTTCTGTATTCAGAATTTCTGCTATTGGCAAATAGAAGTTGGTGTTGCTTTGAAATCAGTGAAGTCACATGAAATGGATGGCTTCAGCCTGTTGGGAGTAGAGTCTTAGCATTGTATAATCATCGTAAATGATCTTCATTTAGGGCATGGTCCTCGAGTGGTGAGATAGTATGCGCACTAGCAATTAGTGCAGGTTTGAGTCCTACTGACATGAATTGGAATTGTGTGCACTAGTCCACCAAAGGATTGTTCTGTTTTTTATTAGAAACACTGTGCCTCTTAGCTAATGTAATCAATGTAATGTAAACAGAAGGATTTTTCAACCTCCCTCTGTTGATTTTTTTATCACTATAGAAATGTTCAGTTTTCTTCAATTCTTGACTTTTTCTATGTGCCTAGTTCTCTTGGAGAGTATTCAGAAGTACAGAAAAGCAATCAGTGAACTTTAGTGCAGTTGTCACAGGTTGTTTGTTTTTTTTACTCTAGAATTGAGATCTCAGTTACATACTTAAAATAGCCTATAGACAGAAATTCAGTGTGCGGGGAGTGTTTTTGCAATCCACAGCTGAATACGCCAATTAAATATGAGCATTATAGCTATATAGACAAATGGATTTACCATATACCCAACCTTTGTAAATCTCCCTATGATGAAACATACAAAGCCATACGTTGCTCCAGAATTTGTTCCAGGACTTTGAAATACTTCTGCAATGACAATCAGATGATAGCTTGGTTAGGAAAATGGGAATTAAGGGCCAAATTTTGTGCTAACCATGAAGCTGAGCTCTTTCACGTCTCTCTGACTTTGCCTTGTATGAAGTACTTAGTCACCAGGCTCTGTGAGGTGTTAATCCCCCCTTTTTATGATTATCATTTGATTGATGTTGCAGCAGTGTAGCAAAAGTAGATGTTTGGTGCAGCAAAAAATTGTCAACCAGAATTTCATTATATAAAAATGGGTAGGTCTTGCCTATAGGGTAAACTAATTATGTACCACTGTTAAAAGGTATTAAACTTCAGTACTCTATTGCAGACGTCTTCATTCTCTTCCGGCTTCCAGCAGCACACATAACAACTACCAATTTAACTTATTCTGATATTTGTTGGTCCTAACTACATTCTTGTCTGAAACATAATCTTATGCTTTGCAGAATGTGGCATTCTTGTCTAAAATATAACCGTACATACTAAGGAAGTTTTTTTTCTTTCTGAAAATCGGTGAGGGCCTTTCTCCTTCACAAATTTCAAATGAGATCACAATCCTCATTTGCTCAGTGTGTAGGGCGGTACACATCTGTAAGTTGTGCCAAAGTGCTGTGCTAGACTTAAGTGGCTGCTAAATCCTCACTTGCAGAGAGAGACATCACTGAAAATCTCATATGCTGACTTGCATTTGCAGTTACTCCCTATAGTTAGCACTTTAGTGAGGTCTGATCACGTGTAAGTATGCTCCCAAACAGAAGTGTGTTCCACTCTGCTGCATTACAGACAGCATCCCCTGACACTCGCTGATTATGCTGTACAAATGATATGTCTGAGTGGGAGTGAGGATTTCCCATCCACTGAGATCTTGTGTGTGTGTGTGTGTGTGTGTGTGTGTGTGTGTGTGTGTGTGTGTGTGTGTAATATATATATATTATACACACACACACACACCTCCCCCTCAGAATGACAGTTCCTTTCAACCCTTTCTAGAAATAGAAGGAAAAAATTATTTGCGAGGCTGGAAGGGTGGGTATTTGTGAGAATTCGGAGCCATCTCAAAGAACCTTATTTACAAGGTAGCAACCTTCTGTTCTTCTTTGAGTGGCTCCTCACATGCGATCATTATAAAATCACAAAAGACTAACATTATTTTATTTACACCACTGTTTATTTACTCCACTGTTTAGCAAAACTTTGTGTCATCTTCGATTTATAAAGGTTAAGAAACGCACTATATATAATATATATATATATATATATATATTCGGTCGGTCTCTCTCTCTCTCGTATGTGCACATATGGATACAGTGGCAGGATTACTAAAATATGAGACATTGATAGTGCGTTTCTTAACCTTTATAAATCGAAGATGACAAAAAGTTTTGCTAAACAGTGGAGTAAATAAAATAATGTTAGTCTTTTGTGATTTTATAATGATCGCATGTGAGGAGCCACTCAAAGAAGAACAGAAGGTTGCTACCTTGTAAATAAGGTTCTTTGAGATGGCTCCGAATTCTCACAAATACCCACCCTTCCAGCCTCGCATAGAATTTTTTCCTTCTATTTCTAGAAAGGGTTGGAAGGAACTCATTCTGAGGGGGAGAGCATTTTTTATACTACAGGAACTTGAGACCATCACGTGGTCTATTATTTGAATAGGGTGAGCATGCACAACCCAGTTGTGAGAATGTTAGGTGCCATCTCGAAGAACCTTCTGTACAAGGCAACAACCTTCTGATCCGCACATGGGGAGGAGCTGTTTGTAAACAAACAGCCTTATCTCCCAGCCCGATCAGCAGCGAAGGGGAGGAGGGGGCATGTGTTAACCAGAAGGGGGGGCAGGGCAGGTGGGGGGAAACCAAGCCAGGACAGGTGGCCGCCGGGGCTTTGCTACCAATGGGGGAGGGAAGTTTTTTAAAAAAAAAAAGTTCCCTGCTGCCCACCGCTCCCTCCAATCTGCCGCTCTAGGAGGCTGCCTAGGTCTGCCTAGTGGCAGGGACGGCTCTGCTCGCGCCACGACTACTGGAACCTCCTCCTTGCTGGCCTTCCCCACTATGACCTTTCTTCCCTCAACTCTATTCAAAACTCTGCTGCCAGGATCATCCACCTTGCCTGTCGCTTTGACCATGTGCAGTCTCTCCTCTCCTCTCTCCACTGACTCCCTCTTCCTGAGCGTATTCTGCACAGGCTGCTTGTCCTCACTTACAAAGCCCTTCACAACCTCGCTCCCCCCAACCTCTTTGCCCTGATCTCCCTCTGAACCCCTATTTAAGCACTCCGCTCCTCTTTCATCAACTTCCACGTCTCCCCTGCTCCCCCAGCCGCCTTCGTCCCATCTCTCTTGCTGCCCCGCACGCCTGGAACTCCCTCCCTGCCCTTCTCCGCCTTGCCCCCACCCTCCACACCTTCAAGTCCCTCCTCAAAACCCATCTCTTCCGCTCCGCCCTTCCGAACTCCTGCTAATCATCCAAACCCAGAACTATCCCCCACCTGTTATCTGTAAACTCCCAATTTACTGTAA
Source organism: Sphenodon punctatus (assembly GCA_003113815.1). Lineage (NCBI taxonomy): Eukaryota > Metazoa > Chordata > Lepidosauria > Sphenodontia > Sphenodontidae > Sphenodon > Sphenodon punctatus. The sequence goes on along the minus strand of QEPC01008879.1, from coordinate 2,984,993 downwards.
CCAAGCCAAGAACCAGTACCTGAGTTCTCGCATCCTCATGAATGTTGCATCCCTTGTCTCTTCCTTTGTTCCCTCTTCCCTGTCTCATCTCCCCCTGTCTTTAGATTGTAAGCTCTGGGTCAGGGACCGTGTCTATACAATTTTTTTTGTAAAGCGCCAGGTACATCACTGGCGCTATATAAATGCTTAAATTAATAATAATAATAAATTTGTCACTGTGCATGTTTACACTCCTTTTGGGAGCTGTGTGCTGCATCTTTCTTGAACACTGCTGAGAAGTATTTGCTTGCATATAGTGGGGAATATTTTCCTTTTTATTTAGGGCGTGTCTGTGAACTCGCCAAAATCCAATAAAACTAGTGAAGCAGATGACAGATACTTTTAAGTTTCACTTTCTAAAGGAAAATATCATGGAATGTTCCCAGGAATTTCATACGGCTGCAGGGATTGATTTTTGGCAAGACTTGCATGACTGAGTTTTTCTGTTTGTTTAAAATTTAACAAATACTTCTAAAAATAGTAGTTAAAACTTAGAGAGCATTCTTTTTAAATTCTTGTCACCACTTTCTGAAACTTATAACTGTGTCGAGGGATGCTGAAAGAATACAGGTCAGTCAGTGAATATTCTTGGAGTAAAAGATATGGTGAATTAGCCATATATTTTTCAAAGATCCAGCTTTTAGCTATTTAGTAAAATCATAGCAGCAAATGTAAAAGAAACAAAAAGATGTATTTTTTCACACAGACTGTGGAATGCATTGACATATTTGGCATAACCCAAGCTGATTGGGAGATGAGATGTCTTGACTGCCAGAAACTGGGAGTGAAATTAATGGAAATATGTCCGTACTTTGTATGCTTCCCCTGAAGCTTCTAGTGCTCGTTGCTGTTGGAGACCGAATACAGGCTAGATGATCCATTAATCTGACGCTGTATAGCCCTTTTCACACAGACGCTCTATCACCGATAAAATGGGTGTTACATTTTATTATACATGTTACAGAGCAACCCTGCAGCCCTGCAACATGGGTCCTTTTCACACAAGATATCTCCACCCAGTTCCGCTGGGTGGAGATGGGTGGAGGCGTCTATGTGAACACCGTGGGTGTAGGTGCGTGCGTAATCCCACGCAACACCCATCTCCACCCACCACCCACCCACAGAGCAACCGGCATTGGAGTCCGTTGCTCCAATAAATGTAAAATAACCCATAAAAATTCAAAATAAACAATTTTAGAGGTCTGCACAGGAGTTTCAGTTGATGTGTTACGTTGACAGAAATTGATTCCTTGATTCCCCAATACCCCGATTTAGACACCAAAAACACCTTCATGGGACATCTGTAAGGGAAAATGTGTTAAAATTACTTTTGGGTGGTGGCCATCTTTGAGTCTTTGCCTAGCAAAATTTCCACAAAATTTTGGGAGGGTCATCCAGGCCAATGTTTTCTCCACCTTTCTAAGTTATGGAAACAGCTGTCAGACCTTTGTCCCAGTTAATTAGTCACGGAACCCTACTATTCTGCCCCGAGCTGCCGTAGGGCTGGAGGGAGCAGGATACAAATCACTAAATAAATAAATACTATGCTCTCCTGTTCCATTCTTGCCCCCTGTTGCTTGCAGTCACCTCACCTCATCCAGGTGCTTTGCTCATCTGGAGTACAAGAAATGTTTGTATCCAAGCAGGGAGTTGGACTTGATGACCCTCAACGTCCCTTCCAACTGTAAAATTCTATGGTTATATGAAATTACTGCAGATGAATGGTGAGTCCTGATTATTATTATTATTATTATTATTATTATTAATAGCATTTATACAGTGCCAGCGATGTACCTGGCACTTTACAAAGAATATGATAGATACAGTCCCTGCCCGAGAGCGTACAATCTAAAGACATGGGGAGTGGAGACAGGAAAGGGAGAACAGAGGGAGAGACAAGGGATGCAACATGCATGAGGATGGAGCAAGATCTGGATAACCAGCCCTGTACTGTATGCAAATTGCAAATCTTGTAATAACCAACAGAAAGAGTCCTCCTAACATATCATTGAATTTATCACTCGTAACTAATCGGTTGCTATTCATTCAACGTCTAAAGGAGTGATAGACATATAAGTAGAAAACATTTCCAATCTGCTGCAAAAAGTCTATTCATGTCAGACTTACCACTTCCTTTGGTAGGGGCGAAGAGACAGTGACCATAGTACTAAAATTACACAATAGTGCCCAGCATGGCCATGTTGTGTTTTCTTTTGTTTTTATAAAAAGGAGCTTTTTAAAAAAAAAATTTAAAAAAATTGCTTATTGGACTTCTGTGGAAGATGTGATAGAAGCATATCTTCTGAGTGTTTTTTAATGCTGGGAATTGCAGCTTTGGGGGGCAGTTAGGTGAGGTGATTCCAGGTATAGCAGGTGACTTGAGAAAATGCATGGCAATATTGATGAGCATGGGTAGAGCTAAAATAATAGGTGATGAGGATGCAGTAAATGAATCCGTTAGATCTATAGTGAAAGTCTTAAGCTGCACTTCATTATGGATTTGCAGCCATAGCTGGCTAAATCCTATTTAAATCAAGCAACAAATCTAGCATGGGAAGTAACAATACAATTTCCCTCATACTGCCCATCTCACTAGCGTACTTTAACTGGACATCTAGACAATCTTATTTCTGGTTCTGTGGGTTTTTTTGTTTTGTGTATTAACTTATTTTCTAAGTCTGCTCTGTCTTTAACACTGCTGAGACTGACAGCCATCATAAATTCAGAGCAAAACTCTGATGATGATTTCTTGTTGGAGATCACTGGTAGTCAAAAGCCCTAAAATAAGGTAAAACATGACGCTCCTTTAAAATTTCAGGGTTCTAACAAGATCATCCCACTTTTCTTTAGGGAGAGCCCGAGGCTAATAGTGTAAATGCAGCACTGCTTTTCCTGCATGTTCAATTGTCAAAAGGGACAACCTCTGCAGAAATATATGGACTTAACATCAGTCTCTTTTTACATGAGCTGATAGGTTTTATTAAAATTAATAGAACTTGCTGAGAAGTGTACAGGAAACCAAGATGCCGCTTAATCTCATAGTTTAGTCAGAGACCTGTTTCATGAGTCCAGTTGCTGATGTTGCATTTGTGCAGTTAGTTGACAGCTTTGGCCGTGTCTATTCAATTACTTTGTAAAGGTACATTGCTGGTGCTATATAAATGCTTGCTAATAATAATAATATAATATACAGTAGCCACATATTGCTATGTTCAGATTACCCCTCCCTTCCTTTGTCATACTAAAATTACTACCAGAATTTTCAGTAACAGCACGTCTTTCCACTATATATGCATAAAATCAGCCTCTCAGCATTCTTAGATTTCATTCTGATGTAGATTCAGGTTTGACAAACAAATATAGCAGATGGCAATGGGATATTGTATTTTACCATATGCCAGTCTTTTGGCAAACTTTTATGTGATTCTGAATACTTTGAGATTCTTTTGAAGTGAAGTATGGAAAAAAATCAAGATTATTAACTTTAGGCTAAGGTTGGATTGCTGACAAAACGTTTCTTTTCCCTTCTCCCATATGGAGTTTCATTTTGAATTGTGTTCTATGAAAAAATACTTAAAATATTTTCAAAGTACTTTTCTAACTTACTGTGAGCTATATGTAGAAATACTTACAGTAAGCATTTTATTTTAAAATAATAATAATGCAGCAGTGATTAGAAGATTCACTTAGGCCTCATTGTGCAAGGCACAGAGACATAGTAAGAGTCAAACTTTGCTGAAAAGCACTTACCACTTAGTTTAGGACAATATTCTACAAATGGTTGCAACAAATTTTGGAAATGGATTTCAAGGCATGCGGGTAATGGCAATGTGTGATCATGCAGTGTCCAAGGGCACAATGAGCAGAAGTAATTTCTGCTCATTACAGAAATCTGCACAAGCATGCCCACAGTCTGTATCTGCCCATAACCAACAAACTAATTATCCACATGATAAGAAATATGGACTTTGATATATTCAGCGGGGGAGCTAGATGCTTTTACTTCTCATTGGCCTGCAAATTAAGCTACTTATAAAGTAGCAAAACATACCAGGGGCCGTGCTTAGTTCACACTAACCATCTATGCTGTGTCTATCTCAGTTCATAGCTTTACATAAGAACACAAGACATGCCATACTGGATCTGACGAATAGTCCATCTAGCCCGGCATCCTGTCTCTGACAGTGGCCACACTTGGTTGCTTCAGAGAAGTATCCATTCACTTCCAGCTCCTGGCAGCTTTCGGTTAGCTCTGGACACAAATGCAAAGATCTGGTGATCAATGCAAAGTTTTGAAGATCACCCTCATGAGGTAGAGGTAAGGAAGGGTTTCACAAACGTAACCTCCAAATCATTGTTAACTACAAAGAAGATTTGCTTCTGACTTGTTTGCCTAAGGAAGGGTCGTATGTGGTCTGGAAGCTTGCATGTTCTCACCAACAGCAGTTGGTCCAATAATAGATATCATCTGAACTAATTTGTTTCTATATCTTTTAAAAAAAGAATAAATATAACAATTTGGGTACTCTACCCAGCATGGGCAAGAGTCTGTGTTCCTCACTAATTCATAGGGGACAGCAATAGCCCCATACTCTACTAAATTTTCAAGAGCTCAGATGGGGGTGCCATTCCCAGCCACAAGTTGCTCATTGGGACAGGAGAAGGGCATTCCACACAGCAATTAGAAGCAGCCAGGGTAAGTAAAGGGAGCTTGTACCCAACCCCACCATTCTCCCAGCACCCCCCACAAATTTTTGGCCAAAGTTATGCCTCAGCCTGCCAGCGTAGTATCTGTAGAAGATGAATGTGCATATACCGTAGTTAAGTACTGTGGAAAGGCTTGTTGCCAGTTACTAATAGGTTGTGCTAATGAGAATCCATGACCCTAGGTCACTAACGGATTTCACAGTATTTTGCATAATTTAGGATTACAGTTCAGGGGAAAAAAAAAAAAGATTTCCTGAAAGCACCAGTAGTCTTCTTAAAGCAGTGTAGTACTTTTTATTTTGGTCAGGAAGTACTTTTGCTGGTCAGGAAGTATCTTTTGTTTTTCTTCAGGTCATTTTGAAATTAAAAAGAACAAAACTTGAATTTTGCATACCAGTTTGAATATTGTTTTGTTTAAAATGTCTCAAAAACAAGTTTAGATATTGACAAAACCATATTCTCCATCATTAAAATTAAAAAAAAATAATTCAGTCAAATGTTTTTCCAAAGAACTCATGTAATCCTTTTCTTGTACATATCTTAGTAGTGTTAACATGTATGTCAGAATCATGCTTTTCTAGGATGTGTCTGTTACTCAAAACATCCCACAATTGCTACCGTCAGAGGGATGTCATCATTTGCAGTCATCTTGTGTAGTCAATACTTGTTGAAAAAAATGAGAAAAGTGAAAAGAGAACAAAATATGTATGCCTGCAAATGGGTTACAATGCATGTCTTCTGCAAAAGGTTGCTCCCAGTTGACCTTGGGGGACATGATGTAGCATAGAGGTCCAGCTTGTTTTGGCCTTTGTAAGTAAAAACCAGATCCTGAATTGTTCCAGGAAAGCTATTGGAAGCCAGAGCATAGTCTTCAGTGCACTGATATATTGTGCTCTTAGTGAGCCACCCCTAACAGAGAGTGAGCATCTGTGTTCTGCACCAGCTGCAGTTTCTGGACAGTTATCAAGGGCAGTCCCATGTAGATCCCACAGCAGTACTCTGATCTTGAGGTTCCAAAAGCAAAGATGGTGGTGGCCAGGTCTGAATGAAAGAAAGGGCCACAGCCTTTTCACAAGAAGTAGTTAAAGTGCTCCTGGCTGATGCCCCAGGTGGCAAACACAGTGATGGATCCAGGAGCACCCTAAAGCTGTAAACCTGAGTGACTAAAGGAGGCTAGACCCCCATCGATAACAGGTGCCCCTGTCCCTCGAAGGCCACAGGGCTGAACCACCATCATAATTTCATCCTTGTCTAAATATTACTTCACCCAGGCACTGGGTAAGCACCGAGCCCGTATTAGGATCCAGGTTGGCTGAAAAATTTATTTTATTTTATTTTATTTTATTTTATTTTTGAGAGAGAGAGAGAGAGAGAGAGAGAGAGAGAGAGAGAGAGAGAGAGAGCTCTATCTATCAGTCTCAGCCAGTGGCCTATGAATGTATCCTTCTAGAATAAATTAATGGAAGTTTATAAATGTATTTTCCTTCTTATTTATAGATCAAGCAAGGTAAGAAGAAAAGAATGATTTATTTCTTTGTCAATAGTAGATAGTAAGTACAATAGTTGGTAATTGTATTGTTAGATATAGGAATTAGTTCTGTCCACCTACAGTCTGAAAGCCACTGGTAAGACCTGTTAAGCTCATCAACATATCAAAGCCCCGCAGGATTTCAGGGCTTATTAAACGGCATTTGGAGATGCTGACATTTTTAACAGACTTGTTAGTGTCAATAATTCTGCCAACTTTCAGAAAATTATTCCACCTACATGGAAAACTTGGCTATCATTTATAACATCTAATGTATTATGTGTCCGTATATGTGTATACATTTGGAGCTTTTCACTTTTCTAATGGAGGGTCTCTAATTGGGAGGAGTAATTATCATCTGATAACAATTGTTGGGTTGCCGACACAGAAAACTGAATTTTTAAATTATGTAATAATCAGCTTTCTTTTGCTTCTTTCACTTTATTTTTGGCTAGCCTGTGAATGCCACTAAGAAACGCAGAGGCTGAGGCCTGAAGCTAGCTAATCTGCAAATGCCAATAGGGAATGTACAGGCAGAGGCTTGCAGCTGGCTACTATGGGAATGCCAACAGGGAAAAGCCGCTGGCGGGGAGGCGGATGGGACAGAGGGAAACACAGTAACAGACAAGAAACACTTGAAAAGCCTTTGTTGATACCACAAAAATCATTTAAAATTGTTTGCCTCCCAGAGTGATAGCCTGGAAGAAAGAAACCGCTGTAGCGGCGGCTTCTTCTCATTGTTCGCCGTGGCTGTGAGTCATGGCAGGGGGTGGGATACTGAGAAGGAAGGAGTGTGGCGGGGAAGAGCTGTTTCTTAGTCTAGTCACGCTGAACCTGTGCATGGGGGCTACACAGACAGAACTCTGAGTCCAGCGGGCTATTGTCTCATTTCTTAATACCCATAGTCTGCAGCAGCAAGGACATGTACCTAGGAGTATGGGAGGGGTTAGTCTGTAGTAGCCTAGTAGGCTGCAAGGTTACATGTCTCCGTGGTGGCAGAGGTGCTGGGGAGACTGTGCTAAAGAGCCAAAGGCTAGGGTTTGAGCCTGGTGGACCTCGCAATATCTTTTATAGGACCAACTAATGTTGGTGAGATTATGAAAACTTTAAGGCCACATAGGGTCCTTCCTCATGCATGTAACAAGTCAGAACTATCGACTGAACAAGTGCAACATAAGTTGGTCCTATAAGCATTATCACCTGAACTATTTTGTCTGTTTCTGATATTTGGGACCAACACAGCAACCACCCTCTCTCTTTATCAGTACTTGGTCGGCCACAATGCCCCTTATCTTTCTTATCTAGCTTCTTGTTAGGACTTAGCCCTCATAAATTTGTTTAAAGATATTTTCAGTTTTACAAAAGCATTATCAAAAGTACAAGGTTATTAAATAGTAATAATTCTGCTTGAATATCCATTTGGTGTTTTGGTTTTATAATTGCTAGGAATATTTTCCCCCTTTCGCAACTTTAATCCTTACATTTCCAAACTTACGACTGTTTAGCTTTATAACCTTAAGAGTGTTCTCTTATTTTGTTTGGGTTTGGGGTTGTGGTGGTTTTTTTAATATGGGTTTTATCTATATGAATATAATCAAATGTGAAGTGAATAACTGTATTACTAAGCTGTTTTTTAAGGTAAATATGTACCCCCAGTGAGAGGTTGGTATGGGCATTATGGATCATGGGGAGGATGGAGGTGTCTCCCTGCCTATCTTTGCGGTTGATCTGCCTCCAGAGATGCTGGGCTCGGGGCATAATCTCCAGCCACCCTTCCTCTTCGTGCTTTGTTTTCCCTATGAGGGTTATTATGCTTGTGTGGTGGGTATTAGTCATGAGGAGCTGGAAAGGGATCCTCTTTGGTGGAGGTGGGGTAGAGAGTGGGGCAGCTTTTGAACCAATTGGAGTCATGTTGGGCATGGGGAGGTATGGCAGGGAGGGGAAGAAATACTATCCGCCTCAGGGACATCTTGTGGCTTTTCCTGTGTCCTGCTCCCTCCTGTCTTGGAATATTTGGGGTTGAGGCCAGTAGGGCCCCTGATCTGAAGCTGATGCTACTTAATGTTAGGTCAGTCTCAAATAAACATCAGCCATCCCTGATCTCATTCAGAATGAGGCTGTTGACCTTGTATGCCTTACTGAGTCAAAAGCCTTCTATGTTACAACTGGTTGGCTTAAGCACGAGTCGAATGCCACTTGTGCTCTAAGTTCTCTAACTGCCTACCCTACTGCTTCAACCATCTCAGGTCCTCCCTTATACCATGGGGACCTGTGCTGTTGCAGTGGTGAGAGTGGACGCCTTGATGCAACTGTGTCGATGGCCATGGTCAAGATATCATTCCTCAAAGTGACCAGGTCATAGAGAGAGTAGTTGTCAAGGTCAATAGATATATCCCCTAGAGAGTTCTGGATACCAGTTGGATCCATTAGTCTCAGGAGGGTGGACTAACCTTAACTGGTCCACCTCTCCGACAAGGGCATAGGAGGGCAGTGATCTGGGCTTTCAGTAAGTAATGGCCTGACCATGATAATGATGTTGTAACACCCCTGACATTCGGAACCCCCATTTCTAGGCTGGTACAAAACATCAAATCCAATGTGTGTCGTGCCATGTGTGCGTGGCCAGATATTATTTGGGATAGGCCCACGGTTGTCATGGTGGCCAGGAAAAGGATCTGGGAGTGATTGTGGACAATACACTGAAATTCTCAGCCCAATGTGCAGCAGCAGTCAAAAAAGCGAACAGAATGTTAGGAATTCGCAATTGGATAGAGTATAAAACTGAGATGTCATAATGCCTCGATACAAATCAATGGTGCGACCGCACCTTGAATATTGTGTGCAGTTCTGGTCGCCCCATCTCAAAAAAGACATAGCTGAACTAGAAAAGGTACAGAGAAGGACAATGAGAATGATAAAGGGTATGAAACCGCTTCTGTACAAAGAAAGGCTTGACAAGCTGGGTCTCTTCAGCTTAGAGAAGAGAAGACTGAGAGGGGACACGATAGACGTTTATACAGTCTTGAGTGGTATGGAATGAGTAGATAGGGAACAGTTATTTACCCTCTCAAATAGTACTAGAACTAGGGGACATGCCATGAAACTAGTTCCCCAGCAGATTTAAAACAAAAGGAAGTACTTTTTCACTCAACGCATAATTGTCTGGCCCTGGACCTCCCCGCTTGTAAGACCTGGCTGTTCCACCAGGCCTTTGGAGAGGGAGACGGGTAGGGTGGGGTGGGTTGGGGAGTGGGAATTCTGCCCTTTTAGTTCTTTTTATAATTGTAAATGTTTTTAATGATATTTTATGTGTGTTTTACTTATTGTTTATGAATTTTGTAAGCTGCCCCGAGCTTCTCTGTGAGCAGGAGAGGGCGGGGTAGAAAAATAGTTAAATAAATAAATAATTAACCTATGGAATTTGTTGCCAGAGGACATTGTCAGGGCCAGCATTTGGTGGATGGGGATAGTGATGAAGTGGGAGGCTGTTGGGGGGTTGGAGTGGGTAGGATTTTTGCTTAATTGAGGGATGAGGCAGCTGGACCTATATTGTCCCAGAAGGTGCTGGTTTTGATCTTTAAAGCCCTCAATGGCCTGGGCCCCATATATCTGAAAGACCGCCTTTTGTACCATGCTCCGTTGCAGCCCATGCAACCGGCTCGGAGCACCCTCCTGTAGTTTCCACCTGCTACTCTTGTTGGTACGACGGTGCTATACGAACGTACGTTTCCAGCTGGTTAAATCAGCAATTGTTGAGGGCAGGTACTGGCATATTCCCTATGATCAACGTTACTGCTCGTGTAGCTTGAAATTGCTAGACACCACTGAACATTTTTTGTTATGTTGCCCACATCTTACTGTTTTAAGAACAACCTGACTGGCTCCGTTGTTATCTGATGCCAACCCGGGAGGAGACTATGAGGCCCTATTAATGATGGTTGGTAAGGAAGCTATTTTGGCTATTGTGTTATTTGTTAGATTGGCAATTAGGAGAAACCAGGCAGGGCGAGACAGTTGGCAATTCATAATTTTAAAAAGAAAAAGTAAATTATTTTTTAAAGCTGGTATATCAGTCTGGGGCTGGGAATGGGAGATGTTCCACATTTATATCCTATGTGGTATCTATAGGATTTTACATTTTACTGTTTTGTTTTGTTTGTTCAGCTGATGTTGTCGGAATTTATTAAATGTCAATTGAGGATGATGGCGAAAGCTAATACCTAATAAACGTTTAACTTTAACTAGTTGGCGGCATGCAGCGGGGCCTTCTTGGTTGCTGCACCAGTATTGTGGAACTCTTTTCCCCTGGAGGTCTGTCTGAGTCCAAGCCTGGGCATCTCTGAGGTGGGGTAAAAAAAAATTATTTTTAGTAAAGCATTTGGTGGATGGGGATAGTGATGAAGTGGGAGGCTGTTGGGGGGTTGGAGTGGGTAGGATTTTTGCTTAATTGTATTGTTTTTTAATTGTATATTATGTTTTTGTAAGCTGCCCTGAGTCTTCGGGGAAGGGCGGGGTAAAAATGTTAATAAATAAAAATTAAATAAGTACAAAGTGACCACAGTGAGACTACTCATCTGCTTAAAATAAGCACCTGAGTAGACACTATAATAATTGGGGCTTATAAAACAATTATAGCAGAAAAGGGTTCGCTTTACAGTTAAGGAAGACATTTGGTACTAGCTTGCTTCTTCCTTTTGCAAGTAGGTATTCTCATAAATTGTTCTGTAAACCCAATGCACTGGATGAGTTAGCTCTCATTGTTTTGCATATTATTATGTTGCGGCTGTAAAATTAATCCACAGGAATGTCATAGGCAAAAAAAATAAATGAAAGCAACCTCAATTATCCCAGATTCCCAATTTGCTCTGTTATGTTTCAAGATATTTTTTAAGTGTTGTAGGACACTGACGCTGTAATTCATCTGAGTGTTCACACATTTAACTTTAAGCGAGTTGGTGGAATTATTCAGATACTTGATGTAAAGCTGTGTTGTCGACGCACCCCCAAAGAGACACACACACGTCTTCTTGGTTTTAACCTGGCCGCACTCTTTATTCCAATCACAACAAAGAAGGCAGGTGGGGATTGCACCATGCAATTTTGGGTGCAGTATGCCATGTTGACTAATCTAAAGTATTAACTGTGGTACTGCCCGGATGTGCCCTCCGGTAGCAGTATCCTAAACCATCAACATCCCTTCCTTCGACAGGGCAAAGCTGAAGGAGGGGGAACAGCCCAACTACGGGCACAAGTAAGGAGTGAAGCGTCTCTTCAGGTCCGAAGACAGCGCATGTCCCTGCAGAGCCTGTTAAGACGCCACTCCCAGGGAACCTGACCCCAGTGCATGCCGTGCCTGCATTACACAGTGTATCATCTCCCCATCTCTTAAGGAGATGACTCATACTCGTTTATAAACCTCCCTATTAAAACCTATCATGGCATGCTGAACCCCTGCTGAGCGCGACAATATCACCCTTTTATTCAATCCTGTTTGTTTCTATTAAACATGAATGCCAATCCATACTGGTCTCATCAAATTACCCTATTTATAAACAGTTTTTAGTTAGCAACTGCCAATGTTACTGATTATAATTGTCCAAATCACATACTGCCGAATTAATCAAACCTATTTAGCGTACTCTGCACTGTTGAGGAGACGAAAAAATGACCCTTCAAAAGGTATCGTAAAAATTCCTCCTTGGTCCCTTAATGGCAACCAGTTGTAAACCACAGTGCAAGAGGGAGGTGGGTGGGGCTGCCTCTCCGACAGGCCCGTTCTGACTGCCGCTACGCGGCTTCTCAGAGGACCCGCCCCTTCTAACGAGGACGGGGTCCTCAATGTCCAATGAGGCACGCATGCACAGCCTCACTTGCAGGACGGTTGCCCAGCAACCACTACACAGGGGAAGGGCTTTCTAATGAGCCCCTTCACCATGGCCACCATTGCTGTGCCTCTCTCTGGGAAAAGTGGGGAGAGGCGCGACAATGACCCATCGCTGCCATTTGGGCGGCGAAGGGAACTTCTGAGTGAGGGGCCATTGCTGTAGACTTAACATTTGCAGAACTTGTACAATGATGTGGACCTAATAAGATGGACAGTTTGCTTAGTCTTGCCAGAAGATAACTGAGGAGTTCAAACTTTATCAGGGACAAATGAGGTGTAGAAGCCATCTATATCCTACCATCCATATTCATAATATTTTACACATTGAATCCTTCTGGTTCAGCAATCATCCTTTTCTTCTTGCACTGTGTTCCATGATCCACCCATGCTGAATCAGTTAGCCAACATTCTGCATTAGAAACTTACTGGTGAAGTACTTTTAAAAACTGTAACCTAAGACAAAAAAAAGTATTTTTGAACTTTTAAAAATAGGCTTCCTCTCTTCTTGTCCGGATATGGGAAATTTCATGATCAAAGAGGGTGTTAACCATGAACATGTTGATCGTGTTGTCTAAGTTGGGATAATGTTGTCTGTTACCTATAAAATATATGTTTGGCATGTATGCAGTGGCCGGAGACATAAAGTACTATGTTTGGTCTGTGGGGGTGTGGTCAGCATAAGCTATCACAGATGCTTTTGCACCTGGCTGCTTGATGTCTTCCAATCATTCCAGCCTCCACTGAAAATAATTTGCAATATATGGCTGGTTCAGAACAGTGCTCATATTAGAGCTGCTTTCATAGCATTAAATCTGTGCCTGCCTGCTCTAGAACAATTGTTTCTGGCTTTAATTGGTGTCATAATAATGAAATTTGCCCTGTGTTATGGTTCAAGATTATTTTTTTTTAGCATACAGTGGAAATGAAAGTAATTTGCTTGCTAAAAACAACTTTTTATGAAAAGTTGTAGAAGTAGATTTTGAATACTTGACTAATGTTTGTCCAAACTAAAATAGTTTACCAGCACAAAACAACAAATCAGGGTTGCCTAGCTTCTGCTAAGTTCCTACTTGTTTATTCTGTAGGTGGCCTGGAACAAGCTATGCCCATATATTGGACAATTAAGCTCTGTGTTTAATACTGGCAATCCTTCATGCTGGTGTGATTCTGGTGTGAAGCAACTGAGCCATTAAGGGTATGAATCTAATAAGCTGCAATTGCTTTTATTTTCCTCAGAATTCTGTAAGTATTCAGAGTTCATCTAATTGGGCCCAAAATGTTGGCTTTTAAAACTTGTGCTAATTCTGTTTAGAACAACTATAGAAGAAAATATTTATAAGAGTTTTACCAGGTATCAGTTGGATATACATTTTCTTTGCTTTGTGATCTCTGTAGCTGAATGAAGAGTACCTGGTACTGAGGTTTTCCAAAAGTTATGATTTTTGGAAGATCAAAAGGGATTATCAGGTTATAGTCTGACCTTCTGCAAATGACAAACCGCTACATCCCACCGTATCAGCCTCATATAATACCTCAAAATGTCTAGTATATCCTATGTAAAACAAGATTACTCCCTTTTTCCCCTTCAGATTATTTCACTTACAGTAGAATAATAGAATAAAACATAAGAAGTGCCATACTGGGTCAGACCAATGGTCCATCTAGCCCATCCTGTCTCCGACAGTGGCCAATCACGGTGGCTTGGGAGAAGCACCCAACAGGTCACAATGGGGGATCCATTCCCTGTTGTTTTCCCCCAGCTCCCGTCATGTTCCCTGATCCTGTCTGGCTAATAGCTGCTAATGGACCTATCTTCCAGAAACTTGTCCAAACCTCTTTTAAACTCAGCTATAGTACTGGCCCTTACCACAGCCTCTGGCAGTAGATTCCACAACCCAATTATACGCTGAGTGAAAAAATATTTTCTTTTATTTGTTTTAAACTTGCCACCCATGAGTTTCATGGAGTGTCCCCTAGTTCTAGTACTAGCTGAGAGGGTAAATAACTGCTCCTTGTTTATTAGTTCCACACCACTCATGATTTTATAGACCTCTATCATATCTCCTCTCAGTCGTCTCTTCTCCAAACTGAAGAGCCCCAACCTACCAAGCCTCTCCTCATACGGGAGCCCTTCCATGCCCTTGATCATTTTTGTTGCCCTTCTCTGTACCTTTTCTAGTTCAGCTATGTCTTTTTTGAGATGGGGCGACCAGAACTGCACACAATATTCGAGGTGCGGTCGCACCATTGATTTGTATAGAGGCATTATGACATCCTCAGTTTTATTCTCTATCCCCTTCCGAATAATTCCTAACATTCTGTTTGCTTTTTTGACTGCTGCTGCGCACTGCGCTGTGGATTTCATTGTATTGTCCACAACCACCCCCAGATCCTTTTCCTGAGTGGTAACTCCTAGCTTAGTACCCAGCATTGTGTACGCATAGTTTGGATTATTTTTCCCTACGTGCATCACTTTGCACTTGTCCACATTAAATCTCATTTGCCATTTAGATGCCCAGGCACCCAGTGTCGTAAGATCCTGTTGCAGTTCCTCACAGTCTGCTCGTGTTTTAACTACCTTGAATAACTTGGTGTCGTCTGCAAATTTGATCACCTCACTCTTAACACCCTTTTCCAAATCATTAATGAATACATTAAACAGCACCGGTCCCAATACAGATCCCTGAGGCACACCACTTTTTACATCTCTCCATTGTGAAAACTGACCATTTAGTCCTACCCTTTGCTTTCTATCTTTTAACCAGTTTCTGATCCATAGTAAGACACTACCTCCTATCCCATGACTTTTTAATTTTCTCAAGAGTCTCTCATGAGGGACCTTATCAAATGCTTTCTGGAAATCCAGGTACACTATATCTACTGGGTCTCCCTTGTCCACATGCTTATTTACACCCTCAAAGAATTCCAACAGGTTAGTGAGGCATGACTTACCTTTACTAAATCCGTGTTGACTCTTCCCCATTAAGCCATGTTTGTCAACATGCCCTGTAATTCTGTCCTTAATGATGGTTTCCACCATTTTGCCCGGCACAGACGTCAAGGTTACTGGTCTGTAGTTTCCAGGATCACCTTTGGATCCCTTTTTAAAAATCAGGGTTACACTTGCCAGTCCTCAGGTACAGTGGCAGATTTTAGTGATAAGTTACAAATTACTAACAGTAGATCTGCGATTTCATATCTGAATTCCTTCAGAACTCGGGGGTGAATGCCATCTGGCCCTAGTGACTTGTTAGTATTCAGTTTGTCAGTTTGCCCTAGAACATCCTCCAATGTCACATTGATTTGTAACAACTCTTCCAATTCCTTGCCCACAAAGCAAGGATCCGGCGTGAGTACCTCCCAAAAATCCTCTGCAGTGAAGCCTGACGCAAAGAGCGTATTCTGACATACAAGAAAATATGGGTATCTGTAAATGCTGCTAATATCCTAATGTGCATAAATAGAACCATGCGCTATTCACGCTCTTTTTTTTGCACAAATCATATTCAGAAGTCAATTTAAATAATGCGCCTTTCCACATTCTCACCTTTACTATATACCCGCAAATCCCACAGCACCCTGCTTCCCAGCTCCGCTCCTCTCCCCTCTCCGGGCCAGAGAGCCAGGGAAGCGGAGAGCTGTGTAACTGACATGATACTTACTAGCCCAGTCAATATCACATCCGTTACACAGCACCCTGCTTCCTTGGCTCTCTGCTCCTGGCAAGGGGAGAGGAGCAGAGCCGGGAAGCAGGCTGCTGTGTAACTGACATGATATTGACTAGGCTAGTCAGCATCATGTCAGTTACACAGCGCCCTGCTGGGAAGCAGGGCTCTGTACTGACATGATACTGACTAGCTACCATTTCAACAAGAGGATTTACGCTGGGGTCTTTAAATGTGCCTTTATAAAGGTAGCTTTTGGCTGCCCCCAAAAACAAGCGGAAGCACTCCTAAATAAACTCATGGAGTCCTTCCCACATCATTATAATATGCGGGGGAAAGAAAAAAGTGCTTATATCCTGGTTGTGGGAATGTGCTCAAAGAACTCATTCAGCTTCTCTGCAATGTCCTTATCCTCCGTGAGCGCCCCTTTTACTCCCTTGTCATCTAATGGCCCAACTGACTCCCTAGCAGGCTTCTTGCTTCTGATGTATTTGAAAAAGTTCTTGTTGCTTGTTTTTGCCTCTTTAGCAAGTCTCCCTTCAAAATCTCTCTTGGCCTTCCTCATTAACACTTTATGTTTACATTGCCAGTGTTTCTGCTCTTCTGTATTATTTTCATTGGGACTAGCCGTCCATTTCTTAATATATGGTAGGTTTCTGAAACAAGGTGTATTCTGGTTTATTGTAAACTCAGTTTCCATCACCCTCTGACAGTTTGGTTTAACGCGCATTAATATTTCGTTACTTCCATCAACTCTTACTTCGTATCACGTTGCCCCAAACATCCCATAATAGTCTTGCCAAGATGGTTCGAATCGCCTATTGGCTACTTACGCACAGCTGTGTGACACAAATGAAAATCTGGCTCATCATCCTCTGTGTCCATTCATGGATTGTTTGTTGGGAACTTTTATTTGCTGATGTTTGTCACGGCTTCCACTATTGTGTCAATTATAGGGAAGACAAAAGTTTTCTTTCAGTAAACAGTAATGGCTTATACTGTAATTAGGTTTTAATGAGCACTGACATTTAGTTTTTGAAAAAAATCAAAGCAAGAGAAAACTAACAAACACAAAAAACCTCTGTAGCTGTAATTTGTGACTTAGGGGGAAAACAGATTTTAATTCTGAATGTCAAATGTCAGAAGATATAGGTGGGTTTTTTTCGGTTGTAATATTCTTTTTTGGTCTGACACATAGAAGGGTGGAATCACAGAAACAGTGTAGTTAAAAGCACTCAAACTATTGTGTCTCTGCCAAAAAAGCATTTATTTTAGGACATTGCAACAGATAGAATCCAATCGTTTGAGAGAAATTAATGAGAGATTCTAGTAAGATATGATTGTTGTTAAACCCCAATAGAAGACATGCCTATCTACATTAGGGCTCAAATGAAACAGGCCCTTTTAATCCCCTTGGATTATCCATGGTTTTAGAATGGTGAATAGAGATCTGACACAGTTTTTTTTTTTAACCATGATGGATCTCTGTGTACTGTTCTGATTCTGAAGGCTGTTCTAGCTCACAAACAGCAGGATGATACCATCTTGCACATGTGCAAAAAGTGTATTTTGAGTATTGCTCATGTTTAAGATAGTGCTCTCGTTCTGTTCAACAGGTGGAGCAGCTGATCCAGATCTCTGACGAAATGTGGACCCGATTGTGGTCAGTCCTTGTTTTGCCGGATCTGGATTGGAATGTACAGATGCGTTAGGAGACGGAGTCTACCTGAATGATCTGTTTCAGCTCTAGAAACCATAACTCAAGGCTCATTCCCACAGTACTCTCATCATGTATTCCTTAATCTGTGTTTGTCCTGTCTAATAAAACCCCTGTATTTCAATATCATCTCCCCCCCATCCCCCCTCCTTGTGGAGGGTGCAATGCAAAGGACATGGAGGAATGTGCTTTTGATATCCCTGCAAGCAGTGTTCCAGGAGCAGTATGGAGGATGTAGTAGAAGAGGAAGGTCCTGCTTAGAGGCTTTCTAGCTACAGCTCTGTGATCACTTGGAGATAGGAAGTTAACAAACAGGAAATGATACATAAGGAATTGAAAATCCATTCACACACAACAGCTACTTGAGACCATGCTTTTCAAATGTCTGGATTTTTCATGATGTCCTGTATTTTCCAAGACGCTTAGCAGTTTGATTTACAGGACTATCATCTGTGTTTCTAAAGAAAGTAACAGAGAAGAAACGTAAAGGGAATGCCCCCTAGTGTCCCAGATTTTTCAGCACTTTCATAGTTGGAGTGTCCTGGGTTTTATGGAAATTTCAACAGTTTTGTTTTACATGATTTTCTGCTTTTTTTAAAGAAGGAAATGAAGAGGAAACATAAGGTTAGAGGGCATACTAGAACCAGGGGTCACAGAAGGGCAGTTACAAAGCCTCACTACCCAGACACAATGCTGTTGCTGTTGTGGCAGCGTTAAAAACAGCTATCCAGAATTCTTCTACAAGTAGTTGAGTAAAAAGCAGTGGCCATCCCTTCCCCGTTTAGGTCTGATAATAGAACTAAGGAAAGGAGATTTGTAGATCAAGGTTTCAAACCGATGTTCTGATTTTTCTTTTTAAAGTTCTTTTAAAAATGATAACAAATAACGTACATTTTGTACGTTAACAGCTCTTCCAATTCCTTGCCCACAAAGCAAGGATCCGGCATGAGTACCTCCCAAAAATTTTGGCGTAACTTCAGTGTTAGGCACTGGACTAGGGAGAGAATCCACACTTGAGTTCCTTCAATTAGAGAATCCATGTAGGGGAGGTGTAGAATGTGAAAAGAGCACTATAGAGAGGACTGTGTGCATAGTAGAGCTTGTTGCAATGCCAAGTTGTTGGAGGCAGTGCTGTGTGATAATTTAAAAAAGAAAGCAGGAAGAAGAATGTTCAAGTCTGGCTTACGAGAGAAGTTAATGTGTGATTTCTTTCATTTTTTAAAAGATTTTGTTTAAAAAAACAATTATTTTCAGCCAAGTGTCAGGTGAGGGGAGATCCTAAATTTGCATAAACTTACATAAAGCATCATACATTTTATGCAAATTATGACCCACAATGTTACTGTCAATGTACCTTGTTTAACAGTCCAGGGGTTGAGAGATATGCTTGATAGTGTAAGAGCCTTGCAACCAAACCCTTTACATGGGGTGGCCCAGAACACATGATCATCAAGGAGCACAAGTGCTGGTAAGGGTTTCACACAATACTCAGTATGTGAATTTGTGTCACTATTCTTTTCTAAGAGTGTTGTGTGAATGAGCCCTTAGATACACACAAGCAACCAGAAGGAATAGCAACCTTTAGACTTGTTCACACATACACAAAGACCTAATCAAGGATAATACCCTTCAACTCACTACGCCCTCATTTTGTTTCCATGATTACAGGGTTTGTAGTGATTTAAAAGGCATAGTAGCAATTTCCTCTTTTAACAAATGTGGACATTCTGTGAATGGGGAATGTAAACTAATAGCTCTGCTTGCCTGAATAGATGGGGAGGTGAAGTTACCAGGGGTTCCATTCGCTTTTCTGCTCATATGAATGATACCTATGTTACTCTTCCTTTGAATCTCTACTCAGACTCCCTATAGCCATGGAGGATTTACAACCTGTTTGACCTCTTGTCTTCCATTTAGGAACCAGAAGAACTGTAAGAGGTGGGCTTAGCACAGCTTTTCTGCATTCTATTACATGCCCAAATTCCTGCTTGACAATAGAATGCTCATGATCTGCCCCCTCCATGCTGCTCTCCCTCCTCCCATCTGGAAAGGACCTCCAGATGGGAGTGGGGAGAGCTGAAGGCAAGAGGCTTTTCAGCATTCTATTGGCTGCTGAATTCTGCTAGCCAATAGAATGCTAAGATATCAGTTGAGTCTTCTCCCTCCCTCCTTCTCTTTCCCCCTCCCATTCCTGAAAAATCTGCTATCTAAAAGCTTTCCCCACAGACACAGCTGCCAGCCCCCGACAAAGTAAGAAACATGACAGGGAACAGTGTGGCTTCCTACTCCCGCCTTTCTTCCCTTCCCCCCCCACCCCCCATCAGCACTGAGTATTCTGTTTTTTGAGATTCTCGCTTTTCTCAGCAAGAATTTAGCTGATTCTCGTCTCATTCTCATTTGCAAGAACGAGACGAGAAGTGTGATTCTCATCGAGAAACTGAGAATTGAGTTTCAGCCCTAGTCTGGTTGTGAGATGTTTGGGGGTTGTTTGAAGGCCTGAAGAGGTGGTTCAGGGAAGATTTTTCTTGGGGTTTGTCCACATCAAGTATGGGTTTTAGCTGTTTGATGATGCCATGTATATAGGTTTCAATGTCGGATGGTAGGTGACGACAAGGGGTGTGTAACTGGAGAGTTCTTTCTTCCTGTATTTTAACAGGTTGTCTTGAGAGATTTTAGTGGCTTTTTCTATGATTTGGTCTACCTCTCTGTTGGAGTGTCCTTGTTTTGTGAAAGCAGTTTTAAGGCAAGTGAGGTTGCATCACGGGTCTGTTCTTCAGAGCGGATTCTCTGGTGTCTGAGTGCTTGGCTGCAGATAATTGATTTGGCGTGTCTTTGGTGGCTGCTGGATCAATGGAGGTAGGCTTGGTGGTCTGTCGGTTTCTTGTATGTTGTTGTCTGTAGGTTGCCATTGTGCATGCTGACAGTGGTGTCCAGGAAGTTGATACTGGTGTGGGAATATTCCAGGGTTAGTTTGATAGAGGGGTGGGGATTATAGAAGTTGGAGTGAAATTCTAGGGGCAAATCCAGATTGTTTCTCCAGATGATGAAAATATCATCTATGTATCTGAGGTACAGGAATGATTTGGTGGTGCATTTTTTCAGATATTCTTCTTCAGGGTTGCCCATAAAAAGGTTGGCATATTGGGCTCCCCAATATGCCAATAATCGCTCCCCAGTATGCTAACCTTTTTATGGGCCACCTGAAATTCATAACTCTATTTAACACTAAAAATAATGGACTTAAGTCAACATGGACCTAAATTTCTTCAGCCACTACAAAAATCTGTAAATTACAGTCTTCTGTATTTTAAACTTTCATTACCATTTTCTTCAATGAAAATGAATGCTGTTCTTGGTACACCCCCCAAAGTCCTTTGCCTCTCACACAAGGAAGTTCCAAACCCCCAAGCACTCTCCTGTCTCTCACATGGGAGAGCACCTGCCCCAGAAGCCCATACTCCCTCATCTCACAGAGGGGTTGTGGCTGAATGGCAAGCTCCCCTCCAACCATTCTCATCCCAAATCCCCAATAAAAAACAACATTTTTACAACAGTCAGCCTGTCAAATCCCACCTCTGTCACCGTCAAAGGGAGATTTTGGCGTTGCCCTTTGGTGGCGCCCTATCGTGGCGACCTGCCCCCAGCCAAGCGCACTTCTTTATAGAAGGCTCTGGGCCAGGGCCAGCCTTAGAATGTACAGGCCCAGGGCAAAGATAAAATGCAGAGCCCCTGGTGGCCCCTTCCCCTCCCCCATTGCCTCACCCCCTTGAGGGCACCTCCGCAGGACCCTAGAAGTGGATGTGTTTGGGGCCCCCCGTGACAGCCCATGCATACTGCCCTGGTGAAAACAAGCCCCCAGAAGTAGAGAAAATAGTGGAGTCTTGAGTGGTCACCCGAGGTCAGCCTTGGGTGAAGGCTGGCCTTGCTCTGGGTGGTAGAGTCCTTGTTCCTTCAGGGAGGGGTGTCCAGCGGGCTGCCAACATTGCTTCAAAGGGTATCCAGTGTCCCCAGTCTCTGTGTTAAACATCTTCATTTGTGGGTTTTACTAATCAGCTGTGAATGATGAAGACCAGCCTGCCTTGTATTGTTCATGGTTCTGTAGTTTATGTCGATTTTTTCCCCTCCCATTTCAACTGTTTGGCTTTCTTCTTTTTCTTCATGGCATTACATTGAAGTTGTCCATAACGTATGTTGTAGTTTTTTGTTGTTGCCATTTTTAAACTCCTCCCTTATCCCCTTGTCGGTATCACTCTAATACAAACCATTGCTCCAAAAAATGTCACACAAATCACACCCTCCACTTTTCATACCAGTAATGTAGAATCCTATTTATTATATACAAGGGGAATATCTTATTAGTTTTCAAACATAGAAATGGAATTGCAAAATGAATAACAAAAAATGGTCTCATTATGTCAAATGCCCCCCTTCCTTCTCATAAATTTCCCCCACTCCATTTTGCATGACATGTTTTATGGACAGTCCCATTAAAGTCACAGCCTGGCAGATATTCTTTCTCACTGCTCATTTTGCCACATTGTAGTAGCCCACAAAACCAGTCAATAATTTATTACTATTCTTTCCATAGATATTGTAGAAGAAAAACTAAATCCCCTGCCTCTTCAGGCTTTTTTTCAGACATTTGTAATTTACACCCCACCCCCCCATCAGAATGGATCTATCCTAATTCATTCCTTACTGTCATTTTTATTGTGTCTGCATATGATACTTACATCCTCAGAGGTAGATTGAGAAAAGGAGCCATAGGATTATTTTTATCTGAAAAACAGTAGCCAACACAGGATAAAAACAGAAGTGATGGCCACGTGTCGGTGGCACACCCCAACCCAGGTTGGGAAGTCACGGCCTGGACCAGGTTGGGGCAGCAAACAGACATGCCAGTGGCTGGGGTTCTGGGGAGAGTGGGGAGCACAACGAACGTGCGGCCGACCCCACGCTGCGCCCAGCACCCTACCCCCACCATGACAAATAGCCATGGCGACCAATGACACCTAGCCATGGTGGTCAGCCATGGTGGACCCAATCTGGGCTGTGTTGGCAGCCCAGGGACAGCCATGATATCCCACTTTGGATTGGTAGGGCGGATCTTAGCCCAGGTTGTGACTTCGTGGGTTTCCTGAGGTTAACACAGACCAGGGCAGTCTCAGGCAGGGCCAGCCTTACCACAGGGTGGCTAGGGTTGCTTAGGAGGGTCCCGCGGGTTTGGGTTTAACTTTATATATATATATATATATATATATATATATATATATATATATATATATATATATATATATATATATATATATATATATAAAATTGGGTTAGGCGGGGGGGGAAGCAGGAGTGTGGGAGAGGTAGAGGCCCTGCCTCTTCCACACTCTGTGCCCTCCCCTCCTCCGCTGCCTGGCACAGTCTGAGTCAGGGGAAATGAGGGATAGAGAGGCAGAGGTCCCGCCTCTCCCTCATTTCCCATGGCCGAGAAACTGACAGACAAGGGGGGGGCACCCACGGAGTGAGGGAGAGGTGGGGCCTCTGCTTCTTCCCTCACTTCAGCTGGAAGCGAGGGAGAAGAAGGCAGAGGCCCTGCCTCTTCCTCACGTTGCTGGCCCCCTCCGCTGCCTGCCTGGCTGGCTGTTTCAGCCAGGGGAAATGAGGGAGAGGGAGACCCTTTGCCTCTCTCTCCCTTATTTCCCCTGGCTGAGAGAGTGTGCCAGGCAGGGGGGGAACCCACGGAGTGAGGGAGAGGTGGGGCCTCTGCTTCTTCCCTCACTGCCAGGCAGCCTGAGGCAGGACCCAGGCCAGAGGCGGCAGTGGCGATGACGGCAGCGGCGGCACTGGCAGCGGATCAGGTAAGTGATCCGGTCAAAATCCAAATGACTGCTCAGGCTTCGGGATGGGGGGAGGGGAGTGCTCCTCCGCCCATCCCTGAGCCCAGGCCCGGGTAACACACCGCCCCTGGCCCGGGGAGCACCCCCTGAGGCGGGGAGCGTCCCTGGACCTGCTAGCCGCCGGTGACAAAGCCGCCGATGGAAGATATGGGGCCCTGCATTTCTTTCCTGCCCTGGGCCCCGCTTAGCATAAGGCCAGCCCTGGTCCCAGGCCAACATTTGGCGGCGCCTGCACATACGTGACAAAGCAGGCCACTGTCATGTCTGTTTTTTCCCATAGGCCATTCTGACTCTGGTGGAGTTCCAAAATGGTTGAAACTTCACTGTGGGAGGTTGCAGTACTAAAAAGAGGATCCCAGGACCCTACACCCCCATTATGGCCAAGAAAGATGGCTGATTCATTACATCTATTTCTACCGATGATACCGATATTGGACTAATAGCTGATCTTGAATCTGTCAGTTCTAGGGGTGGACATTTCAGATTTCAGTTATCTGTAATTTCTTGTAACAGGCCATTATGGATTAGTCTATATGGAACTGCAACAGTGGGCAAAACACCCGTTGCAGTTTGGATTTAAATCTGACCCCTCTATTACCGGCCAGTCTCCCTCCTTCCCTTTGCCTCGAAGCTTCTGGAATGTGTCGTCTACTCCTGCTGCCTGGACCTCCTCTCCGCCAATTCCTCCCTGGACCCTCTCCAATCCGGCTTCCGCCCCCTCCACTCGATTGAAACTGCCCTGGCCAAGATCACCAATGATTTACTTGTCGCTAAATCTAAGCGCCACTACTCCATTCTTGTC
>QEPC01008879.1:2884925-2954731 GCA_003113815.1 Sphenodon punctatus | reverse complement strand
CTCCTGGGTTCTCAGGGAGGGGAGTGGGGACTAGTGGGTTAGAGCAGGGGTAGTGTAGGGAGCCAGGGCTCCTGGGTTCTCTGGGTGGGGAGTGGGGGGCTAGTGGGTTAGAGCAGGGGCCCGGGAGCTGGGAGCCAGGACTCCTGGGTTCACTGGGAGGGGAGTGGGGGCTAGTGGGTTAGAGCAGGGGGGTGCTGGGAGCCAGGGCTCCTCGGTTCTCCGTGGGGAGTGGGGACTAGTGGGTTAGAGCGTGCGTGTGTGTGTGTGTGTGTGTGTGTGTGCTGAGAGCCAGGGCTCCTGGGTTCTCTGGGAGGAGAGTGGGGGCTAGTGGGTTAGTGCAGGGGGGACTGTGTGTGGTAAAACAGAGGTTTGGAAATCCTGAGATGTCACTGCAAGTCATGCAATTTCAGTTGTGTTCAAAATGCTGGAAATGGGATGTGCATGGTAAAATTGGACTCAGGCTGTGACTGGTGTGCTTTTATTTATTTATTATTTATTTTAAGCTTGCTGTGCATGTAGACTGTGTTTTCTTCCATCCGATGTTAACCCTGGGAACACCTTGCTGCTGGGTTATGCCATGCCACTGGCCTACTGTCCCCCTGGCTCCGCCTACCATCCCCCTGGCTCCGCCCCTAGGCCCTCCGGCCTGCCCTTACTGCCCCAGTGCTCCTCCAACATCAAAACCCACCAGCCGCCCCTGGTGTTTTCTTTGCTCCTATATTCGGGAAATGCATGCTTTTATTGTGATTATGCCATAAATACCAGCCTCTCTGCATTAGGGCTGTTCCTCGCCTACTGAGCACCGATCTGCAGATGCTGTACAAGCATAACTACTCAGACTTAGTTTGTGTAAGCCTTGTGCTAATTGCATGGCTGGAGATTAGTATACTGTTAGCAATTAAGATTCTTTCTTTGAGTTTTCTTTTATACTAAGTTCTTATTACTCTGTAACCAATATTTACATTTCCATCTGTATTCCTTCTCTTGTTTGCTTATCATTTATGCTCCGTCATACTGAATTTTCATTTATCTGTTGATTCTATCCTGCATTTGAATTTAAGTAAAACTTTTAAACTCATTTACTCATGAAAGAAACTGGTTTATTTTGGTGACAAGGTCCTGGTAAAAAGCTATGTTCCTAGATTTGGTCCTGGATTCATTTCAGGGTCCTACAATGTGACAGGAATACTCTTGAGGCTCCTGTTTTTGAGGGGTTTGTGTGTGTGTGGTAATGACAGATGTGCATCATTACATAGCTACAAGATGATGGTGTGTGCGTCACTGAACCTAGAGAACTCTCTGCTGGATAATCCCTGAAACATGACTTGTGGGAAAATGTGTTGGGGATAGGAGGGAGGCCTATATTCACGGACCAGTGTTCACTGTGCTTTCCCCATTGTCTGCAATGGGGAAAATACAGTAAACACAGGTCTCTGCCTATAACTAAGAAAAGAGCAAGTTGCTTGCAAAGTAAAGCAGGGGTTCAACAACACACCTCTTCTCATGATGCATGCATTTTCTATCAAGGAATAAAGTGCTTTTCTGATCCATTAAACTTGTTTTATGTCCTATTTAAAATCCTACAACTATGCAATTCAAGTCCACAAGGGACTGACAGATCATCTAGTCTGACCCCCTACATTTGATGGGCTACCAATTCCCACCCTGCTGTCCCTAAACAAACATCAACCCTAAACGGGAGACAAACAAAACAGTGCACCAATTCAGAAGGCCTCTGCAGTGGCAGAGAGAGCCCCTACGAAGGGCACATCTCTGTTTTTACAGTATTTCATTTAGGGGTGTGTGGTAACTCAAGCCTGACAAAAAATGGAATTAATGTTCCGTGAGGTGGAATTCCCATATTTGTAAACAACCCCCCCCCCCCCAAAAGCCCAACAAAAAAACCCTGTGCCAAAGAAAATGAGGGTGTGTAAGTTAAAAATGCCTAAGTCAAGCCATAATGTGCTTTTGGTCCATATACTGCATGTGGTTTTTAATATCTTTTTGTAGTGCTGTCCAAAAGAAATTAACACTTAACATAGGAACTCCAACAACATATGGAAAATATGCTACCTCTGAGAGAGTATTTTTTAAAGGCATTTGGCAATATGTGGTGTGAAATGTCATACTTCTTATTCTTTAAAGTGAAATATGCTTCGTAACAAGAAGGCAAATCTTCCCTGAATTTCCAACACTTGTGTGGACACTTTTTAAAATCCATACAGCTCCACCCCCCACTTACGTTAAAAATGAATGGATTTTAAAATTTTGAAAATATTTAAAATTATTTATTTTTTTACTATTCTAAAGAAAGGATGCTTGTACTGTACGTGTAATGTACCAAAGACTATTATATATGTGCAGAAGGCAAAGTTGCCCCTGTAAAGCAGAATAAGTTTACAGACACAGGTTTTTTGAGTAAAATTGGCCACAGCTCTTTATTAATAATTAAACAGCAGAAAGGGGAAAAGGGGAAATAAATCCCAGCAAACATAGCCATTCCCCTTTCAACCTAAAGTCCAGTGTTTAAGTTTTTTGAAAATGGATTCTCCCAATCCATTTATCCATCCCAACAAACTGAACTCCCTATGGTGGGGTCCCGAGGAAGAAGTGATGGTTCGTGTGCCAAGTAGGGACCGCAGTTGCCATTATTAGGGCTGTCTCTGCCATCCCCAGGGTTAAGTGAATTCGTAGGTTGCTTATCCCCTAATCGGCAACACCCAGTCCTCATCTCATAAGGTGAAGCCTCAGCTTCTGTTATTCCCATTCCGTCTTTTACCATAAGCTCATTTTCCCTAGAACTGGATGTTCGCCACTTGCTGCAGTCACTAGAGAAGCCAGCTTCTGCTTGGCATGCTCACCACGCTTCTCTGCCCCTCCCCCCCCCCAACTGTTTCCAGTGCCCACCTTTAAAGCCCCTAAGATAGGTCAATTCCCAGTGGGGAAAAATGGAACCTGTCATCCTGAAGCAATTCAGACTTCAAACAGCTAATAGCTCTCTACTCCAACCATGTTCTTCTCCTACTTTGCACAACAAACCAACTGATCTCTCTATTAACCCTTTTCTGAGCTTTATCATCTCTATGGGTGTTTTTACACACACATTTCTCCTGGATGTTTGCTGTTACATCCTGGACTTTGTGTGTGTCTAAATCACTCACCCAGATCTTAAACATCCGGATCTTTGAACTTCTGCGTAGAACTTTTCCCAGAACTTTTGTGTGTAAAAAGTTCTCCTGGTAAACTGCTTTGCTCCAGGCAGCTGTGGTCACTTGGTTTCCATGACAGCCTGTCACATCTACAGGCTACTGTAGACTGCCTCAGGGCAGTGTTTGTGTGAAGAATGCATCCAGGAACGTGTGTGTGTGTGTGTGTGTGAGAGAGAGAGAAATGAATCCAGAACTTACTTGTGGACTTGTACACCCAGGGGATTGAAAAATCTGGAACTTTAATGTGTGTGTAATGTGGGCTTACTGCTCCTTGCCATAATCTTCTCTGTAAGAAGTGTGTAAAAATACAATTGTGCCCCTGGGAACAGTTCTAGCATCTATACCCAGTCGTAATGGACAAGTCCAAGCCAGAGCCCCTCACTATATCGTTCTTGCCTAAATGGACAACTATTATGTCTGGTTGTGCTGTTTCCTGTAAACCCAGTACCATTGACGTAAGCTCAGCCCGTAACATGCAACTCTTTCTTTTCCAGACAATTTCTGTTGTGGTGTCCAGCCCAAGTTGTGAGCCCCAGCTGTTACATCTAGCTGCTTTCACTGCCCAATAAATGATGCTATAACCGAGAATCTATACCAACATCTGAACCTCGATCCTGGAACGATTAGATCAGAATATGACAACTGAGTAAAAGCAAACCTTATAACCAGACCCCAAACCAAACTAACTGGGACCTCAATACTGACCCCGTTGGGTGACTACAAGAGGCTGAATATAAGACTGGAAAGCCTGTGAGCGCCACCTACCTACTGCTTGAATGTCTCTCTTGCCAAAACCTGCTGCACCAATATGGAAAGAATGTGACCCAAATAAACCCTCCAGGAAACCTAAGCTATACAACCAGCACCACTTCACTGCAACAAACTGATACTGGGTCAGAGGTAGGCCCGAGTCATATATGAACAGCAGACCATGATGCTGCATACATCGTCATCACAGCCACAGGGCACATGAGAAGGTCACCTGACTCATGTAGGTCAATGCACTCTCCCCTTCCCCTCTGGTCTATTCTTGGACCATCTTATGTGCACTGTGAAAGACCCTTCATCTCATGTTTCATCACCTGCTTGAAGGGTCCTACCTGAGCCATCAAGCTGGAATCCCACCAGAAACTCAGTCACCTGCAAGGCCCCATAAAAAGCTACCTTAAAGGCCTCCCCAAACAATCTCTCCTCGCCTACCGATAAACAGATGGACCCTAATCTGGTTACCATGTCTGCTAGAAGCTGCGGGGACAGTGGTGATCTACCATCCCCATCATCTCCCTGTTTCCTGCTGCCAGGATTTGAGCATTGTCTTGAGAATGGGGGTCTGATGGGGCTCAGGGTATCCTGCTAGCCAAAAAGTGTATGTGAGGGCAGCCCACCTCTCTGATGTTGTTCCTGTTGGTATATGCAACATCCATAAGTCAAACGCCTGCTGTATTAAGAACAGTAATTGACTATAGAGCCACCAGATGGCGCTGCTAAGTTTATGTGTACAGGGAAGGGAGATGGGATTTTGCAGTTGAATTCCTTTGTGTAACCACTCCTTCTTCCCTTCTCTGTCTTTGTCTCAGTCTCCATTTTGTCTTACTACTAGTTAGATGCAACTAAGGATCTGTGCCTGGAAAGCTTAAATAAAGTTCTGTTTTTACACCTTCAGCTGCATTTGTCCTCACTGATTGCGAATCAGTTATTACTCTGCAACAGGTTATGGGCCCAGACCTCTTCAGAATAGCGCAGAACAACTCTAAAGACTGAAAGTGAGCTGAAAGGAAAAGAGGCCCAAAGGAAACTCCCAGAGGAGGCCTACTAACTGTAAGTGAGCAGAAGAACCAGAATCCCAATCTGAGGGGAGGGAATCAAGCATGGCCAGCAGCTCTGAATTAAAGTTTTCAGTCTGCAAGCTGAATAACACAAACTACCAGTTGTGGAAATTCAAAATAGAAATGCTCCTATCCAAAGATGACCAGTGGGAGGTGATCACCACAGACAGACCTGCAGCAAACCCTGAGGTGTGGGACAGAAAGAACAGACAGGCAAAGGCAACCATAAGCCTGCTAGTAGAAGATGACCAGTTAATCCACATAAGGGAGGAGGCCACAGCAAAGGGCATGTGGAATGCACTGCAGAAGCTGCATGAAAGGACCAGCTTGAACAGTAAGCTGTTTCTCCTAAGGAAACTGTACCAGATGAGACTTGGTAAAGGGAAGGAGATGCAGGATCACATAAATTCAATGCTGGAAGTGGTAGCACAACTGCGAGGCATCGGTGAAGAGATAAAAGACAACCACGTGGCGGCCTTACTTCTCTGCAGCCTGCCTGAATCATACAGCGCCCTCATAAACGCCCTAGAGACAAGGCCTGAGGCAGAACTAACACTGGAATTTGTAAAAGGGAGACTCATGGATGAATTCCAGCGCAGGAAAGAAATCATGCAAGACAATCAGGAACAGGATAAGGAAACTGCCCTGAGAATTGCAGACAACAGATTGCACAAGAAGGAAACAAGGGCATGTTTTCGGTGCAAGAAAGAAGGACACCTAAAGAAAGACTGCTCCATATGGAAGGCAGAACAACAAAAGCGATCTCCACAAGTGTCTAAGCAAAGGGCCAAGGCTACAACCAGTGACACAACCACAGAACAGTGGAGAGGATGTTTTAGAGCAACACAGACCAACTCATCACAGGACTGGTGTGTCGACTCTGGAGCCACAAGTCACATGACCAGCGACAAGAGCTTTTTCACGGTACTGGACCCAAGCAACAAAGAAGAGATATACCTCGCTGATGGAAGCAGCATCACTGCAGAAGGTATTGGCGAAGGAATTCTAAGTTGCAACAAGCCACACGGAGGCACACTAGCAATACCAGTAAAGGATGTGCTGTATGTACCTGGCTTAGAGGGAGGACTCCTATCCGTTAAACGCCTAACAGAGAAAGGGCTCACCGTCAAGTTCCGGGGTAATGAATGCACAATCCAGAAGGGGACAAGGGTCCTAGCCAGAGCCTATGCAGATGAGCACCTGTATCGCTTGAGTGCAACCAAGGAACAAGCAAAACTCACTGCACATGAGCAACACAAGGACTGCATTCATCTGTGGCATCGACGCCTGGGTCACAGGCACCCAGAAAGTATAAAGGAACTGCAAAGACAGCAGCTGACAAAAGACCTGATAGTAACAGCATGTCCCTTGACCATGAGATGTGAATGCTGTATCAAAGCTAAAGCCACCAGAGCAACGCTCCCCAAGGCAAGCCAGACAAGAACCTCCAAGCCACTTGACCTCATACACAGCGATGTGTGCGGCCCCATGAAAGTACCCACACCTGGAGGGAACAGATACATAGTGACATTCATAGATGACTACTCAAGATACTCAGTCACATATCTCATGAAGCATAAGGATGAAGTACTGGAAAAATTAAGGGACTACATAACCATGACAAGCAACAGATTCCAACGCAAGCTGCTCGTACTTCGAACCGACAACGGAGGCGAATACACAGGAAAGAGAGTTGAAGACTTCCTGAGAGCCCACGGGATAGAGCACCAGAAGACGGTACCATACACGCCCGAGCAAAATGGGGTAGCTGAAAGAAAGAACAGAACCTTAACAGAAATGATCAGGTGCATGTTGACGGACTCTGGACTGCCAGAAAAATATTGGGGCGAGGCAGTAGTTACGGTGACATATCTACAGAACCGACTCTACTCAAGAACAGCAAGTAAAACTCCGTATGAACTCTGGTATGGAGAGAAGCCTAGTGTGGGACACATCAAAGTGTTTGGATGCAAGGCATACGTGTACATTCCGGAAGAGAAACGCACCAAACTACAAAACCGAGCTGTGGAAGGGATTCTTGTTAGATACAGCGAACACTCCAAAGGATACAGAATCCTCAACCCACACACAGACAAAGTAACTATCAGCAACAGCGTGACTTTCGAAGAAAACCCAAGCAACAGTGTAATGTCCTTACAAGAATCAGGAGAAGAAGCATGTCCTGAATCAGGAGCAGAAGAGCGTCCTGAACAAATAGTTGAAATCAGGACAAGCTCAACTGAGATGCAGGAACAAACCCAATCACCTGCAGATGTTGAAATCAGAAGATCTACCAGGGAAAATAAGGGCAAACCACCTACTTGCCTGTCCTACAAAGCAAGTACCGACAGACTGTCTGAGCTATCAACATGGGAAGACATCTTACAAATGTCAGAAGGGGAACACTACAAATGGACAAAGGCAGCTACAGAAGACATGGTAGCAGATGCCCTAACAAAACCTTTAGCAGGAGAGTGCCACCGTAAGCCCTAAGTAAAATGGGCATAGTAGGTTCATTTCTGTCTGTTGAGAAGGGGTGTTGGTATATGCAACATCCATAAGCTAAATGCCTGCTGTATTAAGAACAGTAATTGACTATAGAGCCACCAGATGGCGCTGCTAAGCTTATGTGTACGTGGAAGGGAGATGGGGTTTTGCAGTTGAATTCCTTTGTGTAACCACTCCTTCTTCCCTTCTCTGTCTTTGTCTCAGTCTCCATTTTGGAGTTAGATGCAACTAAGGATCTGTGCCTGGAAAACTTAAGTAAAGTTCTGTTTTTAAACCTTCAGCTGCGTTTGTCCTTACTGATTGCAAATCAGTTATTACTCTGCAACAGTTCCCAGAGCCAAACCCCTGCGTTGCAGGTGCAGACCATATTGAATGACCTGGAAAAGTGGGATAGGAAATGTGTCTCCCCTGCCACCCCCATCCTTTCCCTAAAGACCTGAAAATCTCTGTGTGCCTGCCCGAAAGGCTCCCTGATCGAAGGAGAAACAGAGCTCTGGACTATACAGTATAAACCTATGACCCAAGGCACCACAATTCTGCTGGGATGAACTCTTGATTCAGGGGCAAGGGTCCAGAACCGCTCCATCTGAAAAAAAAAAAGGGCATCTGCTATGTCATTGCTGGTCCCCGAGATATGCTTTGCAAAGAAAATAATGTTATGTTTCAAACAAGCCTGCAAAAACACCACACCTATCTCATTACCGTCGGAGATTTTGAGGATGAGAAATTAATCACATGGATCACAGCCAAGTTGTCACACCAAAATATTATACACTTGTCTTTAAAGTCTCCACTCCAGATATGGACAGCTGCCACTGTTAGGAGAAATTCCAATCCCTTGAAAACACCTTCATAGTCCAGTCTGTAAGCCACTTTGCATTACACCATCTGCCCCTAAAATATATTCCCATGCTGCTATCCCTGGAGGCATCCAAACGAACCTGAAGCTCAGCTCCCTCCATAGGCTTACCCCGTTGTGTTTCCTGAAACCCAAACGAAAAACCCAAACAACATAATTAGCTGCTTCCCTATCCAGGTAATCACACAACCACTCTTCCAGCACTTCATCCTGTTACCAGGGTTGAGCTCCTTTTTTCCCCTGTGAAGAAGGGGGTGAACCACCATGCCCTTTCGGTTGGCTGGGTAGAATTGGCATTTCCCACCTTGGGGAAAAATCCTTTTGCATATGGCAGTGGGAGATCCATATGGAGGCCCATACACTGCAGGCAGATGTGGTGAAATCAGCAGTTTGTCCAAGAACATTGAGCCCCATCATTGAAATCCGAACACGCTGAGGTCGTTGGGCCCCTTCACATCTGCTCTTGCTGCATCCCATCCTGAACCAGCATGTTCCCTCTTTGCAGTCACGTGGCTGATGTCTTACCTAGGCAGCTCCCTTTCCTGCATGTACTTCAACCATAAATTGTGTGCATGCACCTTCCACTTAAGCCCTGGCATTATTGCTGTTCACTGGCGGAAGGCCTCGTTGTACTGAAGTCAGCTAAAACCTCACCCAGAACTATAGGCTCTACGTCTATGATTTCAAAACATGGAAGTCTGTAATTATGTAAATTCTAATATTTAAAGTTATCATGTCATGATCCTTTCTTTTAGAAGTTTGGCTTAAAGTTTTACATCAAAATAAATGAATGCCTAGACACATGATGGTTGTTTTAGAAATCTCAAGGGAGGTACCTAGTTAATCTTGTGTCATATCCTTCCCTCTTCCCCCTCCCATATAACCTGGGTCTTCTGATTTTTAAAATAACTTTTGAATTTTCCTGACACTAATGCCGTGTTTTTCTTACACAGGGGATGGCTTTTACCTTGGAAGAGAGACAACAGTTGAATATTCATGGACTGCTACCTCCTTGCATTCTCAGTCAAGATGTCCAAGTT
This sequence comes from Sphenodon punctatus, assembly GCA_003113815.1. Classification (NCBI taxonomy): domain Eukaryota; kingdom Metazoa; phylum Chordata; class Lepidosauria; order Sphenodontia; family Sphenodontidae; genus Sphenodon; species Sphenodon punctatus. The sequence continues at coordinate 2,945,289 of QEPC01008879.1, read as the reverse complement.
TTAAGGGTTCTCGTGAACTTTGAAAGACAGACATCTGACCTAGACAGGTACTGTGTTGCTGAAGAGCCTTTTCTCCAGTAATAGTTTACGAAGGAAATCTGTAACAGATATTTAGAGGCCCAAGATGAAACATCAGAAACAGCCAACTCCCTTGTAAATACTTGGGACAGATACCAGGACCTGTTGAACAATTTACAGGCGCTGTTGATAGTGACCTAGAGTAGTGGGGGCAGATCAAGTTCCCATCAGGTGTGATTTGATAAAGAATGCTTAATTGAGAAAAGGAAACTGATTGACTATATGAAGACAACAAAAGAATTAGAGGGGAGTGAATTTAATGCCAAATGGAGGCGGGTGAAACAAAAATATAAATGGTTCCTGAATCAAAAGAAGCAGACCTTTCAGAAATTATCTTGGGCCTTTTTGAGGCAAGCAGTAGTAAGGAAAGATTCCCAGGTGTGGAGGAAAATTGTATAAGGGACCCTGTGGAACTAAATTACAGTAGCCAAAGGAAGGTAACACAAAATGCATGACACAGAAGCATTGTGGGTAAAACCTAATGCTTAATAGAAGCTATGCCTCTGCCCTTTAGACAGAGAGCTATTTGCTCTCTGTATTTTGTTTTTAATAATAAGGTCTTGGAAAGTGCTCCACACAGGCCTTAGACCTAGGCACCGAGAAGCTATTCGCCTGTGTTTTTCACAACAAATAGGCCAAGTAACCTTGCAGCTGGAAAGCCAAATTAACCTTGTTAGGCACCATATATTATAAACAGTTTGGCTCACATAGTTTTAAAAAGAACTAACCCAAATATGTAAACATTGTGTGTAATGCAGTAACTTTCCATCACTGTATTCTGTTGCCTTTTGATTGAGAAGCTTGTATCTTTTGCCTGTATTTTAACCTATAAAAAAAGCAGACCAGGCTGTTTCCCTGCATAAAAACAGTGTTGCTCGCTCTCTCTCTCGCTCTCTCTCACACAGTACTTTAAAATCAATAAAAACTCTAACAAATTTCACCAACAGTGTAAATATACATTTTTCCTCAACATAGGCCTTCTGGAGAATCGTGGGGGGGGAAAACTAAAGATAGAAATATACATCCTGACTCCTACGTTACGGCATCAGTATGGACAAAATACTATAGAGAGAAATTTGGAGTGTTAAGGGAATCAAACGCAGGAGATATCTACGGGGAAACTTTCTCTGTAGAGGAATGGAGGGAGCAGTTGACAAAATATAAGGTTTCCGAGGGTCAGGTAGCTCAGCTTATAAAAGAGCTGAGCGTGGGTAAGGCAGTAGGCCCTGACCAATTACCTGCAGAACTGCTTAAATCTGCTCCGCAGTTGTGGGTTGCTGTTCTGAGCAAAATAATAAACATCGCCATAGAATATAACAGCCTCCCCTTATTGTGAAAAAATAATATTCTTGTCCCCATATATAAAAAAGGAGATAGGACAAATCCAGAGGCCTATAGACCCATGAGCTTAATTGATTTAGCATCCAAAATGTATGGGAAGCATCTCTTAGGTCATGTTCGGGACTAGATAAATGAGGAGAGCATTTTGGGAGAAGAGCAAGTGGGGTTCCGTCATGTCTACTCATGTACTGACCAATGCTTTACCCTCTACCACCTTCTGAAAAAGTATGTATATGTCAAGCAACCAGTCTATGTAGCAGTCATCGATTTGCAAGGGACTTTTGATACCATCGATAGAAGGAAATCGTGGTATAAGCTTAGAGCAATGGGGATGGACCCCAATTTGCTAAAACTAATACAAGTCTACTATACCTATACTAAAACATGTGTAAGATATGGGGCAAATGGAGAACTTACGGAATTATTCTCCACAGAAAGAGGAGTCAAGCAGGGCTGTGTCTTAGCGCTGATGCTTTTTAGCATCTATATAAATGACTTGACCCCAAGACTCTGGAATAAGTGTCACCATCATCTAAAGATAATAGGGAGTGAGATGTTTTCACTTCTGTATGCAGATGATATGGCACTTTTGTCTCTATCCAAAATTGGATTGCAAAGGATGTTGGATGTACTAGGTTTATATGCACAGGAAAATGAATGTAGCAAAATCAAAAGTAATGACTTTTGGAACAAACAAAGTAAGAGGATGGGCACCTGGTAAAGTCAAATTGGAAGTGGTAACTGCTTTTACATATTTTGGTGTCACCTTTAATAATACCTTGACATGGACGGATCACGCACAAAGGGCAAAATTAAAAGCGGCCTAGGCTGCGGGTGGGATTCTGGCCTTTTATAATAGATGCGGGAAACGTCCATGTAAAGAAGCCTTGAAGGTGGCAGAGGTTAAATTAGATGCAATCCTCCTGTATTGTGCAGAACTCTGGGGGTTGGACTCGGTGGTTCATGAAGGTGTCGAGATAGCCCAGGCTTCATTCCTAAGGAAATTATTAGAGGTTCAAAGATCAAGCCCCCCCCCCGCACGCATATCAGGATGGAAGTAGGTGCGATTAACATAGCGACTAAAGCAAGACAGAGAGTTCTGTCATATTGGATAAAGATTCGGTCCCTTTCTCCGAATCGTGCCCCTAAAATAATGTATCTGGAAATGTTGGACTATTTGAAGGGGAGGAAAACCTGGGCTGTGGAGGTAAGAGGTAAAATTGAAAGAATAGGATTAGGTTTCCTTTGTACAACCGTGGACCAGATACCCTTACCGACAGACAAAGAACTTATCATGAATTGTCTTGCCGATATCTCTCTAAAGGAAGATAGAGCAAAGGTGGGAAAACCGATGCACATGTTACTAAATCAATATCTTTTCCCCGTAGAGGTCCCCCCACAGTACCTTGAAATGTCTCTTCATTATTTGAGATGGGCAATTACTAGAATGAGGCTTTCTCAGTTGGAATCCATGGTGCAGGAAGGAAGGTGGGCGAAGATCCTGATGGATCAAAGGCGCTGTCCCTGTAATCTGGGAAAAATAGAAGACATTGCCCATATGTTATGGGAGTGCCCCCTCTATAAGGAAGAGAGGAGGAAATGGTTGGCTCCTTTGAAAAGAGCAAATGTTGGGAGGACTGGGCAGGAGAAAACTGTAAATATACTGTACGATACATCAATAGACACATTGACTGTACTGGCCAGATTCGTGTCTGCAGCGCAGGGGATAAGAAGGAGGGTGGTCTGCACACGAAAAAGTAATAGGGTTGTTGACTCTCCTGGTCTGAGGAGGTAATCCTTGGTTCTAGGAGGACTCTATACCCTACACTTTAGATTGGATAACCCAAGTAGATTCAGCTGTAAAATTACTCAGTGGAAATTATTTGTATGCAATACATAACAGGGGTCAAGCTTTGTTAATGCGAACTCCGTGAAGAATTTACAACACGGAGCTTTTTCTTCTTTCTTAAATTAATTTGATGTATTTGTAAATTACGATTTATGAGGATGACGCTTGATGTTAGGATGTGTGAGAAATTTACAGAGATATTTGTTTTGATGTTGAGAAATTTATATATATGTATTTTTATAGCTTTTTGGCTTGGTGCCATAAATCAACAACAGTAATACTTTAGGTCTTCCATTTCTTTGTGACAGTATTTCAGGATAAATGTCCCATGCATTGGAAAATTCTATTAATTTGACACTTATGCATGCTTTGTTTCACAAATGGAGATTTAGAGTAATTTCAGACATGATGGGCTGTCTGGCTCGCCACCCTGAACACTGGACTGGGATCCATCTCGGATCCCGGTGTGTGATCAGACCGGCTGTCTTTAGACGTGCCGGCCTGATCACTAACGGGAATCGGGGAGTCGGTGGGGCTGCGCGGGGAGGCGGCCGGGCTGCGTGGTGTGACGTGCGGCCGCACAGCCCCGCCCTCCTGGGCTCCCTCAGCCGCCCGCCCTCAGGGAGATGGGCGGGCAAATGTGGCTGCTGCGCCCGATCCTGTACCGTGGTCGGGGCCACGATCCATGATGGGCCAAAGGTAACACACGTTACTTTTGGTCCATCCTGGATCGTGGCCAATCTAACCATGATTCTGGTCCTCAGGCCGACCCGAGGGCCAGAACCATGGTCAATTTGAACACCCGACCAGGATCACTGTGGTGAACATCTGGCCGGGAGCAAACAGACGTTCACGGACTCGCCACCACCACACGGGATCCACTGTGGTGAACAGCGATTTCGTAACGTCTGAAATTACCCATAGCAAGCGTTTTAATTTCAATGAATACTGCAGTATACAAAATGTTTTTATTATTACTAGTGCAATTATGAATATCAATAGTATTGTTTTAGTTTGTATCTTTTTTTGGAATTATTGCTATTGTTTTGCACCTGCTTTTTTGTGATGTTGTTTTTTGCACTGATGTTCAGAACTTAGGGATGATTTACTCAGGAAGTAAATATAGGCTCCCTTAGCTAATCAGGAGGTAGAACCTGCTAGCCTGTCAGTGTCATAGACAAGATAATTCTGAGAGGGGAAGCTAGTCAATGCTGGTCGCCTGCTCCAGAAGTATAGCACCTTGTGCCTCAACAGAATGGCTATGTGGCAGTTGGTCCTGTCTAGGAGTCTTAAGGACTTTGGCGGTAGACCTATGGTCTTGATAGTCGAAACCCACGCATATGCTCAGAATATGCTGCACAGTATGCAAGCAGACCATAATTTGGCAAAAACTGGCATGTTGGACTGAGAGATTTCCAGGGAATAGTCTGTGGGAGATGACACGTGAGTAGGTTCAGAAACATGCAATGAACATATGCATCTTCAGCCTAGGGAATTGATCACTATGTTGGTACTGCCGAAGGGTTGGACAATGTGGATAATGTAATATGTGGCTATAGTGCCTGATATGGGCATTCATATGTACTACACTGCTGGTACCTAAGTAATTGTTTCAGGATACCTTGCTTATAAAAAGTTCTAAGTGCAATCACTCTCCCCCCCGCCCCCCGTCCTGACATGTATTTATTTGAAATTGAGATATAATTCCCCCCCCCCTGCTTCCCCACGGTTAGTACAAAATGAGTGTACTTAAAAGATCATTTTTTAGAATCTAGAAAGCAGGACTGCTGTGAGTAATAAGACAGAAGAATGAAAAGATCATTTGAAATAGCAGCAACTGGTTTCAAAGAACTAAGAAATAAAGAGAAAAATGGGAAGTATTCAAAAATAGAGACTGTACTTCAGTCATCTGGCTGCCATATATGCCTGAGCAATGTGGCATAGACCAGGCAAGGTTATGCTTAACAAATCCTCCTCTTTTATGTTTCCAACTATATTGTGGAAATGAAATCTACTATGTATTTCCCAAGATCCACCCTGATAATATGATACATCAGTCAGGGTTAATTATTGTGAATGGATTTGTTTATAGAGAAATCTCCTTGAAGAATTCAAGAGTATTTTAAGCTATACGACATGGAGGGAGCAATTGGCTTTAAAAATATGTTTTAGACACTTTATAATCTGGCAACTATACATTTTAAAAAAAATAATCCTTAGAATAAATGTGCAAAATTTGTTTTTCTGGTTAACATTTCATACATACAGAACAACAGACTTGTTTAGTACAAGGTACATTGCTGGCATTACATAAACAGCAATAATAATATAATTTATTTTGGAAAAACTATTTTGTAGAAAATCACTGTATGAAAGAAAAAGGACATTTGCCTTGCATTGGGAGAACCTTTGGGGAAGAATGGAGTAGAAAAATGATATTTTAAGTTTTGTTTGTTTTTGTTTTGTTAATTAAACAAATACTAACGTGAGTAATTATCCAATTAAAATTGGAGCAAGTAGGCAAAGACTGAGTTGGACACATCTGCACTGGTCTTTTAATTAGGGGTGTGAAATTTGGGTTCTAACAAACCCGAATTTCAACAAAAATGCCCCTTTTGGGGGAACCCAAAAACTGGAGGGTTACCCTCCCCAGATTTTGAGTTCCCTAAGGCACCCCTGGCCCCAGCGATGGTGCTTGCTTGGGGGTTTAAGCACTGGTAAGAGGGATCTTGGGGGCTTCGAGCACTAGGGGTACGGGATTTTGGGGACTTGGAGCAGTGTGGCAAGAGGGGGCAACTAGGGAGCAGGAGGGAACCAAGAGCCTGGAGGCATGGGGCAGACAGGGGAGACCCAGGGGCAATGGACTTGAGGAATCTGTTGGGGTAAAAGGGGGAGATCCAGGGGTAGCAGGCTTGAGGAATCTTGGGCCAGAAGGGGGGACCTGAGGGTTTGGGGCTTGAAGAGAAAGTGGGGACCTGACCTGAGGGCTTGCGGCTTGAAGAGAGTGGTGGTTTGTTTGTTTATTTATTTATTTATTTATTTTAGAATTCTTGACAATGGCCTTTGGTAACGTCAAAATGAAAATAAAATAATTACTTTAGTTATTTATTTATTTATTTATTTATTTATACCCCGCCTCTTCTGCGAGGTAGCTCAACGTGACTTACAAGAGTTAAAATATTTAACAATATACATAAAATACATAAAAGGGAAGCATAAGAAAATAAAAAAACCCACCCACCCTCACCCACCTCCCTCACCAAAGGCATGGTGGAATAGCCAGGTCTTGCACTGTTGTCAGAATGAGGCAAGGTCTGGGATGACCCGGGCCTCCCCTGAAAGGGAGTTCCACAGCCTAGGTGCTGCCACTGAGAACACCCTCTTCATTGTACCCCCCAGCACTACCCAGGGGCCATCAAGAAGTGCGCTCCCGGCGGACCACAGGTGTCAATTCAGGGCAGGGAGAGTGAGGTGGTCTTGCAGATAGGAGGGACCCAGACTGTATAGGGCTTTATAGGTAAGCACCAACACTTCGAATCGGACCCGGAAGACTATTGGCAGCCAGTGTAGAGATCGGAGCCCTGGTGTAATGTGCTCATGGTGACCTGTCCTGTTAAGGAGACGGACCACCGCATCCTGCACCAGCTGCAGTCTCCGGACCATCACCAAAGGTAGCCCCACGTAGAGTGCATTACAATAGTCTAATCTTGAGGTGATGAAGGCATGGATGACAGTGGCCAGGTTGGAGTCCGAGACATATGGCTGAAGCCATCGCACCAGATAAAATTGGCGGAAAGCACTCCTTGCCACAGCCTCACCTGGAGATCCAGACGAAGCTGTGGATCGAGGAGTACCCCCAGACTCCAAACCTGAGAGACCAGCAGCCATTAATGATGGGGGACGTCACACCCACCCCCCTCCTCACCAACATCACATCCGCCTTGTCAGGATTTAGTTTGACAACTCGCCCTCATCCAATCCCCCACAGCTTCCAGACATTGGGTTAGCACCGAGACTACCGGGTCTGGGTCGGATGAAAAAGAGAAGTAGAGCTGGGTGTCGTCAGCATACTGATGACACCGCACCCCATAACATCTCACGACCTCACCGAGTGGCTGCATGTACACATTGAACAAGAGAGGGGACAGAATAGAACCTTGCGGAACTCCACATGTGAGGTCCCAGGGAGAAGATGACCAGTCCCTGATTACCACCTGCTGAGTTCTCCCAGCCAGGAAGGAGCAGAACCATTCAAGAACAATTTTGCCTACCCCAGCATAGTCCCAAGGTGAGTCACCAGCACCTCATGATCAACAGTATCAAATGCAGCTGACAGATCTAATAGGATTAGCAGGGTCAAACAACCCTGGTTCAGTTCCTGGCGAAGGTCGTTGACCAAAGCTTCTAATGCAGTCTCCGTGCTATAACCCAAATGAAAGCCGGACTGCGAGGAATCAAGAAAACCGGTGCGGTCCAGATGCTCCTGCAGTTCCTGAGCCACTACCCTCCCAATAACCTTCTCTAAAAAGGTTAACTTAATAACTATGGCTGCAACCATTAATCGATCAATTGAACCGATTAATCAATTAATTTGTCTAAAACCGATTAAAATTTGTCCCCCGATTAGTCGGTTAGCTGCCGGGACTTTCTGACTGTCCATAGTTGTGAGTTCTTAGCTCAAGGGAAGGCAAGGCAATGAAAGTTCCAACAGAAGGCAAGTTTACCCAGTGCACACAAATTAGGCAAATGTATAGAAATCGATGTATATTTATGTAAATGTATGCATATTTAAGCAAATTTTATTTGATTAATCGATAAAAAAGGCTTAATCGATTAATCGACTAAAATATCCAATCGGGTTGCAGCCCTATTAATAACCTTTTCCCATGTGACTTAATACATGGGGGCAGGTGGCTTGGGTGGTTTTCTATTGTAGTAGGGCACGTGTGCATTGCTTTTCTATTCTTATAGTCTATGTGCCTTCATTTAAAAACATGTATTTATTTTTTATTTCTTTGCACTTTCTATCCCACTCCTCTTGCCTCTGGCGACCTGGAGCGGCGTACAACAATAAAATACGCACAACAATAAAATAAAACACACATGAGAAAATATAAAAATACAAAACCAGAATAAAATATAAAATACAAATATAAATAAAGATTTATCAGTGCCGGGACAACAACCCCACTCTAACCCACCCCCTTCCTCTCCCCTGACAAAAGCCTGACGGAAGAGCCAGGTCTTACAGTTACGGCAAAAGGCCAGAAGGTCCAGGCTGAGATGGGAGGGCATTCCAAAGCGATGGTGTGGCTGCCGAGAATGCCCTCCTGTCTGTACGGACTCACAGATAACGCGGGACTTCCAGAAGGGCGTCCCCAGATGGGATGGGTGGGTGTGAGACGAGCTTTCAGATAAGCGAGGCCTACCCGCTAGGGTGTTTACAGGTTATATACCATTCTTTATATATTATTTATCATTTAATGTGTAAAGTATGTTACATATTTTATCTTCAGTAAATTTCCATGAAAGATAAAAAGACCAGAAAAGACAAACACCACGAAAATTGGGACACAAAAAGACAAAACTCATCCCCCATGCACATCCCTACTTTTAGTGCCCTTTAGTATTTTAGATGTGATGGGCATTTACCTCCCCTCCTGAGTATATGAAGCTTATCGCCTTTTGCAGTGGTTTTAACTTGTCTAGCGTTTGGCTCAAGTTTGTTGTTTAAGTCTGAAACATTTATACTACTAAAATGTGATGGCATTTAAGTACCTTGGCCCAGAGAGAAGCCTTTTCTCAGATAAACAGAGCTTTAATTATTTTTCTGAATGTCTATTTTATGTTTAAATTACTTCAGATGCTCATTTGGATGCCTGTCTAATTGTATGTAATTCTCAACAGATACATTCTGTTAATGGGCCTTCAGGATCGAAATGAAAAACTCTTCTATAGAGTGCTGACTTCTGACATTGAAAGGTTCATGCCTATTGTTTACACTCCCACTGTGGGTCTGGCTTGCCAACAATATGGTTTAGCATTTCGGAGGCCAAGGTATGTAAGTTTATACTTCAAATAAAAGTAATTTTATCTCTCTCCCCCCGTCCCCCACCCACTTGGCAGGTTTCTGTGGGTTGTTTCCCTCTCTCCGCCACATAGTTGAATGTAATCCAAAACTGGACTAATTGGGATAATTTAAACTAAATTAACTACATTTTTAGTCCGTATTAAACTACAATTTGTATTTCATTGCAAAGATAAACTGTTGTTTCAGTATGTAAAAACATAGATACATTTTATAATGTAACTAAGCTGAATTAGACTTTTCTTCAGACACAGTGGTATTTTGAACATATCAGCAAAAGAGCAAATTGACTCTCATCCAAGCTTACTTTTAGAATTGAAGAAATACTAGGCTTCAAGATTAAAAGAAATGGATTTCAGGAACAAGATTAGACTCTTGTAATAATTGTAAAATTCTCATGCTAAAGCTTGTATTTTGACCCTAAATATTTGAAAACATGGAATATTTAAATATTTGAGATGCTGTCATTTCCATCTGATCCATCACTTCCATCCGATCTATTCACTTGTATTTTCCTTGCCAGCTCTTTTAGTAGTCAGACTTCCTTTATATTATGTTATCAAAGCACGCTGGCTGTATATAAATCATTGCTATTTCTAGGGACTCAGCCTGTTTTTTAAGAGAGTGTGGACAACAGAAATGGAATGTTGGAGTCACACTATTAAAATGTTACTACTTATGTTTCCGTATAAATGGCAGATTCAATTAAATCAATTGATCTTTTCTAGTTTAAACCCGGTGAATATCTGGCTAAAATCTTTATTAATTCTTATAGGATACATTTCAGACTCTTAGTTTTTAAACTTTTATTTTCTATCATATGTCACACGCACACGCACACGCACACGCACACGCACACGCACACGCACACGCACACGCACACGCACACGCACACGCACACACCAACCAACCAACCAAAAGTGTGACTTAATCCTTGTGTGGGCCACTTGTACCAATACCCTGAATTAAGGCATTGACCTTCTTTTGAGTCACCCCATGACTTTTTGGTGACACAAAGATTATTTCTAAGCTATAGGAGCTCCTGCAAAAAATATTTTAAAATTATATCACCAGTATTTGTTTAAGGGTCACCATGGCAAGTTTTTTATGGACAGCCACGTCATAATATTTTGGCCAACCACAGATGGAAGTGTGCATTTTTTAAATTAGTGACATTCTAGCATCCCATAAGACTGAGGAGTCTAAAAGGACCTCTGTAGTACAAACCAATTTAACTATCTTTGGGCAGATGCACCAATAGTATGCATAAAAGGAGCCTTTTATTTGAGTGCTTCCTTATTCCTGTGAACTTCACTGATGCCAGAATTGAAAAAATTGTTTCACAGGCATACACAAAAATACTACGTGTGAATCTAAGTCCATATTTCCAGGCCTTTTTATGCCTAGTATTCAGTTGGTTTCTGATTGCTCAGGTATGTGCTACACTCCAGGTTCTTCCGTAGTCTGTGACTAGTGAAGGGCACATTAGGTTCAGCTTCCCCAGAAACTTGGATTCTAATGGGGAAGAAATAGAAGCATCAAGGAGCTGAGTGGGAGGAGAAATAGAGAATGAACAAGAAAGAGAAAAAGGAACTAGAAGGGAAAACACTGAGAAAAAACACAGAAGGAAAAAGCTATGCAGAAAAAGAAGGGAAGGAAAGAGGAGGTAGAGCAAGAGAAGAAATGGAGACGAGAAGGGAGGGGAATTCTCTTTCTAGAAAAAGGCTATGCAATAACCTGAAAGCACAGACCGTGCACAACTTCTCGTTTGAACCAATTTCTCAAGAGGGAATGGACCTGCCAATATTGGACCTGCCAGTATATCAGACTGAGATTTTTATAATAAAAACTTAAAACATTAATATGCTAATTAATCAAGATCTTTTTTTAAAATTTATTTAGATAAGTGTATAGACAAAGCCATCGCACTGACAAAAAAGGAAAAGGAGACATAACATAGAACCAACATAACAAGAGTACACATTATAAAAAGCAACATAGCAGCAACAGAAACCAGAGAGATCAGAAATCTTGATGTCCCGGAACCTCCCCCACATTTTCCATAATTACAACAGCCATCCTAGCCTTTCTCAGTGCTAGCACCTTAAAAAGAAAATAAGCCACATTCTTTGTAATATTTTCATCTCGTCCGGAAAGGAGTAACACCAATGCCTGCTGATCATTCCTAATTGGCCAGGGGTTCAGATGGGGAAGAAGCCATTTGGCACGCAAACTAACATAGAATTCGCAGTAAAAATAAAATATGCACCATAGTATCTGGCATCCGCAAAGGACAGTCACATAAACAAGGGGACAAATAGCTCTCCAATCAAGATCATGAATTTGCTTCGTGAGGTATGCAGGCTGAGACTTTCAGACTCGTTTGCATACAGAATGCTTCTTTGAAATATGCAGACGAGTTTTTCCGACTTCCAGCTCATTTGCAGGCAGGTGTCACTCCCAGGTGACTAGAGGGGAAAAGTACCCTGTGAGCACATTTACTATGTAACATCAAATACTACATGCGAGTGCCCTCAAAATCATGAAATCTAGAAATAATAAATTGTGCTTTTTTAATTTATCCTTTGGTTTCTGAGCCACTAGTCACATTTTCAAGCACTTCTCCACAACCATAAGGTTTAGAAACGTAACTTTTTTAAGAAGCCAGGACTTCTGAGTTGTTGCAAGATGCCTACCCAGCTCCAACAAAGGTGAAGAGCCTGACTCTTTGTTCCTAATTCCTACCAGCTCCAAAGGGGCAAGCATGAAAAGGCAGAGAGACGTTGCAGAGAATATTTTAATCAGACAGGACAGTTCCTTGATAAAATAAACTGGCATCACATCACTAGCAAAGATGGCTTGGAATTTTCCTGTATTCTTAATATAAAAATAAATTTCCATTTGCAGGTAAATCCAACACTAATAATATATGGCAATGTAGGGTATTTTCTTTAGTATCATTATTTCATCAGAAATGTTGGAATACTATTTTCATCTTGCCAATTGGAAATCTTTGCTATGAACCTGGGGAATTTCTGGTAATAGTAATTCAATAGGATCTTAAAGCTTTATGGATCTTTGTGTTGGTAGAATATCTGATAGCCAAGTTAATTCCTGTTCTCCCTGTGTTTCATTAAAAAAAATTATGATGCCAAATGTCAGCGATAAACATAGGTATTTTGCTGTATACTATAACACATAGGAATAATGGCAGTGATGCATGCAACTCATAGCATTGTGTTACAATAATGAGCTGAATTTTCTTTCAAGCCCAGCAAATAACAGCAATAGAAACCTAACAGCAGGTATAACACTATGCAAAGTTTCCATTATTTTACTTTCCCCCATTTCCTATGTGTATTATGTTGCAGAGCTTTTGAAAAACAAGCCTTATTGCTCTGCTCTATGGATAGTGAATTGCTTTAATTTTGATTTTGTGGTCTAAACTTAATCTGAACGCTGATACAAACAAAATATATGTATTGGGGTCAGGAAGAATTGAGTTTACGAGAGCAGAAGAATCTATATTTGGTCACTTACAGCACTTAATTTTTTTTATGCAAGTGTCTGAGTCCATAGGTCTAATGTGAGATTATTCTTCATTTCTAATGGAGATATAGTAGTATTGTAATGGGTGTCCTCATTGCACTCTATCTTCAGATCTGTTGTGATCATTAGCTACTTTCATTTATTTTTGAAATTGAGAGACCATTCTTTTATACAATATCTGTCAGTGTGATAGATTTTTTTAATGTAGAGGAAAAAAAGTTAATAGTATTTAATAGTATTTAATGTTAATTCTTAATAGTATTTAAGAATTAAAAACCTATTAAAATATATAAGATAAAATGTAATTCTTCGACCATTGGTGTCTGACAGTTTTACTACCAACTTCAGGGTAGCCAGAATTTCCCCCAAAGAATACCATTATATTAGAAATCCCCGTATCAGGACCTCTTCTATCCAGGTTTCTTCTTATTCTGTACATGCCCAAGACTTTCAGGCACACTTTATCACTGGGTGAAAACAGACATGATGCTAACCACCCTTTACCCACCCTTGGTGGTCATTTATGCATGTTTCAGGGCTGCATAGGGCACCATACAGCCCTGCAACATGCATAAATAACCACCAAGGGTGGTTAAAGGGTGGTTAGCGTCATGTTTGTTTTCACCCACTGTTACAGTGAACACCGCTTATCCAGAAAAAAACATCTCTAATCCAGAAGAAACTATGTTCTTCAATGTGTCCGGATAAGGAGGTTTCTACTGAAAATGCAATAATTGTTGTGTCCAATGGCATTCAAATCAATGTATGCATTTCCATTTTGTATATATGAAACTGAGCCTGGCCACCTTTGAGTGTTCTTGTTCGATCAAATACTGAAATATATTTGCTGCTGCCAATACATTATTGCCTAATGAAAGAAGAGTTTTATAAATTCACAATAAAATGTGTATTGTAGTTAATAACAGGATACATCCAAAAGGAACATTTTGGCTTGGGTCAATGCAAAAAAATTCTTAAAGCCTTTTTGTTTTTCCAGAGTTGGGATCAGGATTTTGTGCAATAATTGGTTAGTGCACCAGCCACCCAACCCATTTTACAGGAAGTGGGGGATTTCCTCATCCCCAGGTTCCTGCTGCAAGAAGGACTCCAAGAACAGATTCTGAATGTGTTCATCAGAATGTGCAATTACACTGAGATATCTCTTTGTAATTTCACCTTAAATCATTTTTACTTCGGATTCATTCACATCAAGAGGTCTAAACTGAAGTTATTCAGGAGTAAAAAGAGAAGTATGTATTGGTGAAAAATGAGGCGTATGTATGCCCCTTTACTTTTTTACTTTGAGGCAACTGTAGTGTGAGCCCTTTCAGTGTTTGGTTGGCTGTGTTGTGCCATCGCCATTATAGGGGAAGATTGCAAAGTAACTATGCTGGTTTGGAGCTCCAGTGAGAATGGTGCTGAAGTGTAGTAGGCCCTTTTTACAGACACTCTAACTCTGATAAAATGGGTGTTACATTTTATTATACATGGTACAGGGTACTGCAGCCCTGCAACATGGGCCCTTTTCACACAAGATGCATCCACCCAGTTTCACTGGGTGGAGATGGGTGGAGGCATCTGTGTAAACATCACTTGTGGTGGGTGGGGTGCATTTCTCTGGGTGGAGATGGGTGGAGATATCTGTATAAACACCACTTGCGGTGGGTGTAGGTGTGTGCATGTTCCCGCGCAACACCCATCTCTACCTGCCACCCACCCACAGAGCAATGAACTCCACTGCCGATTGCTCTTTGGGTGGGTGGTGAGTGGAGATGGGTGTTGCGCAGGAGCATGCACGCACCTACACCCACCGCAAGTGGTGTTTACACAGACGCCTCCACTCATCTCCAGCCAGAGAAATGCACCCCACACACTGCACTGCAAGTGGCCTTGAGAGAGCGGGCTGGTGGGAACTCAGTGATGAGGCCAGTAAGTTCCACCTGAAGGCTCTGAGGGTCCAGAGAGAGGCGTGACCACAAAGCAAGGCTCAGAGGGAGCCAGGGGGACAGTAGCCAGCCAGGTCCCCAGTGGTGAGGGACATTGGGGCGGGGTGGGCGGGGCTTAGGCTGAAGGAAATAAGAGTAGGCACAGAAACCTTGAGGTGGAGGATTAGTGCAGGGAAAATGCCCAACCTCCAGGCCTTAGAAGGAGGGAGTCAGGTGTTATGGGGTGGCAGTTAGGAGTGCTTGTGAGGCATGGGGCTAGAGATCCTTGAGGCACTAGGGCCGAGACCAGGGCTGGCACTCCGGAGAGGGAGGTGTTAAGCTGGTGGGCAGGGAGTGTAGGACTTGGACTGGCAGATCTTGAGTAGATGTCCCAATCCCCCAGGACTCTAACCTGCCACAGCCTGGAAAGGAGTACCATCCGTCTGGAAGTGGGACTATGAACTGTGTGCTTGCTCAGCCGGAGGCCAGAGCACCATGGACAGAACCATGGAATTTACCTGGTTTTCCTCCCAAGCACAACTCCCAATCGGGATCTTGGTCACCCCACCCCACAAATCAAATGTTTAATTGGGTACAATACTACTTTATTTTCTTAACCACACAGATAACATACCATCAACACAGTTCTTGGATAGATCTAGCCCTGTCTACTCAACACATTAAAAATACATGTTTCTTACGTGTCCTGCAGACCACAGTGGCGAGTGTTGGTTTGGAGAAGTTGGTACAGGTGGGGCCCTGGGAGAGGTGCCCCTTGTATCTGGATCTTTTGAGAGCGACGATAAGGATCAACAGCTCAGTGGCTCACTGCAAAGCTAGCTGAAGACGTCTTTCTGGAGTTTGGGCTTCTGTTTTATAGCCCTCTGGGCGGGAGAATGTTATTGTTATGCTTGTTCCTGGGTTTGGGTGACCTGGGTGGGAGGGCAGTATGCTGGTATGCTTGGTGCAGGGCCTCATGTCGGTTCCCAGAGCCCGGGGTTTGTACTGTTCGAGCCGCTGAGACCACTTACCTGACAGCAGGGATCCGGTGCCTGCGAGGGGGCGGAGCTGTAGCCCTGCGGGAGATCAAAAGACCCAGCTGAGCCTACGGCTGTGCCGTAGGCCCGCATCTAGGTTGTGCGCCGAAGGGCTGCACGCAAAAGGGAGCAAGCCCTTTGGAGTGCCCTTCGGAGTGCCCTGGAGTACGGGTGCGAACCTTTGCGCACACACAATTTTTCCCCTGACTGCGAGGTGTGATGGCGGTGGTTGGGGAGGTCCTGGGAATTTTTCAGTAGACAGCTGGGTTTGATCCCTTTCACGATTTAAATTATTCTTAGCTGAGCCGCTGTGGTGTATTTGAGTGGGTTTCCCCTTTATTTTGATGCTTTGCTCAAATCTTTATGTTGAAATGATAACTATGGATTAGGTTGGAAGTTTATTCAAGTCCGGGGAAAATTGTGGAGGGCAGAGGATGGTTCTGGAATTGGTGCCTGTCTATACCGTTTGCTGACCCCAATTAATTATGGAACCAATAGGGTGGTGGGTCGAGAATGTGGCTGGGCCTTCGGAAGATCTTGGCAGGGGCCGGGAAGGAGATAGTGCTGGTGCTGGGGCTAACACAATTTTGCAACAAACAATAAATAGTAAGCGTTTGAGAGGGGATTCCTTTGAGATGGCCCTCTCTAAGGCAAATTCACCTAAACAATGGAGAATAGATAGCTATTTTCCTAGGCATGTGATTGATCAGTGATTGATTGCTTCTGCGCTCATATTCTCAAATAGCAACTGCAGAACGATTGTCCTTAACCCAGGATACCTTGGATCCTGGGATAAGCAGACAGGAAATCTTCCAGGCCCCGGTAACGCCACAACCCCCACTTGGTGCTTTAGACAGGACCCTCGGGCACAACCACTTTTGGATAAACTGCCAGAGTCTATCGACCCCCCGAAGGGGGAAGGCTGGTGACCTTTTTGGTAGATCATCTTTTATTAACTGCAGATACCCTAAATTTTGTTTTGTCCCGGATAACAAATCCGCAGGTTGCCATGAACTTGCTAAACGCCCGTTTGACTGGCCCGGAATCGGCCGCTCGGGCTCAGGGAGCTCAGTCGCAAGAAAAGGGGAGGAACTGTAAGGGCCAGAAGCCACTGCCTCTGGCCCAATCCCATTTAGGTTTACACGCCCAACCCCTTCCAACCTCTCCGCTGGTTTGGATGGAAGGTGAAGGGCTCTTGCGAGCTATCCCG
Organism: Sphenodon punctatus; assembly: GCA_003113815.1. Lineage (NCBI taxonomy): Eukaryota > Metazoa > Chordata > Lepidosauria > Sphenodontia > Sphenodontidae > Sphenodon > Sphenodon punctatus. Next base: position 2,928,212 of record QEPC01008879.1, on the reverse strand, counting down.
AATGTGCTATCTTTCTCAGTGTACTCAGAGGGCAGGTGGCCTAAACCAAAATGGGAAACAACACTCGATGTTGCAGAACACTTGAGAATTCTGCTGAGATCAAGAATTACTAGACACGATTTGGTCTCAGTAGACCAATTGTCAGTGGCCAGGGGTAGGCAGATTATAATTGTTACCTTTTATACAGTCCCACTGATTAGGACTATCCTGGAAAAAAGGTCTGTATTGGAAAGCAGGGGTATTTTTATATTGTATGTGTTCCAGCTGCCCCTGAGAGGAGAGACTGTGTCAGCTCAGCTAGACCCCCGCCCAAGTGGAGGCCCCTTGGTAAGGCCTGAGGAAGAGCACTTCATGCGTGCTCCCCACTCTGGAGGGAGTAAAAGGGCTAGGGAAATTTAGCAGGAACAACCTGAGATTCCTGAGGGCAGTCTGCTCCGTGGGGCATATAGTATGGAGGTTGAGGTAGTGAGTAAAAGGAAAACCACTCTTGAGATACAAGCCTCTAGAAATTCTACTCCCTCAGTGGTACAATCCCCCTTGACCACCCCAGTCAAGCTGATAGAGAGACTGGAAGTGGTCCAAAGGCAATTGATGTCCCTAAAAACTAAGGGCGGCGCCCCCCCCGCCCCAGGGAGGGTAGGATTCTTATGGATAAACTCTCTCGGGAAGGGGCTCGCTTGCTGGAACTTGGGGTCACCTGGTAGGGGGTTTGACACTCTGGGGGATTCTTCCATGAGGGGTTGGGAGCCCCTGCCCTGGTGTTACTAACTCCCCCAGGTTCCCAGAGGGGGTCCGTGAGGGGTAGGCCTGGGAGGTAGGGATCAATTTGGACCTGTGCCCCAGGCCAAGCCTCAGGGGGTGGCTACCTATGGGAATTTATCTTGTCCGGAGGTAGTGGGGTATGATGGTCAAGGCCCGTTGTGGATTCCTCCACAGAAGGTAGTCAGTCCCATTGACCAACAGGATTTGATTCAACAGATGAACTCCATGGGAATTCTGCTTGCAGTGTCAAGCCCAGATAGAAATCTAAGTCAATTGTCACCATCTATTCAAACCCCTCCTTCTGATGCCTGACTAGGAGGGGATTCCCAGGGCGATCTTATGATATTGTCCTGGAATATAGCAGGCTGGAAGGCCTGATGCCTTGACTTCGACTTTTTGTTATTCTTGGGGCAGTTTGACCTGCTTCTCTTGCAAGAAACTTGGGTAGTGGGGGACTCAAACGACATTCATTTGAGTAGTGTTAAAATGTTTAGTTTGGGGACTACCCCCTCTCCCGTAAGGGGAAGGCCCAGTGGGGGTTTGGTCTTGTTGGTAGCAGAAGATTTAAACATTCAAATACAGGTAATAGGAACGTTTAAGTCTAATTTTGCTTTATACTATTGTTCATCTTCAAATGGTATGAAGTTCCTTTTGGGGAATGTTTATGTTCCCCCATTAGGCTCAAGTTATTATTCAGTATCTATTTGGCGAGAAATGGTAGCTATACTGATCGAGGCTTTATCCAACTATCCAACTAAGGTTTCCCTCTCTATGGCTGGAGATTTTAACACTAGGTTGGGTAACCCAGCGGGCCTTAGCGATGAGTCAGGTTTGGATGAAGCCGGCCGAGATTTGCTTGTCCTCCCCTTCCCCCCCCCCGAGCCTCCAAGGATGAACATATGAGTTTTAAGAAAGATCTAATGGACTGTTGGACGAATTTGATCTATGGATAGTGAACGGACGGGTTGCAGGCAATTTGGAGGGGAATTTTACCCTCCATGTGCCCAATGGTTCCAGTGTAGTTGACTACTACTTGGTATCCCCTACCGACTTTAATTCCATCAGACAGATGGAGGTGATTTTAAGATCTGACGCAGTTCACCTCCTGATTTTGTTGACACTTAAGCAAGCTGGAAGGAAGACTGAATCACCTCGGCCCTGGTGGTTGCACTAAGGGGGGTTACGAGGACAGACCTAGAATTTGCAGGAAGCGTCCCAACGAGTTGATTGAGGCATTTGAGAACTTAATCAACCAGCAGGAGGTTAAGGAATTGTATGCCCAAATTTGTTTGGACAAACATTCCATCTTGGCCAGGTACGACAAGCTTCTTCAGTTGTTGACCCCTGTAACCTTTCGGGAAATTCTAATGGTCAAGGCGCATAGTAGACCTATGAGACCCCCCTCTTGGTGGGATGGTACATGCCGGGAGGTAAGATCTAAACTCAGGAGTTTAACGAAGAAACTTGGGGTGCGCCCATCTGTCTACCATCGCGAGCAGGTTCAAGTGGTGAGAAGGCAGTATAGACGCCTGCTTATTCAAAAGAGAACTGCTCATAACAAAGCCATTTTTTACAGCGCCTTGTATGCAGCTGTGCCAGTGGATGGCCGCGGTATCACCATGGAGCCTTGTGACCAATTTGATTCTTGGCCTTCAGTTTCCCCTGATGTATTTAAGATACTTACTCAGACTTTAAAACTTGGCAAAGCTCCTGGCCCGGATGGAATTACGGCTCATCTGTTAAAATCTTCCCCAGACTGGTGGGCAGACCTTCTGGCCCGCCTCTTCTCCGAGATTAATGAGACAGGAAGAGTTCCTGCCTCTTGGCTTCGGAGTATGCTGGTGCCCATTTTCAAAAAGGGCGATCTCCAACTGCCAGCAAACTACCGCCCAATCAGCCTGCTCAGTGTGATAGGTTAAACTCTATGCCAGGTTCCTACTGGAGAAACTGAGAACTTGGATTGTGGAAACGGGGCAAATTGCACCTGAGCAGGCTGGCTTTTGCGCAGGTAGATCAACGTTGGACCATGCCCTTCTGTTATTGGCATTGATCAAGAAATGTGTAGTCCAGAAAAGCAAGCTGTATTTAGGATTTATAGACCTGGAGAAAACGTTTAATTCCATAAATAGGGAATAACTGTGGATAAAGCTGAGAGGAACTTCTATAGAACCAAGGCTTCTGTTCCTGATAATCCAGTTACATCGGGATAATCCAGGTTAGACTGGATGCGCATGGGTCTTTATCTGCTCCAATCCCAGTACAAAGAGGGGTCAGGCAGGGCTGTTTACTGACCCCAGTGCTTTTCAGTCTTTATTTAAACGACCTTTTATGAACTCTCAAGATACCCATGCCCCAACTGTGGCGCAAAGGCGCTTACCAGTTATGCTCTATGCGGATGACTCTATACTCCTGTTCCAAACTGTGACTGGTCTTAAGAGACAATTAGAGCTGTTTGGGAAGTATTGTGTAAAGGAATCACTGACGGTAAACTATTCTAAGTCCAAAACTCTTGTGGTGGGTGCTAAGGCCAGGAAAAGACCTCAGATTTGGTTCATGGAAGGGAGGGTCATAGAACAAGCTAAGTGCTTTAAGTACTTGGGGGTTATTATTTCAGACTCTGCCTCTTGGAAAGGCCACTTTGATCAGGTTAAGGCCCAGGCAAGGAAGACTGCTGTGGTAATTCTGAAATTTTATTATGGTCAGGGTGGCCGAGTGGTCTCTCCAGCGCTTGCCCTGTTTAGGGCTAAGGTGCTTGCCCAGGCCTTGTACGCGGCCCTGGTATGGTGTCTGGCTTATCTGAGCAAAAGGGGAATCCATTCAGAATGGGTTTTTGGCTTCCATTTTGGGCATCCCACGTGGCTCTCCCCAGGTGATTTCCCACCTTGAGACAATTTCAGAGCCTGTAGAGGTTCTTGCAATACAACAAACGATAAACTATTGTACTAGACTAGTTTCGGTACCCCCAGAGGAGAATTCTCTTTTGAACATGGCACTAAAGTGTGGGTTGTTGGGCCCATGGCAGGCTCAAGTAAAATTATTAATTTCACGGTTGGGGGTTTCGCAAGAGGTTTTGAGGGAGGTGGGGGTCAAGGCTTTTAAGAAGTTAGTCCATCGGAGACTTCGTGATCGATTCTGGCAGATGGAACAGGCGCTGCTGGTCTCCCAGGCAGTGGCACCAGGGATTGAAATTCACAACCCACAATCATTAGAACCCAATTACCTTTTTGCTTGACAGGACTCAGCAAGGTGCATGGCCTTCTTTAAACTTAGGAATAATTCTTTTCCCTCAGCTCTGGTGACTGGAAGATTTGGGGGCATCCCTAAAGCTCCGAGGGTATGCCAGCTGAGTGATATGGGGGAAGTAGATACAGTACCCCATATTTTATTGATGTCCCACTTTGGAGGGAATGCGCCTAAAATATCTGGGGGAAATTCTCTCGGAATTAAATGCCAGAGCCAATGTTTGGCTGCTGCATAGACTGCTGAGCCCTAGTGACAATGCCACAACTAGAGCAGTGACAAATTTTGCTTTTGCTGTCCTGGTGGCAAGAGAATCAATTTTAAAACAGCGAGAGTTTTCTTCTTCGCCCTCATTTCCCTTCTGATTGGGTTAGGACCGATGTTTGAGTACCCTGTTTTGCTATGATTCTAAGTTGTTGGGGGGGCCGCTAACATGATTGTATTTGTCTGGAAAACTTTGTGAATATTGTTTAATGATTTGTTGTTTGAGCAGTTGCTTTGGTGTTTTTAATATGCCGTCTGTCGACGGTTTGAAAATGTTGTAATCCGCAAATTGTAACCGCCTATCAGGCTACACAATAAATATTATTATTATTTAGGGCCTCATGTCACTATCCTGTGGATTTCTGCTGACCACATTCTTATGCACATCTCAATCTTTATCTCTTCAGAACATTCAGGCCCCATCCCTCCGGGCAAGGCCGAACCTTCTGTGCTTTAGGATGAGATTAGGGTTTTTCCTACGCGCCCTGGCACCTTCAAGGCTGACTATTAGCCAATACCCATTACTTTGCATCATTGGGAACCATTGTTTGCTGAGTGTTACTGGTTCTCTCATATCTGTGAACTTTATTGTCTTGTTTACCCCAACTCCTCCAAACAGCCTTTCTCCTTTTCCATGAGGTAGCGTTTTCTCATCACTGTGATCTGAGGCTCATGGCCTAAGCTAACTAGACTTGTTCTCTGGCTTGTCCCCATCATGCTTTTAATCATAAAACGACATACTCTTAATCAGTCTAACACAAATACATATTTTCACTACTAGTTTACATTTGATCTAATATTAGTACACACATGTGTACCTTTACTAAACATAGGGCTACAAAGGTGAGTTATTTATTATTATTATTATTATTTAATAGATTTTTATCTCGCTCTCCCCATCTCAGTGGCTCAGAGCGGCTAACAAAACCATAAAAACAATAATATAAAAACACTTAAACAATTTAAAACATTAATCATAAAAACACCCCCTCACCCCCCACCCCTACCCCTCATCCCTACCCACTCTCCCTCCCCCTCGCCAAATGCCTGACGGAACAGCCATGTTTTACAGTTCTTCTGGAAGGCTGGAAGGTCCGGGGCCAATCGCGCCCCTACTGGGAGGGAATTCCACAGGTGCGGCGCAGCAACTGAGAACGCCCTGCTCTGTGTGCCCCCCCCGAGACACCCGGGGGACCTCCAACAGCATGCCCTCAGCCAACCACAGGGGCTGATCCAGAACCCGGGGAGTGAGGCGGTCCCGCAGGTAAACAGGGCCCAGACCATGGAAGGCTTTATAGGTTAAGACCAACACTTTGAATCGGTCCCAGAAGACTATTGGCAGCCAGTGCAGAGACCGGAGCACTGGTGTAATATGCTCCTGGGCATATTACACATATTACAATCAATATGTCAGGTAAAATATAATCTTTTCATAACACATGGAAGGGACTAGCCTCATTGAACTAATTCCCTAAGTAAACAACAACAGCAACGAGCAACATCTGCACCAGTGTCGGGGCTGTCCTACGGAAAGGTGAAGAACCGAAAAGCAAGTGGCAATGGAAAGGAGACCTCCCCCCGGTCTAAAAGAAAACATCCAGAAAGGACTGGGAAATCGTGAGTGATATGGGTGTGGAAATAACCTAGTTAGGCTTTGGGATCCTGACCCATTTACAGTTCTCCAGGCATGAAAGAGATCTGGGAAAAGAAGGATAATTGGCGGCCTACTGTCCCTCTGTTCCATCTGAACCTTGCCTTGTGGTTGCTCCTCTCTCCGGGCCCACACCCCTAAGTCAATTGGTTGATGTTAAAATCAATACAGTTCACAATGGCCTGATGGGTTATCTGCAGCCAACATGGAGTGGGGGTTTTCCAGTCTCCAGAAAAGTATTTGACTCCAGTGTTATGGATCCCACCATGAAATGGAGATTTGGCCTGTCCCAACCCCTGGGAATAGGACTTTTATTTATTTATTTAAAATTTATATCCCGCCCCTCCTGTCCACAGGGCAGCCTGGGGTGGCGAACAACATTCATTAAAATAATATACACATTTTAAAACAATTTAAAATACAGTATTTGGGGGAATACAGTATTTGGGTAGTGTTGAGTACTGGGTGGGACAGCTTTCAGTTTTGACAGAGTGTGAAACGTTGCAGCCTGGCTGGAGATTGCATGCTACAGTCTGGGGGTAGAACTGGGGACAGAAGGCTAGAGAGAGAGAGCCTTCAGGGGAACCCCTGGGGTACTTGACCTGCAGGGTTCAGTGGGACCTGGCTGGAGGATCTGGCAGCTGGTCCCAGGCATTCCTCTCAGTTTGTACATTTGTAAATAAATGGACTCTTACACCACACAGTAAGTCTCCAGTTTCGCTCTCCTGCCAACGTCGACCCAACAAGGCTGCCCTGGAACTTCCTACCGCTTGGGGAAGTGGGGCAAGCAGCACAAGTACCAGGGAACAGTAACCTCACTGGCATGTTAGAACCCAATATATTAGGCTTTTCTCAAAAACTTTTTGCTCTTGAAATTTTATGTTTTGCTAATACATACAAATACTCATGGTTATGAAAAAACACACAATCCTAGTAGAGCACTAACACAGCAAAATAGCTTGAACATCAAAAGCGTTTACGTGGACCACGTTAGAAAAAAGGCACTTTGGGTGAAAACGGATGTGTCATTCTCCCTGGGCCAGAAAACCACCCTCACATCTGTTCCCTGGCTGCCAGATATTGGTTTGGAACTGCTCCGGGATGGGTGAGTGGCTAGCCTGGAATGTGTCCCCCAGATGATCCCAGGTGCACATCCCAGGCTAAGGACTTCCCATGCAGGCCAACGCAGGCCACAGTGGGCCAGCATGTCTGTTCTGGCCTCTTTACCGGTCGTGGGTCGGAGGCTGCTTGTCATTGGGTGTCATGGCTGTCCATCATGGTGGGAGCAGGGCACTCGGGACGAGGTGTGACAGGCCGTCTGCACGTTATTTGTGCTCCCTGCCCTACCTAGGCCATGTGGGTGGTGGGATGGCTCTCCAGTTGTGGGCACGTTTGGTTGGTGCCCCAACCCAGAGAGTGGCAGCCACTGTTTCGTGCCCAGGGCTGGGGAACTTTCGTGCCACCTGCATGTCTTTTTCTAGCCTTTGACTTTACTAATTGTGTGGGTAACTTGATAGGAAATACTGACAACTGTTTTGAAAGTACTCAGAGTTAGCTCTGTGTTCTGCACAGGCCTATTTGCACTGGTATCAGGAATTAGAAAACAACGCAGTACGTGCAGTATGTATACTAAGAAATGTATAGTTTACCTTAAAAAAATATTTCACTCTAGCAAAAAAATGAGGTTTTTTTCCCTTTTCTCTTTCCCTCACAATTTTTCAAGTTGAAAGAGAAAAAAATACCACTTTTTAAAAAATCTAGTGAAGCTTCTTATGCAACTATTATATTGCTTTGAGTTTAATCAAGAAAAGCACAAAGAAAGGGTATGGAAGAAAAATGTCTAGAAAGCTCAATAGATCAGCTTTCTTATTTTTGAAATGCATCCAGACATTCCATACAGTACCTTCATCCATTTTCTTAGCTGTTTTATTGCTTATGCTTTTTTTCTATAGGAATGGAATCTATTACCAAAGTCACAAAATATAATGGATAGTTCTTCTAGAGATTCTCCACATGACTCCTGCATATGCTGTGGTGCAAACTTTGTAAACCCACAAGCAAAGGTATAGCTATTTTATAGGCTTGCACCGAATAGTAAAAAAATTGTTCATGAATATTTCCAAGTTTCTTAGGATTGACTCCAAGTGTTCAGCCAGTCCTTGGTAACTCGGCTGAATACTTGGTAAAATAAAACCGAGTACCACGTATTTTACGAACACCGAGTTCCCTTTATATAGGATCAGGAAAAGTCCTGTATGTTGTAGGAAAAGCCCCACATGTTCCCTATCCGAGGATTTGAGTACTGAATAGTGGACCAAGTACTGGGCCTATTCCTCAATTACTCAGTACTTGGTAAAACCGAGTAGAATACCAAAATACTTGGTAAAAACGGAGTAATTTCTAATACCGAGTTCCAGAACCACTACTATAGGGACAAGCAGTACAGCTGCAGTGGGGCCTATGCACCTGGGAGCTGCAACACTCTCTGCTGCAGTTGCATCCCCTTGCCACTGGGAGAGGGAGATCATTCTATCTTCTGGTCCAGGACCCTTTCCAACCTAGCTACACCTCCTGCCACAAGTCAGGAATTTTGAGCAGTGCATGCCCACGCATCCCTTCCCTCAAGGGTATATAAGGATTCCTGGGTCCACACTAGGGCTGAAACTTGGTATTCGGAAATACTTGGTTTTTATTGAGAATCCTGGCATTTGACTTGGTTTTACCGAGGAATCGACCCAGTACTCTGTACGATACTCAGTAACTCCTTGATTGAGCAAAGGGGAGAATGGGGAAGGGGCAGGAAAGGGGGTACGGGGCAGCAGGTGGCACGGAAGGGGACAGGGGGAATGGGGAATAGGCAGGAAGGGGAGTCAAGGCCATATACCCCCTCATAGGGGCTTTTCCTGATCCTATATAAGGGGACTTGGTACTCGGAAAAATATTTGGTAAAATACCAAGTACCCGAGTACTGAGTATTTGGCCACATTCCTGAGAACTGGCCGAAAACTTGGGCCTGATCGTCAGAAACTCAGAAATACTAATATATTTTTTTACTATTGGGTTCAGCCCTAGTGTCCCTCCTGTTTTCTGACTTGACTGGAGAGTGCGTTGGAGTAACGATGAGGCCCTTTGACATCTTATTATGCTTTTTCTCCCTTTTCTCTTTAATTTTTCCTTATTTAAGCATTTTTTTCATCCCTCTTGGCTCTGTCCACGAGTCCTATTTCCTTATTTTATTTTCATAAGATCAGCTAGGTATATCTAGCACTGTCCTTGGTGCAAAAGCAAATTGAATGGGAGGATTCAAGAGTTGCCTAAATTATAAGGAGGCTTTGTCTTTATTCCAGTCTGCAGGTAGATTGATACAAGAATTAACATTTTACATTAGCCAAATGCCACTTTAATAATTACTGAAAAATATTAGGAGCTTAAGCTGGAGCAATATGTAATCTTTTTCATTAGTAATGTTATTCCTAGACTGAGACTAGCTCAGCGATTTATACCGTGCCCATCATCGCTCTGTATAGGCATGATGTCCTCAGTCTTCCAAACTGCTTTGAGAATATGGATTCTGTGGCTACCTTACCTGACTGAAGAAAATTCCCACATGTGCTGCTACAAGCAAGGCTGCACATCTACTACTTAACACAAAAGTTAGCTTGTTTCAACATTGAATTTATTGGATTTTTTAATCTCAAGTTATTATTACTACTGTAGAACACAGAACAATACGATTGTTTGGGAAACTCCTCTTAGGCCATTTTTGCATGGACATGGTGGGTGGGGGGATGGGTGTGCGGCTTTTTCCATGGGCACACACCCACCTCCATCCATCTCCACCCACGAAGCCTCCTCCAGTTTGCCGGATGGCTCCGTGGGTGGGTGATGGGTGGAGGTGGGTGTTGCATGGGAGCACACACCCCCACCCACCGCCCGTGCTGTTTGCACGGATGCACACCCATCCCCTCACCCACTGCCATGGCATTTGCACAGCGCCCCTTCCCCCCCCTCCCCCCCCCCAAGTATACCTGCCTGCACTGCCTTGGACTGGTTTCATTCGTTCCTGCCGGGGAGAACTCACTGGGTGGTCTTGGGGGAGTGTACGTCTTCTCCCCAGGACCTCACGTGTGGAGTCCCGCAGGGTGCTATTCTCTCCCCCCTCTTGTTTAACATCTATATGCAGCCGTTAGGGGAGATCATGAGAGGGTTTCAAGGCATGCAGGGTCATCAGTATGCTGATGGCAGTCAGCTCTATCTCTCTTTTTCCATCGACCCAGCTCACGCAGTCTTCCTATTTTCCCAGTACCTGGCAGCTGTGGGAGCTTGGATGAGGTTGAGCCATCTGCAGTTGAATCCTGACAAGACAGGGCGAGGGCTTGGTGGGCCTGGAGGTGGTTGAATCTCTTTTGGGGGGGGTTGTCTCTCAAGTGCGGAGTCTGGGTGTGCTCCTTGATTCACGGCTCGGCCTGGAATCTCAGGTTGTGGCCATGGCAGGGAGTGCTTTTCGGCAGTTACATCTTGTCCGGCGGCTTCAGCCATATCTCTCAGACTCCGACCTCGCCACTGCCATCCATGCTTTCATCACCTCAAGGCTGGATCACTGCAACGCGCTCTATGTGGGTCTGCCCGAGAATCTGGTCCAGAGGCTGCAGCTGGTGCAGAATGCCGCAGTGCGTCTCCTTACTGGGGCGGGCCGCAGGGAGCACATGACACCTGTGCTTCGGGCTCTGCACTGGCTGCCTATAAAGCACTGGGCCAGGTTCAAGGTGCTGGTTCTAACCTTTAAAGCCCTTCACGTCCTGGGACCTACTTATCTGTGGGACCGCCTCACTCCCCATGTGCCCGTGGGACCCTTGAGATCATCCGTGGGAGCCTTTTTGGAGGTTCCCTGGCTGGCCACTGATGTTAGATCTTTTTCGGTGGCCGCCCCTGTGCTGCGGAATTCGCTTCCGGATGAGGCTTGGTTGGCCCCCACTCTCCTGTCATTTTGACATTTATGTAAGAACTGGCTGTTCCGCCAGGCCTTTGGCGAGGGGTAGGGCAGGGAGAGGGGTTTTTTTGTGTTTTTTCCCCCCTGCATTTTATTAATTTTTAACTGTTTTAAATTGTTTTTATATTGCTGTTCACCACCCTGGGCTGCCCTGAAAGGGCAGGAGGGGTGGGATAAAAATGTTACATAAATAAATAAAAAAGTGTGCATGTGCAAGAATGGCCTTCGTTCTGAAACTTAAAATGCTGACATTATCCAAGCATTTCAAAACAATCTGTTAAATATCTTGAAAGAAATACAATGATAATTTCCTTGATGTATTATTAAACGGTGATCTCCACTTTACAAAGCCATTGCTAGTGAAGCCATTTGCTAGTGAAGAGCAAACGGATTTATATTCTAAAAACTTCCATAATGTATCCCAGCTGAATTGACATTTCTTTTACTGGACCACCAAAGTTAAAAAGTACGAACTGGCTATTATTAGGTTAATCATTAACTTCTAGGAACAAAGGATACCTTGTATGACAGGTACTTACCCACTTTCCTGGTCTAACAGTCTTTAATCTTCTTTACACAAATTTAGTAGCACTTTAATTGGTAGCAAGATAGTTATTTTCTTTTGTCAGATAACCCTGTTGGGTCATGAAACAAGATCAATTTCACTGAGGGGGTTAATGGACAGGGGGTAGTTTGTGTGATTTTTTTTTTTTGATTTTTTTTTTAATATAGACTCCTGTGGTAGGTTGTAACCAGAGAAGTGCTTTTTATCATTGCATTACTGACAATCGAGAAGCTGAAAGTCAGGGTCTGGAGGAAGTCTGTATAGTAGGCCACACACACAGAGGCACACATACAGAGAGAGAGAGAGAGAGAGAGAGAGTGCCTTGTAAGTTGATAATATACTGTTTGCACTGTTAGACCTCTGAGCAACAAGCAAATTCTGAGCCACTGACCTGTTACAGTCTCACATAATAGATATGCTGTGCACCTTGTGATTATCAATGAGTGCATTCATATTAAAGATGTCTTTCAAAGGGAGAAGAGAAACCAATGAGATGAAACTTTAGCAAATACATGTATCCATAATCACACAGTAAATACACATTATCTACACAGTACTGCTGGATATGCACACACGCACAGTAGGTGCAAGTGAAACTCGACATCTACCAACAGTCACAACAATGTGGTATACAAAATATGGTACTATTTATTCTAACTCTAGGTAAATTCTATGGTCTCTCAGATACCATAGTATAATAAACAGTATGGTTTAGAAAGATGTTTATTTCTGCCATATCCTGCCAGCCTGTTTGTATTTGTGTCCTAGAAAAATAAGTATATATTTAATATTTTAAGACCAAGGAAATCTGCACGTGCTAAGGTGGGTCTTCTAAATAAATAAATAAAATTAAAAGAAAGTGAAACCAAGTTATTTTGTGCGGTAAATGTCTCTTATTTCCAAGGTGTCCTACAAACTCACCTTCCAGACTCAGTATGGGTTGGTTCTAACTATTATCCTATTGCCCAAAAGGTATGAATAATAAGCAAAAAGAAACCCAAAACCGTTTTAGTCCTCCCTTCCAACACTTTAGGCATAACTACCAGATATTGTTGGCTCTCTAGTACAATAATGACAACAAACATCTGAGCATTCTCAGGGAGTCCAAAATCAATTTAAAACAAATATAGGATTTCAGAAGCTACATAAACAAGCAGCAGTTAAATACACAAATAAAGCCACCTGTCGTAAAACACAGACTTTCTGGGCACTGTCTTACATGACAAAATGCATCCAATTTGCCTTTGGGAAAATTTCTGGGAGGCAAATCTGGCGTGGGGTTCATAACATGAAAATATTAACCCACACTTTTTTGGCAGGAATCCTGCGGGGAATGCAAGGTTGGATTTACTGGCTTTGTGCCAGCTCTGAGTCCCCCACAGGACTGGTGCCAAAACCACGTGGGTTAACATTTCCACATTGCAAACCCCATGGCTGATTTTCCTCCTGGAGATTTTATCGAAGGCAAATCAGGTGCTCCCCCTCATACCTTGGGGACCGCCTCGCCCTTCGCGCCTCAGAGCGATCCCTGCGGTCCACCGGGGGCACCTTTTTGGAGGTCCCACATGTAAAGCAGGGGGCCATAATGGAGAGGGCATTCTTGGTGGCTGGGCCACGGCTTTGGAACTCTGGCCCCAGGTCTGTTGGCGTTTCGGTGAGCCTGTAAGACCTGACTGTTCACGCAGGCCTTCGGAGGGGAGGTTGGGAGGGTGGGGTGTGTGTGGGAGGATTTTTTTAAAGAGTTTTTATGTTGAGGGGGTTTTGTATTTTAAAATTGTTTTAAGGGATTTTATTATTGTTTTTTTAATGTTGTAAGCCACCCCGAGATGCCATAGGCATGAGGGGGCGGCTAATAAATATTTATATAAATAATAATAATAATAATAATTTTGTCATGTGGGAAAGTGCCCTCAGCGGGACAGGCCTGTGCTCCTTTGGAGAAATGATACTTAGATTCCCAAGTATTCCAAGACACACGTACACCTGTATTCAGCCATAACGGCTTAGATTTTTACTGATAGCAAGCAGGTTTAATTTTATTTTAAAGATCATTACATAAACTTCCAAAGTATTTCATAGGAAGAAAAATAACAAAAAATACCGTGTAATTTTCTGTAGTATTCAGGACAACCTCTATACAGGAAGGGATTTCACGTTGCTTATAAACGATCACATGCAGCAGGGACGGGGAACCTCTGGCCCGTGGGCCAATCTAGCCTCCAGCTATTTTTTAATTTGGCCCTTTCCAATTCCTGGGTCTGGTGTGTAGATCCAGTTCCTGTCCTCAAACCCTGAAAGAGTGAGCTCAAAGGAAGGGAACAGAGGTGAGGGCATCCACTCAAGGACTGAGGATCATGCCTCTCAAGTGTGCTGGGTTTTCCTGGACATCCATGATACACCTCCTTTATCATCTGTCACATTTCGCATTTGAAAGGGAGGTGAGAGGGAGACCGGGCCGGCCTTACCACAGGCTGATCTGGAGCAACTGCTCCAGGCCCTGCTTTTTTCTCTACTTCTGGAGGTCCTGGCCTACGTTTTCATCAGAGCAGAGTGCAAAACACCAACTCCTGCCTAGGGGGCCTCAAACACGACCATCTCCAGGGCCCCACAGAGGGTGTCCCCATGAGGGCAGGGCTATGGGGGGCACATTTTATATTTTCCTTGGGCTCTGCAAATTCTGAGGCCAGCCCTGAAGGGAGAGCAATTTGCAATTGGGACAATGAGTTAAATTGTCCAGCCTGAAACAGGTTTCCTCAGGCAAGTTCAGAGCAGCAGCTCCCCCCCGGGAGATAAGGGATTCTCTATTGTTTTCCGACTAGTTAATGACTTTTTTCCTGGCAGGGAGAACAATAAGATTTTCTAATGCCTGGGAGAAAATTGCCAATCTCTGAAATAAAAAAAAATTAAAAACCTCTGTTTAGGGTGACATGGAGCTATGATTTCTAATCATTTCTCTTGAAAAAAATCTGCTGACTCAGAGTTTAAACATGACCATTGTAAGGGGCTGATGTTGTGATGAATTAAATTTCTTTTTTAAAACAATAACAAAAAAATTTCAAACCAGCCTCTCTGTTAGATTATTGCTAACACTTGGCCATGAGAAAATTATTGCTAACACTTGGCCATGAGAAAATTCTTGCAGCATCTCATCTGTCAAAGAATCCACCCAGGTGGACAAAAGACTGGAGTGGAGGGGAAAACATTATTGTCAGAAGGAGGGTTGTATAAAATGTAAAACTCACTAGGGCCATTTTTATACGGACGGAGGTGGGTGTGGGGCTGGGTGTTTTGCCACAGTGAGTTGAGGTGCGTGTGTGTCCGTTTACACAGAAACACATCCACCTCCACTCACCGAGCCTCCTCCAGTTTTCTGGAGGGCTCCATGGGTGGAGGTGGGTGTTACACGGGAGCGTGCGTGCACCCCCACCCATCCCGCTCAGTGTTCACACGGGTCAACACCCATCCCCCACACTCACCACCAGCCGTATACACAGACGGCCCTCCCTGCACACCCACCCAAACACCGAGTGGGGGAGGGGGGTGTCCGTGTAAAAACGGCATATGAGTGTGTGGAGGCCAAGTAGCTAAGAGACGTGCTGTGACAGAACTTGGAGATAGACTTACAGGACAAGGGTTTTAGGCTGCTTTCACACATATGGAAATGCATCCTCAGAAAGTTCAGGAGAGAGGATGCGCATGCAAATTGGGCATTTCTTTGATCATGTAGGAATGCCCAGAAGCATGTGATTTAAGTTTTTATGTGTGTTTTCAAGGGCAATTTACAGAGCTGGATTTTGCAGCTTGGTCAGTTGCCCTTGTAAATGCACTTAAAAGGTTCAGTTACGTGCCTCTGGGCATTCCCAGGTGATCAAAGATGTGCCTGAATTGCATGCACATCCCCTCTCCCGACCTTCTAAGAACACATTCCCGCATGTGTGAAAGCAGTCTGTGGGTGATTTCAGACGTTACGTTTGTCTGAAATCACCACAGACAACCTCAGTCAACCGTGGGGGTTGGTGAACGGTGGTGAACGGAGGTGAACGTCTGTTTGCGCGCATCCAGATGTTCACCTCAGTCAACCACCCCCCGTGGTGAATCTAACCACGCTTTGTTCTCCTGCACCATGGCGGCAAACGAAGCCCGTGGTGAAAGTGCCCGGCCGTAACATCTGAAATCACCCTGTGTCTGGTGTATGAGTGAGGTGGTTATATGGATACGAGAGTCCTTTTAACTTTAAAAAATGTTAAGCTCAACCTCATAGTTAAGTAAGATTACTGTAAATTTGCATATATGTACATTTTATGTAAATAATGTCCCATATTTTGAGAGTCCCCATCCCTCATTTCAGAGTCCTGGGGTTGTGAGGTATGTATGCTATGGATGGAATTGTGGCATAAATCCATGGTCTGGACCAGAGATTCTCAACCTGGTGCTTGGGAGCACCAGAGTGCTCAGGGAATGTATGAAAGTGCTACCCAAGCCAGCTGGCGGTCGTGCTCGGAACCACTTTCACATGTATGAGGCATTGAATTGAATTAAACTATATTGTAGAGGGGAGACTTAATCTATGCAAATCTATACAAATCACTGCAAATTATGCAGTGCTCCCAAGTAGTCAAATACGTCACTACAGTGCTCATGACTGAAAAAAGGTTAAGAATCCCTGGTCTGGACCCTCTCCTTCATTCCACCACCCTGAGCACACTAGGCCTGGGTTGAAATAGCCATTCTGGTTCTTCAGAAATTTTCTGCAAAATCAGAATGGTGATCAAAATTCCAGTTGAATGATTTACGCAGGCACAAAGGGGCAGTGGCCATACTGCACTGCCATTTTGCGTATGGCCGTGGCCAACTTACACGCGTGCAGTGTGACTGCAGCCATTTTGCACATGTACAAATCAGACAAAAAAAAATCCAATTGATTCTGATGAAATGGAATCAGAACACACGTTCTACTTTTTACCGGAATGGATTGAACAACCAGATTCTGTCAGAAACGGAATCTGGCTGAGAACAAAATTTCATCCCTATAGCAGGGGTGAAATTTCATCCCTTAACAACAGAGAACAAAGTTTCATCCCTTAAGGGGTGCCTTAAGCATCGCTGCCACCAACTTTTTCCTTGGCTGCAGAACTTGTATTCAAAGTGACCCGTGGCAAGGAAGAGATTTTCCACCCTGATATACAGTATGTAAAAAGAAAGTTTACCCAGCTATAGCATTACCTGCATTCCTTGAGATGTCATCCACATGACTTCTTAGCCACAAGTCAGAAACTCTGTGCAAAAGTATCTGTTTAGGCCTGTGCATGCGCAGCAAATGACTTCAACCTTCTTTCTTCCCCATTTGGTGCTGAAGACAGGGCTCTGCAAATTTGTAATTTTGTAATGGAGTTTTAATCACCTAGTAAAACATGCTGCTGGAGCCATTATATTATTATGTTCTATGCTGTGTGTATCTATGTTGGAGACAAAGTAGTTCAAATCATATCTTTTATTAGACTAACTGTTGTTGGTGGAAATGTGCAAGCTTTCGGACCTCACAGGGTCCTTCATCGGGCAAGTAGGTGTCAGAACTGTATCTATATAAGTTTAGGTGATTGTTAAAAAGAAGAGAGAGCCTGGGGGAATGATGGAAGCAATGTAGACGAGAGGGAGTGACAGTGCATGTTTGTCGGAATATATTAAATGGAGGTGGTGTTATGTAGAACTGGTGACTTACTGTATGGAAGGTATTACAGGGTGTATGGGTGTCAACACAGGAAAAAAATAAAAAAGGTGTTTTAATTTAATTTAATTTAATGAAATAATTTTAATATACAGTATTTTAAAAGATCAAACTTTTAAATAATACCTCTCAAGGAAGGTCTGTTTAGGTATGAACAGATGCCTTAGGAGCAGCATGTTTCAGTAATATATTTTCATACACTAATGTACCATCATATTACATAGTAAAAATCACTGTGCTAGTTGGTGACTTTTGTGTCCAATGACAGTGTTAGAGTGGAGGCAGTCAAATCCATTCTTACATTGGGAAGCAAAATATTTTCTTTCTTTCTTTCTTTCTTTCTTTCTTTCTTTCTTTCTTTCTTTAACTCTGTCCTTCCCTGAAGTCCTAGGGTGGCTTACAAAAAAGCAACATAAAATACAATTAAATAACATTAAAATACAATTTGCAAAAAAATAATAATTAATTATCCACACCAACCCCAACCCCCCAACAACCTCCCGTCTAATCCCTATCCCTGCCCACCAAATGCCAGACATCATAATTATTGCTCCTTAGTGTTGAGGAGGAGAGGGAACTCTCTTGGGCAAGAGACAGAGGAGTGGCAGTGGACAGGGGAAATGGGGATGTGTGCTTGTAAGGGATGGGTGTGGGGTTTATAGGATTATGTTATGTTAGAGAGTGTTTTCCGAGCCCTAAATGGCCTCATCATTTTCTGGGACAAGAAGTCTGGAAAAATGGCAACCCTAGTTATGCATTTCTGTGTAGCTGAAAACCATACTAAAAGTCATACTGAATCTCTAAACAATCCTCTTGCAGAATAAGAGTTGCGTAGTATAATATCCCTGTATTACATAACATTTATATTGGCACAGAATCACCGTTATTGCTATGACATCGATTGAGCCACAGCCTTCTTAATGTTTGGATGGTTAACTTTATTATTGTGGTGGTTTTAATGTGCAATACGCCAGACTATGCATGCATTCCACTTCTTCCGTTATAAATTACTAAATGTTACTGTTCCTAATGCTAGCAGATTATGAAACTTGCTCTCTTGTTTAGAGACGTTAGTGGTATAGGCAGGTATCTGTAATACAAGATGATGTACACCGTTCAATCTTCCGATCCAAGGTCCGCGTGTGTGTCTGACAAAAAAGTAGAAAATGGGTGTGCACACAGAATATGCGTAGGTAGGAGGGGCTCAGGGAACGTCTCCTGCCTCCCGACCCTGCCACCACTGCAGTAGCTGCTGCAGCCCCTTTCTTCCTCTCCCAGTAGTGGTGGGATTGTGTGCGCGCATGTGATTCTGGTTTTTGGTTTGTGCCCACAAGACTCAAGTATATTTAGCCCCTATCCTGGGATAGTCAATGGAGAATGAGTTTGTGTAAAAGTGATCACTATGTCTTTTGTCATAAACATTCATTTGCAATTTTAATTAGAAGGTGGTGCAAAAAAGTTTATCTTAAAAGTAAGTTCTAAAATTAAAAATTCTTGGCTGCTCTTAAACATGCAAACAAATATGACGTTTGTGCTTTGCTAAAATTCAATTTATTTTATTTATTTAAATTTTTATCCCGCCCTTCCCTAAAGAAGGCTCAAGGGCGGCTTACAACATATTTAAAACATATAAAAACAATCTATAAAACAGTTAAAATACAAAAACAACACCAAACCCCCATAAAACCCACCTAACACCACCTCCCCATTTCCCACATCCAACCTCCCACTTTTATTTTACCAACCCACCAACCCCACCCCCAAACTTTTATCCCATTCCCCCCTCCCCTCCTCCGAAGGCCTGGGAGAACAACCAAGTCTTGCAGGTCCGGCAGAAGGTTAACAGACTTGGGGCAGACGAGCATCCTCCAGGAGGGAGTTCCATAATCGCGGCCCAGCCACCAAGAACGCCCTCTCCATTGTGGCCCCCTGCTTTATGTGGGCGACCTCCAAGAAGGCGCCCCTGGCAGACCGAAGGGGTAGCTCTAGGGTGTGGAGAGTGAGGCAGTAACTGAGATATGAGGGGCCAACACCGTGTAGGGCTTTGTAGGCCAGGACCAAAACCTTGAATCTGGCTCGGTACGCTATAGGCAGCCAGTGCAGTGCACGGAGCACGGGAGTAATATGTTCCTGCCGGCTCGTCTCCATAAGGAGACGAGCCGCTGCATTCTGCACTAGCTGCAGCCTCCAAACCAGCATCAAGG
This sequence comes from Sphenodon punctatus, assembly GCA_003113815.1. Taxonomy (NCBI): domain Eukaryota; kingdom Metazoa; phylum Chordata; class Lepidosauria; order Sphenodontia; family Sphenodontidae; genus Sphenodon; species Sphenodon punctatus. Next base: position 2,908,811 of record QEPC01008879.1, on the reverse strand, counting down.
GAAGTCCCACGTAGAACGCATTACAGTAGTCCAGCCTCGAGGTGATGAAGGCATGGATGAGAGTGGCCAGGTCGGGTCTGGAAATATATGGATGCAGCCTCTGCACCAGATACAGCTGGTGGAAGGCAGCCTTCGCCACCATCTCCACCTGCTGATCTAGGCAGAGATCTGAGTCCGATAATACTCCCAGATTCCGAACCTGCTGGGCTACGGGAGGACGGACCCCCTCTACGGGGGGAGCCGACACCTCCCTCACCCTGCCCACCGCCATCACCTCTGTCTTATCAGGATTGAGCTTCAGTCTGCTCTGCCGTAAACAATCCACCACGGCCTCCAAACATTGGGACAGTACTGAGACAGCAGGACCTGGGTTGGTTGAGAAAGAGAGGTAAAGCTGGGTGTCATCAGCGTATTGGTGGCAGCGCACACCAAGTCCTCTCATGATCTCCCCCAAGGGCTGCATATATACATTAAACAATAATGGAGACAGAATTGAACCTTGCGGAACACCAAAATCCAGGGCCCAGGGGCTGGAAGACTCAGTCCCATTCAGACCCCCCAAGGTCTTGCAATCGTCTCAACAGCAGCCCATGGTCCACTGTGTCAAATGTGGCTGAGAGATCTAGTAGGATCTCCTGCGTCCATCTCCCGGCGGAGATTGTTCACCAAGGCCACCAACGGCGTCTGTACCATAGCTGGGGCGGAACCCTGATTGAAATGGGTCGAGGAAACCAAAACTGACACTGTCAAGATGAGCCTGGAGCTGCAGTGCCACCGCCTGTTCAATAACCTTCCCTAAAAAGGGAAAGTTAGAGACAGGTCGGTAGCTGGCGAGTGCGTCCACATCCAAGGATGGCTTCTTAAGCAGGGGGCGCACCACGGCCTCCTTGAGGCTGGGGGACAATCTCCCCTGCCGAAGGGACGTGTTGATTACCCTCGCCAGCACCATCCCCAATGTCTCCCTGGAGGCTTTCACCAACCAGGATGGACATAGATCTAATTCACAACTGGTGGCTCTCACAGACTCCAGGACATCCATAGCATCGGCTGGCATCACTTCCCGAAACTCAGCCCAACAAGATGGACCAGATGGGATTTTAAAAAAAACTTGTGCAATAACAGTTCTTACAGTTACTGTATTCATCTAGCAAATATAAATTTAGGAAAGATTTAATGGAAATTCTAGTTTAGACTCCAAAAATAATCCTACTATAAACTGTGAAGAACACCCAGGTGTTTCAGGTTTATACGTGAGCTCAGCATGTGGAGAATGGAAACAAAGGCTAACTATTGTCATAGTTAATAATTATGAAACCATTTAAATGTTAGGAAGCTGCTGTGTGTTTCCATTTCTACAAGAAAACCAATTTTTAACAAACACAAGAAGCAAAACTGGAAAAGAATTTACAAATTCTTTACAAATTACCAAAAAAAATCCTCACTTAAGATCCTGTATTGTGTCACACTCCTACAGTCATTTAAAGCAGCTAAATCTAAGTTGAGTTCACATGTTCTCAAGCCTACCTTCAATCTCACGGAGAACAGGTCTTAAAAAGACATTTCAGTATTTAGTTTTCAGTTCCTGTTTTTTCTATGTGCTGTTTCACTTACAGTCCGATCTTCCAGAAGGATGGTTAATTATTTCCACCAAAAGATTTTATCTAACTGAATAGTAATTTTCCATCTGAAATCTACTGATCTTTTTAATGGTTGTCCCCCCCCCCCCCGCCCCCCACCCATCTCAAGGGTAAACCCTTCTTCATTCGGTATTAAGTATTATTCTTCTTTACCATCTCATCAAGTCCTATTATAGGTGCCATCTTAGTGCCTAACTTTGCCATGATCACCTTTCCTGTGGTCAGACCATTACCTCCTGTGGGTTTGCATCCTGGCACGTCTACCTGTCCATGGGGGAGGGCCTATTAGGATGGTGTGCCCCCGGAGACTAATGGAACTGATTGGGTTCTGGAATACTCTTGGGGATTTGCCTGTAGAACTCATCGGCCACGCCATCGATGACCTCGTGGCCTTTTGGAACACCTGGCTGGTGAAGTCCATTGACCGGGTGGCTCTTAGGCATCCACTTCCAGTGTTTTGTCACCACAGGTCACCATGTTTCATGGGAGGACCTGGGGCAGTTGATCCATGAGGGGAGGCAGTTGGAGCGATGGTGGCGCTGTCCCAAGACAATCGGTTGCAACATAGAGCATTTTTGAGAGCCTATGCTGTGGCTTTGTGGACAGCAAATGGTTCTTTGCTGTCTTCGTAGCATCTGCTCAGTTGCATCCAGCGGATCTGTTCCGGGTGGTGCAGGGTTTGATCAGTCCAACCTGCCTCCACCTGGAACCGGATTCATCCAAGGCCTGCTGTGACATGTTCTTACTGTACTTTACAGACAAAATCACTTGCATTGAGCATGATTTCGACTCCACCCCTTCAGAGACAATAGCAGAGCCAGAGGTTAGGAATGCCCTGTCGGGTCTGAGTTCTTGGGATGAATTTCAGTTGGTGACATCTGCCGATGCAGTGGATGTGCTGGAGTCTGTGCAGAACACAACTTATGAATTAGATCCTTGCCTGTCCTGGTTGGTTAAGGCCACCAGGGAGACAGTGCTAGCCAGGGTAATCAACACCTTCCTTTGGGAGGGTAGGGTGCTGAAATGCATCAAGGAGGCTGTGGTCTAGCCCCTTCTCAAGAAACCATCACTTGACGCTGATGCCTCGGTGAGTTACCGACGTGTCTCTAGCCTTTCCTTTTGAGGGAAGGTTATTGAATGGGTAGTGGCCCGACAGCTGCAGGCACATCTAGACCGCACTGGTTTTCTGGATCCCACACAGTCTGGCTTTTGTCTGGGTTACGGCACGGAGACTGCGCTTCTGGCCCTGGTCAACGACCTCCTGGTAGAGCTAGATAGGGGCCGTACGACCCTTTTGGTTCTACTGGAACTATCAGCGTCATTTGATACAGTGAATCATGAGATGCTAGTGACTCACTTGCGGCACCTGGATGGGGTGGATGGCACTGTTTAATTTACTTTATTTATTTATTTTCTTCAATTTATACCCCACCCCTCTCACATGCAGGCGACTCAGTTAACAGTGATTCTGTTCCTGCGTGGCAGGAAGATCTCAGCGGGTCGTCCTAGAGGACTGTACATGGTCCCCTGACGATCTCCCATGTGGGGTCCCTCAAGGTTCCAGTCTGTCTCCTCTCTTATTAAATGTATACATGCAGCTGCTTGGGGAGGTTGTACACAGTTGGGGAGTGAGTTGCCATCAATACACAGACAACATCCACCTATATATCTTTTTAATCCAACCCAGACTTTGCGGTCTTGTTGCTGTCTCAGTGTTTGGCCACTGTGGGGGATTGGATGAGGTCGAGCTGATTGAAACTCAGTCCTGCCAAGACAGAGGTGATGTTGGTGGGTGGGGCTGGTGTTCTGTGGGAGGGGAAAACCCCCATTATTGGGGGAGTCCGTCATCCATTGGTTCCATCTGCGTGTAGCTTTGGGGTCCTCTTGGATCCGCAGCTGCACCTGGATTTGCAGGTGTTGACTGTGGCCAAGGGCAACTTTCAACAATTACATCTGGTGAAGAGGCTCCGCCCAAATGTCTCAGATTCCCATCTTGTCAACAGCCCATGATGACGGTCGAGAGACTGTAGCTTGTACAAAATGCTGCGACCCACCTATTGACTGGGACGGGCCGCAGGGACATATTAGTCCTGCACTCCAGGGGAGGAAGGAGTTCAACTTCTGAGAAGTCTGAGGCAGGTGCTGCTGGCACTGGTGGCACCCCACAATGGAAATATATCGAAAACAAAATCTTTGTTATCGCTCAAAATCTGTACAAATACTGATAACGACACCGATAATGAAATTTTGTTATTAATGATAATGAAAGACAGTTTTTAATAATGAAAAACAAAAACGAAAAACCATTTGGGTCTCTGGTGCACACCCCTAGGAAAAGGAAACTTGTTCCATACAGGATACTGTCAATATTGCATCACTTTAACAGATAAAATTTTATTTTTTCCTTACCCTTAAAAGTCTTTATTTCTCTGCCCTTATTATACTCCCTGAATTATGTTTTTGAATTAGTTACATCATTGTTTAAGACAGAAAGTTGTTGTTGTCCGGGAGAGAGACACTATAATATTGGGAATATGCATTTAAATATGGATAAAGAGAAGGTGAAGAGGTGGTGGTCTTCTCATTTACCATGAGAAACACCACCTAAATAGATAAATTTAAATAGTGGGGGTGGGGGGAGGTAGGGTTTTTTTGTATTGGCTTTATTGTTTTTATGACTTGTCAGGCACCCCAATCCACCGGGAAAGGGCAGTATATATATTTAAATAATAAATATATAAATAAACAAAACTTGGCTTCATGTCAACTTTTCAAGAACTTGTAATGGATTGATGAAAGAACTGCAGCTGGAATATCTACAATATGCTACTCATTTTGTGTTGTATGTGATTATGAATGTATGCTTCCCACAGTACTTTTATCAAAACAAGTCATAGTAATTCAGCTTAGTTATATCCTTCTTTTATTTTTTTTAATTTTTTTACTGAATGTATAAGTTGAAATCTAATTATTGAGAGGAATTTTCTTTTTTCATTTGAATAAGAAGTTATTTCCTAGCCTCTTTCACATTTAATTCTAGCCCATAATTCTGTGAAAAAGATTGACATAGAGGCAAGGGAATGTGATACATTACAAATGTAACCAGCAGGTAAATCCCTGTATGTTTATAATGTAGCCTCCTTTGTTTTCTTTTCCATAAACCATAGCAAAATGCTGCAACTGAGTCTAATGAATGGAAGAAAGTTTCAACAACAGCTAGTTATCTCAGCAGTAGAAAGTTTTATTTTAAAGTTTATAACTTTGCAATTTAAAACGTGTGTTGGGACTAGACTCCCAGCCCTGCTTTAATGGATTCATTCAGTTTCCTTTTGAATTAATAAGAATTAAATGTATCTCACAAAAGGGATCCGTTTGTTTCTCATCATTAAGTGAGTCTAAGGCTGTTTTTAAATGGGCACGGCTGGAGGTGCGGGTCCATGTGGTCTGCGTGGAACATCCACGAATGTCCTTTGAGTGGGGGAGGAATCAAATGAGCCAGGAATGGATGTCTGATTGGTGTGTGTCCCTACTCATGCATGGTGTGGTCTGCCCCCACATGGAGCATCCTGGATTTCCCCCCGATGCTACATGCGTGGGCATGGGTGGGTGGTGTGATGTGTGGGTCATAGGAACAGTCGCCCACCCACGCCGCCTTTAGATAGGCGTTCAGATGGTTGGACCTCCATGGGCACGTCTTGTCTAAAACCAGCCTAGATTACTGGGTATGTGCTACAGTATTGTCATGATACTTCCTTAAGCACCTCTTCAACAAAGTTTATTTTGGTCCCTGAATATTAGCTATATACTTTTTTAGTCAAGATAGTGGGAAGGCAAAATTTTGGAAGCATTTGATTCCAGCAGCAGTTCCAGTAGTGGTTTGGATAGTCCATAGTGTTGGATTGTAATCAGACCGTACCATTCTTTACTTTTGTAAGGTGAACGAATGTTGCGTTAATGCTTTCAGATTCTGAGCGTGTATAAAATAATGGGTGTCGCTGAGGTCTCCCAGGCCCTTTTCACACGGGCCGCAGTGGGTGGGGGAATGGGTGTGCGCTGGTGGCAGGTGGAGGTGGGTATGCGGCTGTTCCCACGGGTGTGCATGCACCCCCAACCACCTCCCACGGTGTTCCCACAGGCGTTCACCCATCCCCCCTGCACCCACACCGGTGTTCGCATGGACACCGTGGTGGGTGCAGGGAATGGGTGGACGCCCGTGGGAACACCGCAGGCAGTGAATGGGTGTGTGTGCATGCTCCCGTACTCCACCCATTTCCACCCACCTCCACCCATCACCCACATGTGCGTGGGGGGCGGGGCGCCCGTGTGAAAAGGGCCCTTAAGATGTCAATATCTTAGAAATAAATAAATCTGGTTCTATTTTTCTGTGTCATAAGTATGATTGAGGATTTACGCCCTTTTCAAACAGGCCGTGGTGTGTGTGTGTGGGGGGGGGGCATGGGGGAATGCTGTGATACATGTGTGGTGGGGGGGTGGCCATTATACGGATGCACACCCATCTCCATCCATCTCCACGCATGTTGTCACCGGTTGGTCCGTTCGTGGGCGATGGGTGGAGATAGGTGGAGTGTGGGAGTGTGAACGCACCCCCACCCACCGGCTGCAGCGGTCACATGGGTGCCCCCCATGCCCACGCAGCAGATCTGTGAGGGCATGGTGGTGGTGGGGCGTCTCGTGTGAAAAGGGCCTTAGTTACTTGCCCAATATTATGTCATATGGATGCCCAATATTATAATGTCATGGAGCAACGTTATCTAACACGGGACAAGGCTGTCCAAGGTGGAGCAACTGATGTGGCTGGGCTATGCCCACCCCACCATGCGGGAAGCACTGCTACCGAGCCTTGAGCGGCAGGTGCTGTCGCCCGTCATGCACGGTCATGCCATGGTCTGGATGGGATTTCAGTTGGGCCAGGGGAGGAAGGTGGGGCAGGTTTGGGCCTGCTCTTGTAGCTGGCACTGCGGCCCACCTCAGCCATGGTGTCAACTCCGGTAGTGGCCAACCTGCCCAACTTCCCCCATGACTGTCTGCTCGGCTCCCCACGCTGGCTCTCCAGTGTGGCGATGGCGATTGCCCATGACAAGGCTGTGTAGGGATCAGTCTGCTGCACCCATGGTGGATGGGGATTAAAAAATGTCTATGTTTGAAAGATTTTACTTTTTGGGATCCCTTAAAATAGATGGAATATTATTTTTAGTTATTTATTTATTTTTAAATTTTTGCTGCCCTGCCCCTCCTGCCACAGGCAGCTCGGAGTGGCTTACAATTTGCAAAACACTAAAACAACATTAAAACAACAATTTAAAAACAACTAAAAGGAGGACAGAGAGAAAAATAACCCCTACCCAACAACCCACTCCCTCACCCATCTCCTCTGCCAAATGCTTGGTGGAACAGCCAGGTCTTACAACTTCTCCAAAAGGAGGGGAGATCCAGGGCCAACCAGGCCTCCACCGGAAGGGAGTTCCACAGCCGTGGTGCAACCACCGAGAATGCTCTCCCCTGCGTGGCCCCCCAGAAGACTCGGGGGGCCTCGAGCAGGGCGCCCCCAGATGACCGCAGGGGTTGAGCCAACATCCGGGGTGTGAGGCGGTCCCACAGGTAGGTAGGGCCTAGGCCATTTAGGGTTTTATAGGCCAAAACCAACACCTTGAAAGCACCGGCAGCCAGTGCAGGGAACAGAGCACTGGTGTAATATGCTCCTGATGGCCCAGTCATGCCAGAGTATGGGCCGCCGCATTATGCACCAGCTGCAGCTTCCAAGCCCTCACCATGGGTAGCCCCACGTAGAGCGCGTTACAGTAGTCCAATCTAGAGGTGATGAAAGCATGGATGATGGTGGCCAGGTCAGAGCCTGAAACGAATGGTTGAAGCTGTCGCACCAGATGTAGTTAGCGAAAGGCACTCCTTGCCACAGCCTCCACCTGGACATCCAGGCAGAGCTGTGTGTCGAGGAGCACCTCCAAACTCCGTACGTGGGATACCAATGGAGGACAGACCCCGCAAATCACGGGGGCCACCATCTCCAGCACCTTACCCGCCAACATCACCTCCGTCTTGTCGGGATTCAGCCTCAGTCGGTTAGTCCTCATCCAGTCCCCTACAGCTGTCAAACACTGAGTAAGCACCGAGACTGCAGGGCCTGGGTCTGTTGAAAAAGAGAGATACAGCTGGGTGTTGTCAGCATATTGATGACACTGCACGCCAAATCTCCTGATCACATCACCAAGTGACTGCATATATATGTATTTTATCCACAAAATAATCCACCACAAACATGTCACAGTGAGCAGTAGATGACTCCACTCCAAGGTGGAGGGAGGCCGGGCTGACCAGCCCCTGCACTACCCGGAAAAGCTCCGCTGGATGGGATTAGCAAGTAGAGAATAGGATTTTACCACTTTCTTTAACATTACAATTGTTAGAGCCTTATCATAGACCAGGAATGGGCAAAAATTCCTAATTCCAAGAGCTTCATTCATTTACCACAGTGGAGCCAAAGAGCAACATGTGGCTCTAGAGCCAAAGTTCGCCCACTTTTGTCATAGACTCTTAAATCTGTATTTATGTTGGAAATTGGACCAGGGACTCTGTATAAGGAATCATGTTATATTGTTTAAAAAAAAAAAAAAGGAATTTTACATCTCTGATTTTGATTTTTCTGAAAAATCTGGCAATTCAGTGCTCTGCCAGTTTCTCCTCGCTCGTATATTAAACTACAAACCATACATTTTCTGCCCGTAACAACCTTTTGTTCTGCCTATATTGAAGAAATAATCCAAATGAAAAGGATCTTAAAACTGCTGTATGCACTCATACAGCACAGTATGACACTTAGGTGTCTACCCCCGCCCTTTAATTTTTGATGGGAGTTACTGTTGGGTCTTACAAACAGGTGCTTTCTGTTTTCCCATAGACTTCATGCCAGTGTATAGTAGCCATTTAGCACTCTAAATAAAAGGACATCATAGAGGACAAGATGTAGAATTTTTTTTCAGAGGCAAAACACCACTTAGATGTCTAACCATGTATTAATTTTTGATGGGAGTTATCCACTTGAATGTGGAGCTAGATTAAGGGATGAGGGAATCCCATACAAGGCCATTCTTTGGCGCCTCCCACATGCAATAGGAGGGGAGGAGCTGTGTCCACCATCAGATTTGGGGCAGGAGGCTCAAGGTAGTCTCTAGTGCCTCCAAACTCTTACAGACATTTGAATTGTCTGCCAGCTAGAAGGAAATAGCAGTGGGAAATTTAAATGCTGGAGGGCAGTAGAATGGCATTCTCATTATGGCTGCTGCTCTAGCGATTCCAGCAGAGTAAGTGGCAGCGGTGTCTCTAGGGAACCACAGGCTGCATGACTGAGCAAGGGGATCACCACACTGCAACGTAGTTAGCAAAAGAGTTAAATCCAGCCCTTCCTCCTAAGTGTCCTCTTTGGAAATCTGTTTCTTAAACAATGCCGCAACTTTAAATAAATTAATCACAGTTACCTTTATTTTCTTTAATATCTCAAGTTTATAAGGCCATTGGCCTAATTTTTCAATGTGTGTAATTCAGTGTCTGTAGACAAAACTTAAAATAGCAACCCCAGGTAGCAAAGAGCCTGTCATTTCTTTACCCTTAGGAATTCTTAGGAATTTGTTATGACAGAAACAAGATGACAAATCAGAGATTAAATTTAGTGTAAAAGCTGTCACTGGGAAGGGAGACATAAATCCTCATCAGCTTGTCCATCCTACTTGCAGATTCATAAAAATGACCTAATCTTCTCATGTGAAAAATAAAATCTCCCCAGGTCTGAAAGGACTTTTCTAGGATAGGATTACTTTTTAGCAGGGAAACTTCACATTGTTTTAAAGCACTAACCCAGGCTTAAAACTTTCCATCTGCCCTCAGGGATTCTTGTATTTCCCAAGAGCTGCCAAAACCTGATTTGCTGGTCATGAGGGCAGAACAACAGAAGAAATCATTTTATGTTCCAGTGGAACTGACTCTATTCTAAAAAGAATGTTATTCAATAAATCCGTGTTACGTATCAGTAGCCTAGCTATGTGTTTTAATACTAGGGTTGTTAATCTAAAGAAGTTCAGAAGAAACCTGCTTTGGAAATTGAGATTTTGGGCAGTTTAAATGGTGCGTTGACAAATCCTTTTAATGCTAAAATTATTTCAAAATAGTTCTTGGCAATGTACAAAGAAAATTTCATCTCACCTGTAGAAACCAGATAATTTAATGCTAAATTGTATCTCATAAAATAATCTAGAGAATGTAATAAATATATTATGCTCAAATTGATGTACATTTAGGCTTTTCTAATATTATTCACTGTTGCCTGAATGCCTGTGACAGAAGTATTATTATGAGACTGGGTACCTCCACATGAGCTGTGGGGGGCTTGATCCCCATGTGCCCAAAGGTGGGCAATCGCTGCTGCCACACTTTGGGGACAGCGTGGGGAGCAGGACAGATAGTCGGTCCCCCTTCGGGGCAGCTGAGCAAGTGCGCTGCTTTCAGCCACCCTGCCACGGCCTGTGGTGAGCTGAGGCGCCGTCCACATGAACAGGCACCCTAGCCTGCCTACTCCTTCCCCTCCCAGCCTGCCCACTATCCCGTCCCCAGTCATGACATGACCACACAGGACTGGAGCTAGTGCCTGCCTCTTAAAACCCTGCAGCGGACCTTGCTGTGTGGTGAGGAAGCTAGGGACAGAGCACACGAGTGTTGGTACGCTATCATGCCTTGGGCAGCCTTACACCACTTTGGGTAAAGCTGCTACACGCTGTGTTCTCTGCCTTTCTCTGAATATGCAGCGCACAGTAGCCAGCTGCCAGCCCCGCCCTGCATTGGGGGGAATTTATCTGTTGGCCGCCAAGCACACAATGCACTACGTTGCATGGTTAGGCTGCCTGGAGTGGGGTAAGGCTGCCCATGGTGCAGTAAGTGCATTGTTCAGCTGCACCCATGGCCATTCTGTTGTTTCACCTCTCAAATGAATGATTTCACCCTTGAAAAATAGTTGTGCATCATTATCCCCATTTTTGTTAACAAGTCAAGAGATGAGGTACAGAGATACTGAAAGGTAACTTTCAGAAGTGCTCGAAGTGGAAAGTTCTACTGAATACAAGATGGGGAAAACTGGATTGGCAGCAGCACTGTGGAGAAACATCTAGAAGTAATAGTGGATTACCTATATCTGGCATGACTTAGGGTATGGCAAGTTCTGCGACTGTCCAGAGGGTTGAACTAGATGACCCTTGAGACCTCTTCCAGCTCTGTGATTCTGAGATCACACTGTAAATCTGTGACCGAGGTAAAATGGCAATGAAGTGGTAGTTCTATTGTTTCATCTCTCAACAAATCATGATAGACAAGGGAGAAGTGTGTCTCTCGTTTCCTCAAATAAAGACATTCAGTTTCTCATGCACAATGCTGTTATCAGTTACTTGTTTTTCTTCTTTGTGATGGTGGTTTAGTGCTTTTAAAAGACAGTCTGGTCTGCATTATAGATTATAGAACACTGTCAAAAATTCACAACTGGAGGAGTTATATTTGAATCATGCTAATAGACTTGTTTACCTAGAATAAATAGTATCATCACTTAGTTCTTAAGGTTTGAAGACTTTTTATTTTTATAGCTCCCGCCCCCAGCCAAATGGCACTTGAAGCACTTCAGCAATAAAAATATGATAAAAATATAAAATGCATTTAAAATATAAATCAATTTAAAAACAATTTAAAAGATGCACTAAGGGGTGCCAGCCACAGATCTTAAAAGCGCCTGGAGAATAAATAAATCCTCAGGTGCTTTTCAAAGGTGATGAGGGAGGAACTAAGATGGGCTTTTGGAAGGAGTGACTTCCACACTGATGATTATAGGAGGGATAGCATCATTAATCATCATTGTCAATAATCATCATTAGTTGACTGCTCTGGGACAGTTTCACACATATTCCAATCCCCAACTACTGACCAGGCCTAATGGCAGCAGTCCATTTTACAGATGTGTAACTGAGGCTGAAAGACAGTGACTTTCCCAAGGCCAACCAGGGAGGCTGGGATTAGAGCTCCAGGGGAGGAGCTTGCCTCAAGGGGTGTTTTTAAACAAGCAAGACTTGGGGGGGGGGGCACCTTGCACTCCCCCTGCCACAGACCGAGGGGGAGGTGCTCAGTTGGCCTTTGAAATTGACATGTCCTGCAGCGAGCACTGGGGAATCTGGGCTCCCCAGTGCTTGCGGCCAGTTCTTGTGCCATGCAAAGGTTATGTCCCCTGCCCACAGTACCTATGAATGGCACACTGGTCTGCTGGTGTGGGTAGCTGCCACTCATTGTTGCCACAGACCTTTTTGACTTGCCGTGCACGATGCGCTCTGGATTTCTTGGCAATGTGTCGTGAGTGAGTGCTGTATGGCTCTCAGCAGTGCATATTCCCCCCACACCACCTTCAGACAGGCAGTTGGATGAGTGGTTACTGGGTGGCCATGTGTTGAATAACACCCAAGGTGGGAAAGTCTTGTGGCAGTAGGGACTATGTTGGACTTGGCTGGCCAGAAGAGCAAGGCCTGAGGGTTCAGAACCTAGGAAGCTGGGACTTGGAGCCGATGGAGATGTGGCACATTGCACCAGAAAGAAAGCCACAGCTTGAAGGGGGAAGGCTGGTGGAGTTCTCAAAACTGCTTAGTGAACCTACATGATCTGTGTTAAATGCACACCATGGAGAAAACCCGTGAGCAGGGTGGGATTTGTGGCCTGGATTCTGCAAATGCTCATGCCCAGAGCAGGCCACCCTGTAACATACATAAATAATATATTGTAGGGCTGAACGAGCAACCATTATTTTTAATCATGAGAATTCTTGTGATTGGTTGATTTCCTAGTAATTGCCTGAGCCTGGGATAAATTTCCTGTGAGAAATTGAAAATAAATAAAAACAAATCACTGTACTGTGCAGATGGCCACTGGGCTGTTTTACACGTGCACAAAATAGCCTCTGCCTTTAACCAAAATGACAGCAATAGCATCACCTGGCAGTCATTTTGCCAGTGATTTTTATTAAAAATGTGTTAAATTTCTTGCGGAGCATTCAGTGAGAAATTGTGGGTATCCTGAAGTTCTCGGTTTGTCCCAGGATGAATTGAGAACTGGGATTTTGTTGAGTTCCATTGATTGGGCAAAATCTCATTTCAGCCCTAATATATTGTTTTTTAACTAGACTAGGTAACAAATATCAGAGCACATGGCCATTTTAGGCCATGTAAACAAATATCCTTGGATGCCTTCCTGAAATTTCTAGCATTAGACTAAATACTGCAAGGAATGACGTCCGACCAATTGGTGGTGGCTTCGAGGCGGGCATAGGGAATGGCCCTGACGTCCGAGCCAGGCAATTGCCATTTGCAGTTTGTCAAGTCGTCATTAAAATCTCTTTTAAAAGAAATTTCTTTTAAAAGAAATTTTAAACTGTATAATAGCAATAGGACAAAATTGGAACCATTTGTCTGGGTACCCCTTAGCTTTGAGGATGAGAGAAAACTGGAACAAGAACCAAACCGCACTCAATTTTGGTATTTAAACCTTACAAAATCCAAACCTGACTGTTGAAACTTAGCAGAATTTAAAACAGGCTATACTTGCTGCTTTAGCTGCCAACGCCCCTGTAGAATGCTTTTGTTGAGGCAGTGAGGATGAGAAAAAAGTTAGGTCTGTGATGATGTATTTTTTTCTATAGAGGTAGCCTAACCAGTTCAGATGAAGGGGTGACAGATACGAGTGACAGCATGCCAATAAAAATGAGAATTTGGTTGTGTACTTCTTTGTTTTTAACATTTGTTTCCAGTGTATTTACATGGCTTGAAAAGGTTTGCTGCATTTGTTTATAGAGCCGCAGTCGCGGCTCTGTAGTTAAGGCGGTTGCAGTGCCTATGCTGTTCATTTGTAACAAACACTTCCGGTTGGTGACCAAACTTTTAATTTGAATTCTAGCTTTCCCTCCCTGTGTACATTTGAAGGGGAGTCCCTAGTACACATTGGTGCTTTTTTGTGCATTTAAAAAGAATAAACGTTTGTCAGTTGTGGTCTCCCTTTAAGGGGGGAGAGAAAAAAATGCAAGCAGTGGCGACCAGCAACATAATGGGTTATTTAAATGGGACAGCCCTTGAGAGCCCATGGAGACCCTAGCGGACTACATGGCGAATCGACCGTCGCCGCCACGCTTTGCCGCGCGCAGAGAGCAGGCAGCCTCCAGCAGGGAGAGTTGCGCAGCAGCAAACAGAGCCAGGCTTGGCCAGCAAGGATTTGGACTTCGTTCCTGGAACAGAGTCGAGCATGAAGCTGGGAAGCTGCAAGGAGAGAAGGAGCCCAGGTATTTTAGAAAAAGCCAGTGAGCTGTAAGAAGAAGAAGGCAAGCAGATCTGCAGCGGGGCTGTGAGAATGAGTTGGGATCACAGAGCTTCTCTTCCCCCCCTCCCCCCATTTACTTACATGACAGCTGTGCTGGAATGGGGTCGGGCGTGGAGCTGGTGAACTGCAATATTTATCCTCTGTCGTAGAGAATACACTGCACTTTTGTGGGAGAAGAGAAAAAACAAAACCGATCAAACCTGGGCAGAAATGCTTGTGGCAGTAACCATGAATGATACATCAGTATTTTGGAAACTTATAAATAACTGGTGTAGTCCACGATCTATAACAAGGAATGCAAGTATAGAGGAGGTTTGTTGGGTGGAATATTTTGCCCGGTTGTTTCAGAGGAGGGAAGTCGCAGAAGCTAGCTTTGTATGGGAACCGTTGGAGATTGGGATTGGAAATAGTGATTATTCCTTTTCCACTTTAGTTACTGAAAGAGAGAGAAAGTTTTGGCAATTAATAAACTCCGTCCAGGAAAGGCTCCTGGAATAGATGGGCTACCCCAAGAATTGTTTAAATCCTATGCAGCTTGGTGGGCCCCGATACTGGCAAAGTTTTTCACCCTAATAAACTGTACAAAGCTTATTCCTGGGGTCTGGAAGGAAGCAGTTATTATTCCCCTATTTAAGGCAGGAGACCCAAAAGACCCAGCCTGTTATAGGCCGATTAGTTTACTTCCCGTTTGGGGAAATTATATGCGAGAACTTTACTGTCGGCCTTGGAGGCGTGGGTCAAAGCCACTCAAAAAACAACTGAAGAACAATTAGGTTTCAGGAAGAACAGATCGACAATCCAAAATGTGTTTATTATTAACCATTTGATAGATAAATACACGAATATAAAACGAGGCAAACTATATCTGGCCTACATAGACTTCGCGAAAGCATTTGACTCTATTAGTAGGGAGTTGCTGTGGTATAAGTTGCAGCGGATGAGGATCCCATTGGAATTGTTGGAATTGATCATTAAAATTAATGAGGGCTCTGAAGCGGTGGTTAGAATGGATAATAGAGGGGGAATTACTAGATCTTTTCCCTTATGCCAAGGAGTGCGCCAGGGATGTATGCTTGCCCCACTGCTGTTTACTCTTTATATAGAGGATTTGGTTCAGGTTATTGCAGCAGCAAATACTAGGCCCCCATGTGTAGGAGTTCGACCCCTGTCCATCTTGATGTTTGCAGATGATATTGTTCTTCTCTCGCAAACCAAACAGGGCTTGCAACAGTCACTTATAGCCCTGTATAATTATTCGCAGACAAATTTTTTGACTATAAATGTCAAAAAATCGAAGGTTATGGTCTTTGGTATGGCTAGGAAAAATAATAAATGGAGAGTGGGTATACAGGAATTGGATGTGACTGCCCATTATACATATTTGGGGGTGACATTTTCAGCGTCTAAATCATGGAAGGCAAATAATGAGGCCCGAGTAGCAAAGGCGAACCAACTGGCGTATATGACCCCAATGGTTGCGGTAAAACAGCTTGTAGAGGTTTATAAAATCAAAGTAATTCCATGTCTTACATATGGAGCAGAGATAACTAGTTTGGGCTATAATAAGCTCTTGGAAGTCCCGCAGAATCACTTTATGCGAATTATTCTGAGAGCCCCGAGAATGACACCGCTAGCAATGATGAGGGTGGAACTGGGCCTTATGACAGTGCATACCTACTCAATTTGCCGTACCATTATATTTTGGTGGAAATGGCCTCTGGAGATGCCCCACTGCTTTTGAGGGAGTGTTATACTGAACAGAAAGACCATACTGGTATCCCTCATTATAGATGGTTAAGGTTTGTGAAAAACCTGGCAGCGGAATTGACGCTGCCATTGGACCAATATAAGCTTCCACTTATGCCAGTGTCGAAACAGGAATTAAAGGATAAGATAGTGGATTGGGCAAAACATAAGGATCTAGAACTAGTGGCTGGCAATAAGATTTCACAGTTATACCCTAAAAGCTGCCCCGAGCTGTGTGCAGGAGGGGCGGGGTAGAAATATAATAATAAATAAATAAATAAATAAATAAAAATCAAACTGTGGTGGGACTGGAAACCTATCTAGAGGTATTACAAGATGTTAGACTCAGGAGAGTGGTTACCCTCTTTCGGTTTAACCTTATTGATACAAAGGAAGTGAGGGGACGTAGAAAGCAAATCCCACGGCATTTAAGGGTTTGTTGTTACTGCCCCGATGCGGTGGGAACACTATTACATGCTATATGGGATTGTCCAAACTACGTTCCCCTCAGAGAGATATGGATAAGCTCACTATGTATTGAAGTTGATTTGGAGACTACAAAGAAATGGGAGCTCTTAGCTACCCTTGCTGATCCACATCAATTAAAAATTCTAGCTATGTTTCTTCTTCAGATTGAAAAGGATCTGAGGCTCACAAAGCTGAATGAGACGGGTATGGATATAGATAATTAGGTTAAGGAAATTGGGGAAGATTGGTTTTCCTGAGTATATAGGATTTTATTTTTGTTTTATGATTGCTATTTTAATATTTTATATTTGTATTTGTTTTAATTTATTTTGTATTTGTTTTAATTTGTAACAGCAAATTGCTGATCAAATAAATACTATTACCCTTAAATGGGACCAGACGAGCAGTGGCGTCCTAGGCTGAGGCTATCAGCAGAAGAAGAAGCGGTGGGGGATGCACGATCTCACCCACAGACCGGCCTGCCTGCCTAATTTCACCCCTTGGCAACAGCTTGGGAGGGCAGGGGGGTAGGAATTACCGCCCTTGCTTGCCCTTCCCTCTTAAACTTGTTGTTGTCTAGAGAGAGAGGGTATCCCCTTTTTAACATGCCTCAGAAAGGGCCCTTTGTGGCCCAAAAGCTTGGATAATGTCACCAACTACAGTTGGTCTAATAACAGATGATATTATTACTTATTATTATTACAAATTATTTATATTCCATCCTTCTCCAAAAGAATCCAGTGGCTTACAAAAAAGATTACAAACAGAATTACAATATTATAAACAGAGATATTAACAATGCCATTATAAAAACAAAAAATATATAATGTAAACATAATTTGAAACCCCCCAACCCGAGATTAACTAATTTGTCTCAAAGCCATTATGACTTGTTTTCTCTAACTGTGCATGGACAAATAACCCACAAAACCATGCCAGGCTCTATTATATTTTATCTCAAACTATGTGTACCAAATTTTGAAAAAAATGCATAAAGGAAACTGATTTTATAAGCAATGGAATGTTGTGATTTTAAGAACATTTAAGAACTGTAGCCATACACATTCCTGGCTACAGCTTCTTTATCTTCCATCTAATTTTCATGAAACCTGGGAATATTATGTCCATCCCCAAGATTACTAATCCTGACAAATTTCAGAAAGATTGGATAACGGGTCCTGATGTTATAAGCCATTAACTTGAAAATGCATTTCTGGCTGTAACATTTTTATATCCCATTCTGTTTACCAGACATTTGGCAGGAATGTATCTCACATCATTCCTGTCATCTCTGCCAAACTCCAGGACAATTTGACAAAGGGACCAGATTTTATAAGCAATTGAAGTTGTCCCCTTGAAGACCATTATTCAGATAAATAGCAGTACATACAGTGCTAGACAGAGGTAGGTACCTGGCATGGCAGGGGGAGAAAGGCTGTAGGAGGGAGGATAGGGGAGCAACCCAACATACTGACAGAAACATTTCATTGGCCAATTATTGCATGCTTCCAGCTCTACAGGACCAATTGGTGGTGGCTTCGAGGCGGGCATAGGGAATGGCCCTGAGGTGGGCGTAGAAGGGACATAACTGGAACTTTGGGGATAGCATGATCCTGAAGGTGTGAGATACAGTCCTGCCAAATTTCATGTACACTGCAAAGATGTTACAGTCAGACATACATTTATAAGTTAATTGCTTATACCACCAGAACCCTTTATCCAGTCCTTTGAAAGTTGGCAGAGATAGTAAACTTGTGGAGTGGTATAAACTTGCCAAGTTTAATCCACCTTAGATAGGAGACACAGAAGTTGCAGCCAGGAATGTATATGCAGATTTTTGCAAAATAACATACTTCAACTGCTTATAAGATTGGATTCCTTTATCCAATCATTCTGAAATTTGGTACACACAATGCCTTCCATTGGAGGTATGGTCCCTCCATATTTCATCTAAATAACATGAGGAAAAAAAAAAAAAGTACAGCCAAACATATGGTTTCCATTGTAACCAATACAAATCAAAAATGAAAGCAAAAGCAAAAACAAAATGTTTAAATAACGAAAGATTTAAATAACTAAAACTTAAAAACTACATGGGTCCCTGGTGCACACCTCTATTACTTTCAGATTATTCCTGTTGCCAAGAGGAATACACCTAACACTCTTTCAGGAAACATTAAATAAGTATTTAATATGGAAAAATTTAATGGCAAACAGGATTTTTATTTATTATATATGAAACAGTTTAAACTAGGCTATTGTAAGTAACTCTCTGGGGGAACAGAGCCTGCAGTGAACTTGCAGAATTTGGCTTCCTTAAGTGCAGAATATAGGTTTTTTGGTGCAAATAATATGGGTCTCTGAACATGATGGAATGCAAAAAGTATTCCATTTTATGGAATACCTGACAGTATTTTTAATGCAGTCAGATAGCAGGCAGTCAGTTGACCTGCCAATTGACAATATTTGGCCAATCAATTGACTGCCTTCCCACTCCTACCTGGATCCAATTAATAAAACTTGGAGGCTTTAACAATCTTGTAAGATGGATACATAATAATAATTTCCTTTCATATATTTAGTGATTCCAGTTTGTGATTCCTGGAATTTATGGTGACTGGCTGTGTGTTTTACAGGTTTCTTAGAAGACTATAGTGCATAGACAGTTTGAGTGCTTACTACATTGTTTTTCTTTTTTAAAAATACTTCCAAAGTGAGTTTAGAGCAAAAGAAGAGAGTTGTTGTCTCACAGTACTTTCCTTGTCCTACTTTCAGTTTTTACTATTGTGATTTTTATATTTTAACCTACCATGTAGATGCTTTGATTGCTGTTTTTGTTGTTTTAGAGCTGTAATTCCCCAAGTTTTGCCTGTGACTCTATTTTGAGACTTAAATATAATGCCACAACCCCAGATAAATGATGGCATTTCAGTGATGCTTGTGACTCCATCCACATATGATACAACCCCGTGTGTGATCCTGACCAAAGATTGGAAACCTCCGCTGTAGAGTAAATTTGTTACTAGCGTTCTGAGCTTCACACACACTGATTGTGTTACTTTCAATCACAACTTTTTTTGTCATTTGTGGCAGTAATTTGTTTTGCAATTAGATAGTGGATGTAGAATATCATCATAATGAATACTTAATATTTTCCATCCTTTAATTTATGTGTCAGGTCTGTAGAACAGAAACTATGCCTTACTTTGTGTTTGTTTACTGACTGGAACATCAGACACTGCTGGAAACGAACAATACTAATGAATGACTTGATAGTTAGAGCTACAAAAGTTAACAATGAATGCCATTGGTACTCATCAATTACTGAGGACTGTGCTATGCTAAATAAGGAAAGCTTAAAAATCTATAAAATGATCATAGTTTTAAAGGATTTTATATTTGTGCATGTTTTATGTATGTTCTGATCTTGTTAGTGTAACCAGATTCCCAAGAAATAAAGTGTACAAATAAAACAAATACGTGTTTTGGTACTAGCTTAGTGTTCTGCTTCAATAGTTAGTTTTCCTTTACTCTCAACAATGAATGTGCCTGCTTTCTCATTGCTGATCTTCAAGTACCTCCATTTGTGCCTACTGGCCTGCAAGTAATGAAGTTATTTGTTGAACAGATGCCAAAAGAATTTTGGGGTGGAACAGCTCAGAGATCCTTAAAGAAGTATGTTTCCCAAGGTCTCTTTTACTTTTCTAACAAACAGAGTGCTGTCTCTAAATGAAGTATTTATTTATTTAATTTATTTATATAATTTCTATCCTGCCCCTCTCACTCAAGCGACTCAGGGCAGCTCATAGTCACATAAAACCAATAGAAATATAGCAGTTACAATAAAAACATACATTAAAAAAGTCAGCATTGTATTGCTGTTTTGGAATAACAGGCATTTAAAAAGGGATGGAGAACCTTTTCCCTCCCACAGGGCAATTTGAAAAATTACTACTTGCTCTGTGAGACCCCATAGATGTTGATGGCCAGGGTGTTTAGAAGGGTGTGCTCAGCATGGGGGGTCTAGATCATGGATCCATGTAAGGGATCCATCCCTCTGCCTGCATGTCCACTCCCTTCCCCGAGTTCACTGTTCAGTACCTGAAAAGTAGAGGCAGGATCTACAGGTCAGGTCCAGAAATTAGAAAGGGACTAAATAAAAACCAGTCGCAGGTGAGATTTGTCCATGGCCCTTTCCAAATGGGCTGTGGGTGGGATGGGGAATGGGTGGACACTGTGGGTGATTTCAGACGTTACGGGCGGGCGCTTTCACCACGGGCTGTGGGGTGGTTCAGACCATGGCCGGGGGTGAAGGGGCGTGCCAACAGACATGCGCCCCATTGCCCCTGGCCGTGGTCCGAACCACCCCACGGCCCGTGGTGAAAGCGCCCACCCATAATGTCTAAAGCGGCACCCCCCCCGAGGGGGCAGGGCCACGTGGCGCAGCGTGCTGCTGCACGGCTCCGCCCCCTGCATTCCCCGGCGGCCCTCCCTCCTCCCCACAGGCAGCGGCCAATCCGGCCGCTGCCGCAACCGCGGGTGGTGTGTGTGTGTGACTCCAAATGTAACCAGAGTTACTTTCCGTTCACCACAGCCGTGGTGGCCTTTCACCACACTTCTCGACCTCCTCGCGTCTGGAGGTCCAGAAGTGTGGTGAATGCAAATATGGGCCACGTTTGACTGTGGTGCACATCTGGCAGCAAGCCAACAGACGTGCTCCATAGTCAAACGCGGCCTGTGTTTGACTGTGGTTCAGCCGGGGTGAATGTCAGACGCATAACGTCTGAAATCACCCTGTGATGAGGGGGCGTCCATTACACTGACACACACCCATCTCCATGAACGGAGCAACTGTTTTCACCAGTTTCTCTGTGCGTGGGGGATAGGTGGAGATGGGTGGAGCACTCACGCACCTCCACTCACTGGCCACAGCGGTCGCACGGGTGCCCCACCCATGCCAATGCAGCAGATCTATGTGGGCATGGGGGGTGGCATCTCATGTGGAAAGGACCCATGAGCTGGATGTGCCCCACCCCATCTCTAGATTCACAGCATACACAGTGATTTACTAATGTAGGCACCAGTCCTTATAGAACTTGCAGCATTGTAGGCCCTAGTGATTTCAGTGGGATAGTATTGGAGCAATTGCTTTCAGTATTGGTCTGCCTATAAGATAATCTCCTTAATTTTAAGGCAACAACAATAAATGGATTTGTCTACACCTTGTTTTCTGCCTGTGGCATTTTGGTGAAAAAGTGGAATGTATCTTAACAGTCTGAAATATTCAGAGCAACAGTATAAGTTTACCATATACGAGTTATGGTATGATGTAGGCCCTTTTCACATGGCTGGCAACCACACATGCACACCCCAAAATCTGGGTGTGCATGCATAGGTGTGGCGTGGCAGCAGTGGGTGGACGCGCATCTGCGCTCCTGCAAAACACGCATGCCCACCCATCACCTGTGCATGGAGCAACTGGTGATCAGGCAGGTTGCTCCCCCATGGGGGATGGGTGGAGATTGGAGTGAGCCCGTGTACACCCCCCCACTGCCTCCCCACTGGCGCACACACTGGCTGCCTCGTCGGTGCAGTGCATGTAAAAAAGGCTGTAGAAGCAGACATCACCAGAAAGTTACTTTTAATTGTATCAAGATTCCGATCAGTGGTAGGACTTCGAATATCTACTTACCTAGATATTATTTTAGATATAAAGTGTCAAATCATTCTAACATGAAATAGATAGCAAGATATTGACCACTGACCATGAGCTGTTGGTGACTCAGCTGCGGGATCGTGCTGGGGTGGGCAGGATCGTTCTCGAATGGTTCCACTCGTTCCTGGCTGATAGGACTCACCGTGTGGTCTTGGGTGACTGTACATCTGCTCCCCGGGATCTCACATGTGGGATCACACAGGGTTCTATTCTGTCCCCCCTCCTGTTCAACATGTATATGCAGCCTTTGGGCGAGGTCGTGAGAGGGTTTGGATTGTGTTGTCATCAATATACTGACGACACTCAGCTCTACCTCTCATTTTCAGCAGACTCAGGCCCTGCAGTCTTGTTGCTTACCCAATGTCTGACAGCTGCGGGGGACTGGATGAGGGCAAACCGCCTGAAGTTGAATCCTGACAAGGTGGAGGTGATGCTGGTGGGGAGAGCCGAGGGAGTGGAGGCCCCCATTGTTGATGTGGTGCGCCCCATCTTGGTTCCTCAAGTTCGTAATCTGGGGGTGCTCTTAGATTCACAGCTCTGCTTGGATGCCCAGGTGGCAGCTGTGGTGAGGAGTGTATTTGCCAAATTACATCTGGTGCGACGATTACGGCCTTATGTCTCAGACTGCGAACTTGCCACCATCATCCATGCCTTCATCACCTTGAGGCTTGAGTACTGTAACGCACTCTATGTGGGGCTACCCAAGGTGATGGTCTGGAGGCTGCAGCTGGTGCAGAATGTGGCGGCCTGTCTCCTGATGGGTACAGGGCACCGAGAGCACATAACACCGGCGCGCCGTTCTCTGCACTGGCTGCCAGTTTCCTACCGGACCCGATTCAAGGTATTGGTGTTGACCTTTTAAAGCCCTAGTCGGCCTGGACCCCACTTACCTGCAGGACCACCTCACTCCCCGGGTTCTGGAACCGCTGTTGCGGTGGACTGGGGGTGCCTTTTTGGAGGTCCCCTGTGTTTGGTGGGAGGCCACATTGGAAAGGGCGTTCTTAGTAGCCCTCCTGGCAGAGGTTCATTTGGCCCAGGACCTTTCCTCCTTCAGGCGTCAGTGTAAGACTTGGCTGTTCTGCCAGGCGTTTAGTGAGAGAGATGGGTAGGGGGAGGGGTGGGATAGGGTTGGGGGGAATTGATGGTTTTATTGTTTGTTTTAAGTTGTGTGTATATTTTATGCTTTTATATTGTATGCCGCCCCGAGCTGCCTTTGGCAGGAGGGGGCGGGATAAGAAATACTTTATTATAATAATAATAATAATAATAATATTTCATCACTGTTAATGAAAACATATGCATTTATGTGAACTTCCAAAAACCTTTTGTGTTGCAGTGAGCTTCAGACTGTCAAGCAACTAACAAAAGACTGGGTGTTTTTAAACGAGATGCTACCCCGCATGGCCACCCAGGACAGGGAATGAGTGTAATTCAGTCTCATAACTCTAGTGGTTTTTAACTATTTTCTCCCTCAAATGTAGGATGATCAGTCTCCGGGAAGGTCTCATCATAATTCCAAATATTTACAGACTGGTTTAAGGAGTGGAGCATTATTATTATTATTATTATAATAAACATTTATATAGCGCCAGTCATGAGCTTGGTGCTGTACAGGAACATACAATAGACATGGTCCCTGCCTGTGGCTTACAATCTAAAAGACAAGGAGGGGGAGACAGGGAGGGAGGACAGTGGGAGAGACAGGGGAGAAGACAGACAAACATTCAAGTGGGTGCGAAGTCTCAGGTGCGCGTGCATGGCTTGGTTACAATCAGTTTGGTTGCAGCAGTCTACAGAGGAGGGCAGACAGTAAGTATACGGGGAACGACTAGCAGGCATTGGGAAAGGCGGCGAGGAAAAGGTGGGTCTTGAGGAGGGATTTGAAGGAGCGGAGGGAGGGGG
>QEPC01008879.1:2872443-2884672 GCA_003113815.1 Sphenodon punctatus | reverse complement strand
GAGAGTGAGGGAGGCCAGCGAGGAGGAGTTTCCAGTAATCGAGGCGAGAGATAACCCATGGCATGAATAAGGATTTTGGCCGAGGAGGTAGAGAGAAAGGGGCGGATCCGAGCAATGTTATGGAGGGCGAATCGGCAGGATTTGGCCACAGAGTCAATGTAAGGTTTAAAAGAGAGGTGCGTATCAAAAATGAAACCCAAGCTATGGGGTTGGATGGATGGTGACTCCATCAATGCAGATGGACAGGTTAGAGGGAGAGGAAGGGGAGGGAGGAAAAATGAGGAGTTCAGTCTTGGCCATGTTGAGCTTGAGCTGATGTCGGGACATCCAGGCGGAGATGTCGGAGAGGCAGTTGATGAGGCGTGAGTGGATAGAAGAGGAGAGACGGGGTACAAAGATAGAGTTGTGTGTTATCCACGTAGAGATGATATTGGAACCCTTGGGAGGCAATAATTTTGCCAAGGGACAGGGTGTAAATAGAGAAGCGGAGAGGGCTAAGGACAGAGTCTTGGGGGACCCCAACCGAGAGGGGGAAATGTTATCCTGTCCCCAAATTGGTAAATGTTATGTTATGAATGAATGTTATCCTGAATGTTATCCTGTCCCCAAATTGGTAACATTAACCAAATATATACTTGACATCCATGCAGATATCCAAACATACTCTTTGACCCTTGCTGAAGTTTTGGTGCCAGCCAAATCTTGTGGCAGTCAGTTCCCCAATCTAACTATATACTGAGGGGAAAATATTTAATTTTATCAGTTTTGAATTTGCCACCTTTCGGTTTCATTGATCATCTCACTTTAAAATCCCTGGCTTCTGTAGATGGGGTTTCCAGATTGCTTCAAGGTCTAATCCTGCTTTCCTTTCTAATGTGCAGGCATGGCCCTCAGTAACAAAGTGTGCTATACAAAAGGTAAAATTGTGACTGGTACCGAGGATCAAGATCTGGCCTATGAGTCATTTTATTTTTCCTAGAGTTTTAGCTATATTGAACTAGTTCATGTGTTGTCATGCCGGTGCTTTCTCATGTCACCAAATATGACTTTAAAAGCAGGGGGAAACATTTTAAATTTTGGGTATGCTATGTGGAGCCAGTAGAGGAAGTCTAGCCCCAAAACTGAGGGGTGCCTCACCCATTCCATAACATGATTTAGAGAAGCTGTGGCTGGCATCTTCCCACCCATACACAGAACCACAACATAAACATAGAGCCTCAGCTTTCTCACTTCCCCCACCCCCCTTTCTCATGGCCACTAACTCTGTTCTCTTTTTTTCTCTGGTAGCCACAACTCACCTAATGTTATTCACTCTACTGTAATTATAGGAGGATCTTGTACAACTGGGTTACTGGAAAATCAAGTAGCAGGTGAAATTCAGTGTTGGCAAGTGCAAAGTGATGCACATAGTGAAAAATACTCCTAAATAAATATACACAAGACTGGGTTCTAAATGCAGTGTACCTAATTCAGTAATTATATGTACCTAATTTAGAACCCATGAAAAGGATCTTGGTGTCATTGTGAATAATGAATGATGAAAAACTCGGGTCAGTGTGTGCCAGTGGCCAAAAAGGCAAAACAGAATGTTAGGAATAATTTGGAAAGGGTTAGTGAATAAAACAACAACAAAAATCATAATGCCGCTATGTAAACCTATGGTGCAATTGCACCTGGAGTTTGTGTAGTTCTGGCCATGCCATCTCAAAAAAGATAGTAAAACTGGAAAAGGTACAAAGAAGGGCAACAAAAATGATCCTGTGGCTTCCCTATGACAAGAGGTTCGATAGGTTAGGTCTCTCTAGCTTGGAAAAGAGACAACCAAGAGGGGATATGATAGAAGTTTATAAAATCATGAGTGACATGGAATAAATACACAGGTAGCTGTTTTTTAACCTCTCAAATAATACTAGAACTAGGGGGCCTTCTGTAAAACTGGCAGCAGATTTAAAATAAACAAAAGGAAATACTTTTTCTCTCAATGTACAATTAACTTGTGGAACTTGTTGCCTGAGAATCTTGTGAAGGTTTGGATAAGTTCGTGGAGGATAGGTCCATAAATAGCTATTAGTCAAGACAGTCAGGGGATGAAACCTCTCTGAATGTCAGGAGTTGGGAGTGAACAACAGGGAATGGATCACTCCATTATAACCTGTTATATACTTCTTTGAAGTAACCTAGGGTGACAACTGTTGGAGACCAGATTCTAGGCTTGATGGACCATTGGTCTGATCCAGTATGACACTTACGTTCTTATTTTTTTATGTTCTTACTAGCACACTGTGCAGATTACAACAAAAGACTGTTCTGAAATGAAAACAAATCAAATCATGTCTATTTTGGTCCATTTTATCACCAAGCCAGACAGTCCCTGGGAAAAGATGTTCATAGCAATTTTGGTATGGTATTTATTTACATTTAAAGAGGCAACATTTGATTTAGTTCTTTAGGATATATTTAATAGCAACACTAAAATGCATTACTAAAATGAAAGATTTATTTTGTTTCTGCTTTTGCAGATGCACTATCTAGCAAGCTGGGTAAATGGGGGTTGCAAAATAATGCTAAATTTAAACTGATGTTGGTTTGTGAATGTAAAGCTTATTGTTTTAGGCAACATGGGGAAATTAATAAGTTACCTCTCTTACAGTGTATCCTATTTATCACATGAGCATATTGGTTTAAGTGTGTGTTTAGGGTTATGAGAAAAGTTTGAACTTTGGTCCTGCAGAAAATGTTTGGAATTTGAAGAGGACTTAGTGAATACCTCCCATTATGATAAAGGAATGGAAAAAAACATTTTTATTGCTGTGACTCGCATGTACTTTTATCAACTACATTTTTATAGAAAACAAACTCATGAGCGGTCATTGGAGTCATCATATTAAAATGTCTTAAGGGAACAGGCTATTTGAGGCATTTACCGCCTTCTAACAAAATAAACACCAACGTGCTAGTCTGCACGCTTGAAGAATCTGGCCCTTTTGGCTGTTTGGTAACATAATTGTCATCTCCTTATGGCTGAAGCTTTTTACTCACCCACTCCCTCCTAACCAAAGCAGCCAAGCCTTTGGTTCACAAAATTTTTGTAAGTCAGTCTGAGAAATTTGTGCTAGAAGCAATTATCATAAGGTGCACGACATAATTAGTTACAAAAGCCACACTGAAAGAGTAATAATTAATTTGTTGATATCAAACTAGGAGGAGGTATCAACTTAGGTACTTTTAGGTAGATGGAAAACTAGGTGGTAAAACTAAATATAAGCCAAAGATGAGAGAGCTGCTCTGTTATATTTATTTTTCTTCTTTGTTTGCTTTCTTTAAAGGGTTCTAAATAGACTGGAAGATGAGTGGATTCTCTACTGATAGGTGCCCCAGAGCATGAAAGGAGGCCTAGGATGACCTAAAAGAAATACATATCCTCTCTTCTCTACCATTATTGTTTAAGATGCTTTGTCCATGTGTGCTGTATGAGTAGCAAGTAATCCCATAAAGTGAAACTTTTCTTAGAAGAAGAG
Source organism: Sphenodon punctatus (assembly GCA_003113815.1). Taxonomy (NCBI): domain Eukaryota; kingdom Metazoa; phylum Chordata; class Lepidosauria; order Sphenodontia; family Sphenodontidae; genus Sphenodon; species Sphenodon punctatus. The sequence continues at coordinate 2,881,154 of QEPC01008879.1, read as the reverse complement.
TGTAGATGAGTGATGAAGCGCTATATACAGAATTTTTTAAGGGTAGGAAACATTGATTGCTGCAGAATTGCATATCCTATATATGCTATTTATAAGCAAACCTTCTGGAACTTTTGAATTGTGCAGAAAGATCAGCAGTATATAGTAAGATTTGCCTTTTCTACTGTAACAGGCAGGCAGTATTCATCTGCTGACCCACCCTGTTTGCAAGTATGATAGTCCTGTGGGGAATTGATGATTCATTTTAGCAGGTGGAAGTGGTGCTCTAGGAGAGGAGGTCTATGTTGAAGAGTTCTTCCAGCCAGGAAAGAGTGGAACCAGTCAAGAATCATACCGCCCACCCGTCTGGTCCCACGGGCAAGTCACCAGCATCTCATGGTCAATGGTATCAAAAGCCGCCGACAGATCTAATAGAATCAACAGGACTGAACGGCCCTGATCTAATTCCCAGTGTAGATCATCGACCAACGTCGCAAGTGCAGTCTGGGTGCCATAACCTGAGAGAAATCTTGACTGCGAGGGATCAAGAAAACCGACATGATCCAGATGGTCCTGCAACTGCAAGGCCACCACCCACTCAATGGCTGATAGCTGGCCAGGGAGCCAAGGTCAAGCGATGGTTTCTTGAGCAGGGGCCACACCATCGCCTCCTTAAGACAGCTCGGCACCCTGCCCTCCCTAAGGGAGGCATTGACCCACCCCTGCCAGCAATATCCCCATCGTCTCCCGGCAGGTCTTAACCAGCCAGGACAGGCAAGGGTCCAGTTCACAACATGGAGCCCTGACAGCCCCAAGAACATCCTCCACGTCGGTTGAGGTGACCGACTGAAACTGATCCCATAAACATGGACAAGGTGGGGCTTCCATAACCTCAGATTGCCCCACTGGAGAAACTGTGGCATCGAAACTGTGGTGAATCCAAGCGATGTTATCCACAAAATAATCCACAAACATGTCACAGTGGGCACTAGATGACTCCACTCCAAGGCGGAGGGAGGTCGGACTGACCAGCCCCTGCACCACCCGGAACAGCTCCACTGGATGGGATTTAGGGGATGCTATGAGGGCAGCAAAAAACTCCTTCTTTGCTGCCCGCATAGCCACGGTATAGGCCCATAAACTCGCTCTATGTCACAACCTGTTGGCTTCAGCACGCGAACGACGCCACAGTTTCTCCAGCCGTCCCTCCTGCTTCAGCACCCGCAGTCCTTCCAAAAACCAGGGAGGCCTACGGTGCTGTTATCTGGGAAGCCATCTGATCAATGGCCTCCGTCAGCAAGGTATTCACAACTCAATGAGGTCATCGATGAGACGGTCATCCAGATCAGAAGGTATATCCCCCAAAGCCTCCCGGAACCGTTCCGGTTCCATCAGTCTACGGGGGCGGACCATTCAAATTGACTCCATGCCCATCCGGGGATGGCAGATGTGTGCCAGAAGAGATGCCTGCAGGAGGTAATGATCCGTCCATGACAAGGGCACAGCAGACATCTCCCCCACCAACGGACCCCCCCCCCGCCTCAAGGCTGATGCAAAACACAAGGTCTAAGATATGTCCCCCCAATGCATTGGGCCACTAACCATCTGGGACAGGCCCATGGCTGCCATGGCGACCATGAACTCATGCTCCGCACCCTTAAGCTCGGCATTGGCGTGTATGTTGAAATCCACCAAGACTATTGTCTTCAGGGACTGCAACACCACCCCTGACACCACATCCGCCGCCGGGGAGGCCGCCGTACAGGAAGGTGCACGGTATACAAGCAGCACTCCCAAATGGTCCCCTGCCAAATCAAACACCAGGTGGAGACCGTCAATACCCAATATGGATTGCACTGGGTACCTCCGAACAGCCCAAGACTCCCTAAAAATCATGGCTACACCCTCCCGTCCCTCCAACCATGGTTGATGCTGTATGGAATACCCAGCCAGAACAGGTCAGCCAAGATAGGCCCCGAGTCAGTGTCCAGCCAGGTTTCCGTGATACATAAGAGGTCAGCTGCATGGTCCAGGATCAATTCCTGGACTGTTGTTGCCTTGTTTGCTACCAACCTTGCATTTACCAGCATCAAAACATGGTCAGGGGCCTTCTGATCCTTAGCAACCTGGTTAACTGCAAAAGGGGTAGTGAGAGGGACAGACAATAAACATCTGTCCTGTCGCACAGCTGTAATATTCCCCCAATAGGGGACCATACCTACCTCATCCCATCATGACCTCAATGACTGCGTCACACACACTCCCAGCCGACTCCAGCACCGGCCCCCCCTTTGGCTGCCCTGCCCTGGTCAATGGGAGGATTCCAACCCCCCCCAACCCTCATTCTCACCTCTAATACTTCCCCTCTCCCTAACCCAATCCTTTCCCATAATCCACATTCCCCCCCAACACCCAATTAACCCCCCCAACAACCTCCCACAAAAACCTACTGCTAACCAAACCAATAAAATCAATTAAAAGCTCCAGACCCCCCCAAGGGCCACACCCAAGGGCCCTTTGGCGTGGCCCTGCTGGGGACGATACCCTGCCCCCAGAGGCAACGGGAAAGATGATAGGTCCCACCCCCTCTCCCTCTGTAGTGGAAAGGGAGGATAGTGTAGAGTCCCTGCGAGCTGGCTCCCAACCCCCAGGAAGGGGTGAGCAAATGGTGTGGGGAAGGGGGTGAGCCCAGTTGGCTTCCAGCCCCCTACAACCTAGCAGCAGCAGCTGGATAGTGTCTCATGTGAAAGGACCTCATATTTTAATATGCATGAATAGATTCTTAAAGTCACTGTGTTTCACATGCAGCAAAGCTATATAGGACTAAGGTTGGCGAATTATAGAATTAAAAAGAGTTTGGGGCACAGTGTTGTGAACTATTCTCTATCTCAAGCTAAGATAAAATTAGATATATTCAGAACTACAAGGATACAGTCTTCTTTTGTGGCCCATTCCTGAGAACTTTATTGCAGAACTCTTACCGAAGTCGATGGGAGCTATGTGCATGAACCAAAATTGATCTGTAGCCAAGGTCATGGTCAAGTTATAGTGTTATGTGGGAGATCAAGAATTTTTCAGGAACAAAGTTTTAGAGTAGACTTTAACCCCGTCCAGACCAGCATACCATGTTGAGAGAGGAACCAACATCAAGCCAAGGGTTGCATCAAGCCAAGCTGCATCAAGCCAAGGGTTGGATCTGAGGTCAAGCACTAGGAGTTGTGTCAGGTTGTTGGGTGAGTGCTCAAGCCCAAGGCAGGAACAGAAGCAAGATGGGAGGATGGAAGAGAAACGAGGCAGGATCAAGAATGAGGTTGCTGAAGGCTCATAATGAGTGGATGCTTATTACTTTTGCTGGGGTTTTTATAGTGGTCAGTAGCCAATCAGGACACCTCTAACATGTCATGACCTATGGGAAACAAGTAAATGGAAGATCAGTACTGGTGAACTGAGGCTCTACAGCCATTTGGAACTCAGTAGATCCTGGTCTTATCCCTGCCCCAATGCAGTCTCCTGACACAGTCTGGTTGCACTAAAGGAAGAATATATTTCAGCAAATTGGTGGAGTACTCCAGGCCCCAGTACTGCAGAGTGCCTTATGCGTAAGCATCCACCTATCCTTATTCACAGTTTACAGAACTCCAGTGAAAATTCTCATATGCTTATAGTGACAAGTATGCTGAAGTACTTTGCAAAATCAGGGTCTCTGTTACTACACTGCTAAGGATTATATTTATGATAGGTTAGAAAACTGATACAAAACAAATGTATTCTAATTAGTTATGGATTTGACTTCTTTAAATATAAGGCCTAGTTTATATATTGTTGGCAATTGCTCCTGTAGCTAATAAGTTCATTTCTGACAATAGGTTCTCTGACAATTCCTTAACATTTTATTTTGGCTTCTAAAATTTGGTAGATGAGTTTCTAATTCTTTCTCCCAAACACACTTAATTTTGAAGTCTCCGTGCTGCCTTGGGAGAAAGGCCTCCAGGAAGGAGAGCCTCAGACTGGAATAGCTGAGAACTGCCTTCCAGGCAATGTAGTTGGTGATTTGATTATTAGAAATGTAGATAGCTGGGTTGCTGGTGGCTGTGAGGACAGCATAGTAAATTGCCTGTCTGGTGCGAAGGTTGCAGACCTCACGTACCACCTAGACAGAACTTTAGAGAGGACTGGGGAGGAGCCAGCTGTCGTGGTACATGTGGTAATCAATGACCTAGGAAGATGTAGGATGGAGGTTCTGGGGGCTAAATTTAGGCTTCTAGGTATTTATTTTATTTTATTTATTTTGATTTCTACTCCGCCCTTCCCAGAAGGCTCAGGGCTTACAAAACTAATAAAATCAGTGCATATAAAATGTAAAAACTCAACCCCCAACTGTTCCCTTCACCCCTTACAAACCTCACAAAACCCTCCCCAAACACCCCTTCACACCCATACTCCAAACACCCACTAAAACCCTCAAGCCCTTATCCCTGCCTGCCAAATGCCTTAACAAAAAGAAAGGTCTTACACTGCCTCCATAAAATGTCCAGGCTTAGGTTCAGAGGACCCTCTGTGGGAAAGAAATTCCATAGCATTGGGGCAATGTTCCCCTGCGAGCCCTCACTGTACAAACACGACTAACAGATGGTACCCACAGGGAGGCACTCACGGCCAATCGCAAGGGCTGCAGTGCAGCATGGAAGGACAGGCAGTCTCTCAAATATGTGGGTCACAGACAGTTTAGGACTTTAAAGGTCAAAACCAGCACCTTGAATTGTGCCTGGAAAGATATAGGAAGCCAGTGAAGACTTTGGAGCACCAGTGTAATGTGCTCCCATTTCTTTGCCCCCGAAAGGAGTCGAGCTGCCATATTCTGTGCCAGCTGCAGCTTCGGAACAGTTATCAAAGGCAGTCCCACGTAGAGCATGTTGCAGTAGTCTAGCCTTGAGGCGATGAAAGCATGGATGACAGTGGCCAGATCTGAATCAGAAAGAAAAGGCTGCAGCCTCCTCACCAGATGGAGTTGGTGAAAAGTGCTCCTGGCCACCGACACCACCTGACAATTCAGGCACAACAAGGGGTTGAGAAGCACTCCGAGACTGTGAACATGACTGACCAGTCAGATGAAAAAAAGATAGAGTTGGGTGTCATCAGCGTACTGATGGCACTTCACCCCAAACTTCCAAATGACCTCACCCAGTGGCCACATATACACGTTGAACAAGAGGCGGGAACAGAATGAAATCCTGTGGAACCCCACAGGGATGGTCCCGAGAGGACGACGAGCAATCATCCATCACCACTCTCTGGGACCTCCCTAACAAAAAGGAATGGAACCACTAAAGAGCAGTTCCGTACACCCCCGCCAAGCCCTGCAGTCGTGTCAACAATTCCTCGTGGTCAACGGTATCAAAGGCCACTGAAAGATCTAACCGGATGAACAGGGTAGAATTCCCCCTGTCAATCTCCAGGGGCAGGTCATCGACCAAGGCCACAAGCACAGTCTTTGTACCATACCCAAGGACAGATGCCCGATTGAAACAGGTCCAGGAATCTGATAGCATGAGATGAGCCTGGAGCTGCTGGACAACCACCCGTTCAATAACCTCCCTAAAAAGGGAAGGTTAGAAACAGGCCAATAGCTTGCCGGGGAGTCAGCATCCAAAGATGGCTTCTTAAGCAGGGACCGGACAATTGCAGTTTTAACAATGTCCGACACTCTACCCTCCCGAAGGGAGGCATTGACAACTCCAGCCAGCAATGGCCCCAGCATATCCCAGCTTGTTTTTACCACCCAAGATGGGCAAGTACTTTCACAACTGGTTTTAAAGTACAACAGAAGCCAGAGGCCTGCTAGAGAGTCAGTTGGGCCATTAGATGACATGGGGATAAAGGGAGCACTCAGGGAGGATAAGGCCATTGCAGAGAAACTGAATGAATTTTTTGCTTCAGTTTTCACAGCAGAGGACCGACCCACGCCAGAACTGTTCTTTGTAGGCGATGAATCGGAAGAGCTGTCACAGTTCAACGTGACTCTGGAAGAGGAGGTTATAGGGCAAATTGACAAACTAAATAGTAACAAATCACCGGGACCAGATAGTATACAGCCCAGAGTTCTAAAGGAACTCAAATATGAATCTGCAGACCTATAACTGGTAATCTGTAACCTATTGCTAAAATCTGCCACTGTACCTGAGGACTGGGGAGTAGAGAATGTAATGCTGATATTTAAAAAGGGTTCCAGAGGCGATCCTGGAACCTACAGACAGGTGACCCTGTCATCTGCGTCAGGCAAAATGATGGAAACTGTTATTAAAAACAGAATTATGGGGTGTATTGATAAACATGACTTAATGGGGAAGAGTCAACATGGATTTAGCAAAGGGAAGTCATGCCCCACTATCGAACTTTTTTGAGAATGTGAATAAACATGTGGATAAGGGGGAGCTGGTTGATATTAGTGTATCTGGATTTTCAGAAAGCATTTGATAAGGTCAATCATGAGAGACTCTTGAAGAAATTAAGAACTCATGGGATAGGAGGCAGTGTCCTATTGTGGATTGGTAACTGGTTAAAGGATAGGAAACAAAAAGTAGGATTAAATGGTCAGTTATCACAATGGAGAGAAGTAAATAGTAGAGTGCCCCAGAGATCTGTACTGGGACAGGTGTTGTTTAATTCATTAATGATCTGGAAAGGGGAGTAAGGAGTGAGGTGATTAAATTTGCAAACGGCACCAAAGTTATTCAAGATAGTTAAAGCATGAGCAGACTGTGAAGAATTGCAAAGGGATCTTGCAAGACTGGGTGACGGGGCATTTAAATGGCAGATGAAATTTAATGTGGACAAGTGCAAAGTGATGCACATAGGAAAAAACAATCCAAACTTTATGTACACAATGCTGGTTTCTAAATTAGGAGTTACCACTCAGGAAAAGGACCTTGGAGTCATTGAGGACAATATATTGAAATCCTCTGCTCAGTGTGTGGCAGCCATCAAAAAAGAAACGGAACGTTAGGAATTATTCATAAAGGGATAGAGAATAAAACTGAAAATATCACAATGCCCGTAACCCTCGCCCTTGACTCACCCCCACCATTCGACATCTCCGCTCCTACACCCGGGCTGCTGAACGCCTCTGGTGCAAATCCCACTACCACGCTGACTTCTTCCACTTCAAATTCTGCCTCTCATAGCTCAACTCTGCTATTTCCCTCGCTATACAGCAGTACAATGCCTCACACATTGAGTCCTGCTCCTGGGACCCTCGCCATCTCTTTTCCACCTTTGACTCCCTTCTCAACCCCCCTGTCCTCCTCCTCCCTCTTCTCTCTGTGCTCGGGATCTTGCTCTCCTTTTCACCTCTAAGATTGACATGATCTGCCTGGAAATCGCTTCCAAGTCCTCTTCTCCTACTACTTCCTCCCCCCAACTCTCCCGCCTCCCTTGATGAAATCTCCTCCCTGCTCTCCTGCTCCAATCCCTCCACTTGCCCCCTGGACCCCATTCCTTCCTGCCTCCTGATCTCCATTGCCTCCACCATCGCCCCCCCATTCCTGAACATCTTCAACTTCTCCCTCTCTATCAGCTCCTTCCCCTCTGCCTTTAAACATGCCACTGTCTCCCCCATCCTCAAAAAGTCCACTCTGGATCCCTCTGAACCCTCTAATTACTGTCCTGTCTTGCTCCTCCCTTTTGCTTCCAAACTCCTGGAACGGGTTGTCTACGCCCGTTGCCTCGACCTCCTCTCCACCAACTCCTCTCTTGACCCCCTCCAATCTGGCTTCCACCCCCTTCACTCCACTGAAACCGCTCTTTCTAAGATCACCAATGGTCTTCTTGTGGCTAAATTCAACCACCTTTACTCTATTCTCGTCCTCCTTGATCTCTCTGCTGCCTTCGACACTGTTGACCACTCGCTCCTGCTTGAATTGCTTCACTCCCTGGGATTCCGGGACTCTGTCCACGACTGGTTCTCCTCCTACCTCTCTGACCGCTCCTTCAGTGTATCTCTTCCTAACTCCTCCCTCTCCTTCTCCCTACCCCTCTGTTGAGGTTCCCAGAGGCTCAGTCCTTGGCCCTATCCTCTTTTCTATTTACACCCAATCCCTAGGCAAACTCATTGCCTCCCACGGTTTCCAATTACCACCTATATGCTGACGACACTCAACTCTATCTCTCCGCTCCTTCCCTCTCCCCTTGCTCAAGCTCGTCTCACCAACTGTCTCTCCGATATCTCTGCCTGGATGTCTCAATGCCAACTCAAACTGAATATGGCGAAAACTGAACTTCTTATCTTCCCTCCCAATCTTTCCTCTCCCTCTTCCCTGTCAATTACCATTGACAGGGTCTCCATCCTCCCTGTCCCCCAAGCCCATAGCTTGGGCTTCATCTTCGACTAGCACCTCTTCTTCAAAGCCTACATTAATTCCGTTGCCAAATCCTGCTTCTTCTCCCTCCACAACATTGCCAAGATCCGCCCTTTTCTGTCCGTCTCCTCTGCCAAAACTCTCATTCACGCCCCCCCCACCCGGAAGAAGCTATAGCCCCAGGGACAGCGGCTGAGCTGCAGGCCGCGGCCGCAGGCTCGCAGCCGAAGGGCTGCAGCCAAAGGGCGTGGCACTTTTGGGGCACTTTGGGGTCTGCAGGGGGTGGCAGGGGGTTATTGTATTGTTTGTGTTGTGTGGGCTTCTGTTTGTAAGGGCTAGGGTGGTAAGGTGGGGGTTGTAGGTAAGGGGTGGGTAAAA
>QEPC01008879.1:2855125-2867154 GCA_003113815.1 Sphenodon punctatus | reverse complement strand
ACCCCACCCCACCCCAGGGATCATACAGTACAGGTACAGGTACTAATACTTACCGGCTGCTGCTGGGATGGCCGCTGGTGCTGGGCTGGCTCTGGGTTGCCGGTGGACACACTTAGGGGAATATTTTTTTTTAAATCCAGGCTGGGCTGGGCAGGCTGAGTGGGTGGTGTCCCCCCTTCCACCCGTGCAGCCTGGACTCGGGGAGGGGAACGCAGGTTTTTGGCGGGGTTTTTACATTGCGGCCATTCATTTGAATGGCCGCAATGTAAAAAAAATAAATCCGGTAACCGGGCCAGATTACCGGGTTGAATCCGATAATGCCGGTACGCCCAGTACCGGCATTATTGGATACTGGAAAATCTGGTAGTCCCTTCCCTAAAGGCTAGTAGTATAGCTGGGTTTAAGAAAGGTTTGAACAAGTATCTGGAGAATAGGTCCATTAGCAGCTATTAGTCAGGTAGGTTTGTGGAATGTAACCTCTTAGTGTCTGGAGCTCGGAGTGAACAATAGGGAATGGATTGCCCCATTGTGACCTGTTGGATACTCCTTACAAGTGGCCAAGATTGGCTGCTGTCAGAGACAGGTGCTGGGCTTGCTGGACCTTTGGTCTGACCAAGTATGGCACTACTTATGTTCTTATGTCTCTGTCATTTGCACCAGAGACTCCTCTTATTTTGAAGGTTGGGGCAAAAAAATCTTACATGCTTACTCTTAAAAATTGGTTTATCCACTGAAAGCATGCTCAAGTCCTATCTTCTTTAGTGAAATTTCTGGGCTTTTGCAGTTGAGTCTTTTACATGAACTGATTTGAGTCCATAGAAGTACTGAATGCATTTTAAAAGTGGAAAATAATTTGATAGTGCAAGTGAGCACTTCTTGAATTTGCTCCTAAACATTTTTACTGTTATTTTTTCCTCCATGAACAGGGTATTAGTGAGAGTTCTGTTTTTGTCATGTTATACAGTGTCAGTTATTTATGGTGTTCAGATGTTTAATATTTATTTATTTATTTATTTCATTTCTTAGCCGCCCCCTCATGCCCACGGCATCTTAGGGCAGTTTACAGCACAGAAACAACAGTAGGTTAAAATAACAATTAAAATACAAATATTTACAAATGAAACTTCATACAAAAAACCACTACCCAACCCCCAACCATTCTTAACCCCAACCCACCCTCCCCTCCTCCGAAGGCCTGGGAGAACAGCCAGGTTTTTCAGGCCCGGCGGAAAGCCAACAAACTCGGGGCCAAACAGGCATCGTCAGGGAGGGAGTTCTACAATCAGGCCCAGCCACCGAGAACACCCTCTCCTTCGTGGCCCCGTAGTCCTTTTCATCTGAGAAACATACATACTTAATAGAATATATATTAAGTAGACTTGTTTGCAAATTTGGTAGTCAAATATTTAAATATAATGTAAAAATGCAAAGTATTTTCCTTTTTCTTGCAGGGGACTTTTCATCACTATCCATGACCGAGGACACATTGCTACAATGCTTAAATCATGGCCTGAAGATGTCATCAGGGTAAATTTTTAATTTTTTTTGCATAGCAACGTCCGTTTGGAATTGTATCTTTTGAGCTATGACTGAAACATTTTGACTAGCTACTAGTCAAATTTTAAATTCAAATTAGATTAGGCGATGTGGCAGTATTAGTAAGATGCCAGTGGTTTCCCAAGTAAGGCATTTTCCAGTTGCAGCTTCACTCCCTTCAGGCTTTTAATAGCATTATGCATGAGGGCATTCTTCAGCATTTAGAACTTTTAGCTTTTTGAGAACTTGCCAAATGCCTTCAGTTCCATAATGTAATTTAAGAGATCCATTTGATTTTAAATAGTATGCTGATATTGATTCAATCAGTCCTTCAGTATAGTGGATCATGGACTCTGTTATTTGAGGTTTCCTTTTAACTGCCTATGGTCCCAGTTCACTACAAATGCATCAATGGGCAGCTGCTAAGAAGCAAAATCTCTCTTTCAGAATAGCAAGGACTCGGCTAAGTATTTCACAGCTAAGGCAACTGAGATCTTACTGGAACTCTCCCACAAACTGATATATCTCTATCTTCAGCTACATTTCACAAGAAAAAAACTGAAAATCCTTCAGGCCTTTAGACATAAAAAAATAAAATAAAATAATTCATTCCGATGCTGTGAATGTCTACCGATTAGACAATAAAAAAGGGATGGAAACAAGGGGGTTTGAATTATATATTTTTTTATTGGACCAACTGCTGTTGATGAAAATGTGCAAGATTTTGGGCCCCACAGAGTCCTTCCTCAGACATGTAGCATAACCAGTCAGGTAGAGCCTTGTGTGGCCTGAAAGCTTACTCATTTTCACCAACAGCAGTTGGTCCAATAAAAGATATCACTCAAACCACCTTGTCTCCATCTCTGTCACTTGGGACCAAGAAGGCAACCATCCAATCTCTCAGGTATAAAAAAGAGACAGATTTATCAGAAACAAAGGAAAATGGCTTTTTGAAAGTAGAATTTGATTCAGCTGTTTTGCCTTTTCTATCTTTTTTTTTCTGTGCCTTTACTCCCACCTTGTAAAATGCTTACTTATCCATGTAAAGCATTTTGAGATGTATAAATCAAACATCCTGTGTATTATTTATTATTTATATAGCGTCAGTGGTGTACCTGGCTGGCACTGTAAATCAATAGTTATAGACTTGTTCCTACCCCGGGGGCTTACAATCTTATTACTGTTCTGTTGATATGTAATGGTCACCTTGGCCCTTTTTACACAGATGTACCCCCTCGCCCACGTGGGCAGTGGGGGGAGGCGTCCGTGCAAACGCTGCAGCAGCTGGGTGGGCGTCCATTTGAATGCCGCAGCCGGTGGGTGTGTGCGCACTCCTGCGCTTCACCCATCTACATCCATTGTCCACGCACGGAGCAGTGGGCACCAATGCTGGATGCTCTATGCATGGAGATGGGTGTGTATCCATGGGAATGCACACCCACGCACCATCTTCCCACCGTGCCGCCCATCCATCCCCCCCACGCACAGAGGCCTATTTGAAAAGGGCCCTTGCTTCATGGAGTTGGAAATTCTCTCTCTGGGCATAACAAGCGTTAGTCCTTAGCTCCTGGATGAGTCTCAGTGAAATGTATGGGACCTGCATCTGTGCCAAGGGCTAAACAGGCAGATAATTGTGCTGCTCATCACTTCACACTTTGATTTAAAAAATTTTTTTTCTGATTTCCCTATTTTTAGTTTTGTTTGAGTTAAGAATACATAGCTGAGTTTAGCTAGTATTTCTTTCCTCAAAACAATGGTCTATGTAGGTGCATTTATAGTTAAAACATCTTAGAATAACATGAACAGCGGTTCTTTCAAAAACTACCGCAGAAAGAGCTTAATGAGGAAATGCTTGTAGTGGTCTAAGACAAGTATCATGTAAACAGTGTGTTTACATGGTATTTGGTAATCATTGACCGGTGTGGTGCACTTGAATATAAAGGGCCAGATTTGTGTATAAAATAGTAAACAACAAGGAAATTCAAAGCTCAGTTATACTTTGGAGTGTAATATATTCATTCACTTCCACTTTTGTTTATCATCTTATGTGGGTAATTTTTTCCAAGAAGGAATCTAATTAAACGTCTCTGAGTAACCTACAGTTAATTTACAACAGATTTGCATATATGTGGTCTTGGAATTTTGTTTCAAATAGTTGTGTTGCACTAACCATATATGAAGTATAATTACAACATGTAGCTTTAATCCTATGTTGACTCATAAAAGTAAAAATGGATATTTTTTCAAAATTGGTGTTCATACATTTTAATTTGCTAGTTCCACGTATCTGCCTTCCGGCTGTGCAGTATGTACAAATACACATACGATATGTGAGTCTGGAAGGACACAACTTCTCTGTTGTCAGGAAGCTTCAATAACATGATCAGAGTTCTTCTATTCACTGTGAGCAACTGCATCAAGAACCAGGAGCTAAGAAGTCTCCTTACCTTACCCTCTCTTAACAGGATAGTGACACTGATAGTAAAAAAAACACTGTTTTCCTTACTTGCTGAGGCATAGTAGAATAATAGAGGGAAGATGGTAATCCCTGTGGAATGCAGCACTGAACATGTATCTGGTAAGTGACAATTGCTGTGTTCCTAGAGAATTAGCATGGGAAAACTAGGTAAGGTGAAGTGAAGCTTCAGTGTAAGAAATGAAAGTCCCAGAACAGGTGCAGGGTATGCTGTGACCTATGGAGTACTAAAGATGTCACATAAGTGCCCACCACACTATGCTAGTCAGTTATGGAAGTTCAGCACCAGAAGGTGCAAAAGTACTGTTAATGTACAGAGACTTTCTCTTGAAGACCAATTATTGCAGGAAGTAACCTGTCTTTTAAAATAGAAGTAAAGATTATATTGCATGTAACAACTGAGAATCTCTGGAAATAAAAAAAATTACGGTACTGGATTTATATTTTCTTCCTCTAGGCTATTGTTGTGACTGATGGAGAGCGCATTCTTGGTCTTGGAGATCTTGGCTGTTATGGAATGGGCATTCCAGTTGGTAAATTGGCACTTTACACAGCATGTGGAGGAATGAAGCCCCAGGAGTGCCTGCCTGTTATGTTGGATGTGGGAACTGATAATGAGGTAAATATTTTCCCAGGTGTCCATAAACATTTGACATAGTTTTATCCTTTGCTCTTAAAACATGTAACTGCGTTCCTCTACTCTGTTAAAGAGAATTCTTAAAATTTATGTGGGAGTGGTGTTTCCTTTTTAATCCCTACAGAGCCCTAAAATACCTGGGCTCAACGTACCTGAAAGGCTGCCTCCTCCCCTATGTTCCATCATGATCCTTAAGATCAGCCAAGAACAGCCTCCTGCTAATTCCATCATGGTGCCAAGTCCATACAACCAAGGAGCAAGTGAGGCTTTCTCAGTGGTTGCCCCACAGTTCTGGAACTCCCTTCCCTTGGAAGCTTGCCGAAGCTTGAGCATTTTTGGAGGCAGTGAGAGACCTTTCTCTTTGCCCAAGCATTTGGTGGGTGGGAACAGGCTCTACAAGGTCGGTATGTACATATATACTGTATTTTGGCTATGTGTTGTAACCCACCCTGAACTCTTGGGAGAGGGTGGGTTATAAGTCCAAATAAATAAAATAAATCATAATATGTAACATCTCAGATATATGCCTTTTAATCTGACACTATCTCTTTAAACTGTTTTATACTAATAGTGAATTGAACTGTCATAATCCATAGAAAAGTCATTTAATGCTAATTAAAAACTCCATGTTATGAAGTTTGCACATCCCTATATTTATAAGCATTTGTAATTTCACTGGACCAGTTTTGATAGTTTAATCTGTCCTTGCTCTTATCTCTGAACTTTCTCATAAGTAAAAAGTATTTTTATATATTTTTTATAAAAAAAATTTTTATAAACAATTTTTTTTTACAAACTCAATTTTTTTCCAATAATCTGTAGGAATTATGACTCAAGGTAATGCACCAATATGATACTCCCTATATGCTAATGACATAATCACCCAGCAAGCCAGTTCTAATTTTCACTGCATGGGCCAAATATTTGGCCACAAACAGTGTCCTCCTCTGTCTGTCATAATCCTCCAGGAGGAATTGAAGGTACTCCTCCACAGATCTTCCATGCTTTATAAACTCAAAAAGGCATTCATTTTCCCAAGCACCACATTTGAATTCAACGTTCAAACATTCATTTGCTTACGTTTCACTAATATTTTGATATGAACTCTTCAGATTTTCTAGTGGGGTATAAAATGTTGCCCAGTAAATCTTCTGGAAATAATTTGTTTAAAGGTATTTAAATGTATTCAGCTGTACAGTTAGAACATGGCGAAATGTGTTGAAAATATTTCCATATGGTTTAAAACTATGAAATAGTGAAAAGAATGCAAAAACCGTAAATATTTTAGTAGCTGGATTTAGACACCTAGTATAAATGTTCCAAAAGTCAGGAGAAAGACAAACAAACAAAGAAGAAGAAAATTAGGACTGAGTGTAGGATTTGGAAACCAGAAAAGTTCCTAAAGTTCATCAGGGAAGAAAAAGAACAGTTTGATAGATTACATTAGCCTGCAGCAGGGAGAGGCCATTTATGGCAATGGGGAAAAATGCAGTGAACGCAAGTCCTTGTCCATGGCACTGGGCTGGAAAGGCTCTTGGGAAAAGAAATTCTTTAGGGCTGGTTGAAACTTTCCTGAGAGAAACAACTTCTGTTGGAAAACATGGCTCCAATGAAATTGGAACACTGTAAGAATTCTGTGAAGTCATTTTAATTTTGAATGGAATTTGCAGTGGCAGGGCATGTTGTGGGCTTGTAAGTTCCTAGCCAGAGAGAGAAGCTACATGCCCTCTCCCTGTATGTGCAGTACAGACCCCAGCTCACATACAGACCCTGTTCCACTGTCATGGGACATGAATGGAGCTGCATGTGAACAGGCCAGGGAGGAAGGGAGATGGCTGACTTCTCCTCGACCACAAGCCCCTTCCTCCTGCACAATGCATGAGAAGAGATGCTGGGTGTTAACACATGAGAGAGGAGCCCCCCCCCCCCCCACGAGCCCATGGTCGCTCCATCCCCCGCCCCCTGCAGCCATCACCTATAGGTTCTGTGCGAGATCACTCCAAAAGGACAGATGTTCCTCTTTGCCACGTCTGCCCACACGCCTTCCCCTCCACCATAGAAGTGCTGTCACTCCACTTCTAGACACCCTAGTCTACTGGACGCGACTCTCTAGTGCTGAAAGCATGCATTCACCCCAGATTGGGGGTGGTGGTGGTTATGGGGTAGTTGTATGGGCACTCTGTGCCCCCCCGCAACACATGGGAGTTAGCTTCAGGGCAGTACATTGCCTGGATTCGCCCACACACTGTGCTCCACATTTCCGATGATGACACTATGTGGAGCAGCCCCAGAGTAAACAACTGGTGTCCCCATGGTACATGAACAGGGGAATCCAGGGCTGATGGGGGGCAAAAGTGGGTCAACGTCTCTTGTGTTGACACCCACTGTCTGGAGGCCAGATACATCTCCTGGTTCCTCCTTTGTCTGGACTGAGGCCAACTTAATGGGAAGTTGGAGAGGAAGGTTTAAAAGCTTATATGGCTAGGTCCAGATGTCAATACTATGGTTTAGTTGCTCCGCATGTCCCTATTTTGGCTGAGCTGGAATTGGGGTATCCATCCTTGTAGTGGCCAGGCCAGGTAGCAGATGTCCAGGTTCCCCTCCTCTTTTTCCCTTAGGCCACCATCCACCTTCTATCTCTCATTCCACAGGATTTTAACAAGTTTGGTTTGGGATGGAATGCACAGGTCAGACTGCGGAGTTGCATACAAGATGGGGCATCCCTTAATTCGCACAAGCCCTAAAGTTCACATATCTGCAAACAGCTCACATAAGGCCTGTGGACTATTGAACTCTACACTGGGATTAACTTCACCCTAAGGGGAACTGCACAGCAAATTAAGGTTATGCCTTTTACAGTGCACGTTTATAATGTAGAAGAGTAACCTTTTTCTCTTAAATAATATAGGATACAAGGGATGTGTATGTGTTTTTAACTCTCCTCCATTCTTCCATTTTTTTCTGGAGAAGTCTTATGGAATGGTGATATCCCAAGTGACTGGAATATGTGCCGTTACTGTCTTAGGGAGGGAAGTTTAAAAGCTTATATGACTAGGTCCAGATGCAGATACCATGGTGTAGTTGCTTTGCATGATCCTATATTGGCTGAACTGAAAGAGGGGTCTCCATGCTTCTAGTGGCCAGGCCAGTTAGCAGACATCCAGGTTTCATTCCTCTTTTCCCTTAGGCCACCATCCACCTCCTGTCTCTCATTCCACAGGATCTTAACCAGTTTGGTTTGAGATGGAATGCACAGGTCAGACTGTGGAGTTGCACACAAGATGGGACATCCCACAATTCTCACAAGCCCTGAAATTCATGTATCTGCAAACAGCTCACATAAGGCCTGTGGGCTATTGAACTCTCCACTGGGATTAACTTCACCCTGAGGTGAACTGCACAGCAAATGAAGGTTATGCCCTTTACAGTGCATGTTTATAATGTATAAGGCTAACCTTTTCCTCTGCAATAAAATAGGATACAAGGGGGGTGTATGTGTTTTTAACTCTCCTACTTTCTTTCTTTTTTGCTGGAGAAGACTTTAGAGTGTTGGAATGGAATGGTGATATCCCAGGTGACTGGAATAAGTTCAGTAACTGTCTTGACTCCCAGTTGAGTGAATGCTGAGACTTAAGATTACTTTTAGATCACCTGGCAAATGGCAGAAACATATTTTCCTTTCTGCTTAAACTTTAAGCAGAGCGGGATGGAAACATATGATAGATATGTATCTGTTTTACAGTTACTTCTCTCTCTGTGGTGCGAATGAATAGAGCTGGGATTATTGGGTACTTTTTATAGGGTGTTTTTCATGTATTACTCATTTTAAACCTGTTATATTGGAATTTCTTGATGCGATACAGCTTTAGTAGTGCGTGCAGAATCATTCCCCCCGCCCCCACATGCCATGTCAATCAAGGGTTAATAAAGCTGAAGAATAGTCTTTCCAGAAAAATACTTTTGAAAGGGAATGGAGTTATGAGGGCATGCTCTAATTGCAAATGCTCTGAAAGTCATAGCACATGGCAACATCAATCCACATATCAGCTCTAAAATGTTTTTATTCCAAGTTTGTACAGCTGGGCTATGCAGAACTCAATTGGTTTCATGCCTTGTCTCATGAAGTGTTGGGTAGTTTTCAGGCAGCTTAGCATTTATCAGAATCTGGTGTGTTCTAATAAGTTTTTGTTTATATGTTCATGAAGAAACCAATGTATATTACATAGGTTTCTATTTATTAAAATATCTGTGGGTGGTGTCCATCCTGTGCTCTAGCCCACTGGTTCCAAATATTTTTCCTTCATGACCACATTTTGAGACTTAAATATAGTTCCGTGGCTCCAGAGAGCAGCAAAGACATGCAAACATTTTTAAGGATCGTTGTGATTGTCAGCTCATCCACAGATGTTATCTCTCTCTCTCTCTCTCACTCTCACTCTCACTCTCACTCACCCATTTTGAGTGCTGACACACAGTTTTGGAACCTCTTCTTTGGCCTCGTAAATAACACCAAAGACCTGCAAGTGTATATTACCACTCCAGTCCTCCATCCACAATCACTCAAAATAAAAAATTGGACTTTTAAGTGTTCCCCGAAAGCTAACAAACCTGGATTGCTGCAATACTTACAAGAAATCAGCCAAACCCTACATTGACTTCGTAGCCAAATCCTGCCGTTTCTCCCTCCACAGCATTGCTAAGATCTGCCCTTTTCTGTCCGTCTCCCCTGCCAAAACTTTCATCCACGCCCTAGTCATCTCATGCCTCGACTGTTGTAACCTCCTCGCTGGCCTTCCCCGCTCTCACCTTGCTTCCCTCATCTCTGTTCAACACTCTGCTGTCAGGATCATCCACTTAGCCCATCGTTTTGACCGTGTGCAGCCTCTCCTCTCCTCCCTCCACTGGCTTCCCCTTCCTGAGCGTATTCTGCACAAGCTCCTCATCTTCACCTACAAAGCCCTTCATAACCTTGCTCCTCCTTACCTCTCTGCTCTGATCTCCCTCCGAACCCCTGTTCGAGCACTCTGCTCCTCTTCCATCCCCTCCCTCATCCTCCCACGCCTCCCTTGCTCCCCCAACCGCCTTCTTCCTTGCTGCCCAGCACGCCTGGAACTCCCTCCCTGCCCTCGTCTGCCTTGCCCCCACCCTCCACACCTTCAAGTCCATCCTCAAAACCCACCTCTTCCGCTCTGACTTTCCTAACTCCTGCTAATCACCTCCCAACCCCCGGATTATCCCCTACTTGTTATCTGCAAACTCCTATTTACTATAACCAAGCCAAGAACTTGTACCTGAGTTCTTGCATCCTCGTGAATGTTGCATTCCTTGTTTCTCCCTCTGTTCCCCCTTCCCTGTCTCCCCTCCGTCTGTCTTTAGATTGTAAGCTCTCGGGCAGGGACCATGTGCATTTTATTCTCTGTAAAACGCCAGGTACATTTCTGGCCCATATAAAAATTCTTATAATAATTATAATAATAATAATTAATATTGAAGGGCATATGAGAACAGTTACCTCTTGCTATTTAGACTGACAAAAATGTTTGCAAATGTCTTTATTTGTAAAATATGTGTGCTCACTTCTTTATAAGTGTTGCAGGGTGTGGGCCGAACAGGACGTAGGCAGATAGGCTGGATTTGGGGCACAAGGCTGGGACTCGGGAGTCAGGATTGGGGCATGGAACAAGGAGGCCAGGCAGGAGTGTGGCATGGCTGGTAGTGGGGAACAAGGTCAAAGGGGGAACAAGGGAGCAAGATTTAGGGGAAGCAAAGCTAAAAGGGGAATGTGGAAGAATAAGGGGAGCAATGGAACAAGAAGCTAGAGAGGGGGAACATGGGAGCAGGAAGGGGTGCAAGGCTGGGGAGACAAGGCATATGAGAGAGCACAATAAGAACAAGAGCCAGGAGTGGAGGAACTGAAAGTGGAAGTGTGATAGGTGTTCTGCCCGGGTTCTTGCTGCCATCAGCCAGACCTATCTTGGGTCACAGCCAACTAGGAACTTGGGAGGCATGACAGAGGCTGGAGACAGACAGAAGGTAGTGCTTGGCTTGGCTAAGACAGAGCTTGGGGGCCTCTTGGGGGAAGTGGTTGGGCAGACCCCAAGGGCATGGGTTCAATGCCAGGTCCTGACAGTCCTAGAGCCAGCTTGCTACTTGTTTACCAGGTCTCTGCAAAGGAGTGATGATGAAGCTCATGGGGCATATGCTAAATTCCCTGCCCTGGCTATCCATGCTGTGGGCAGCAGTGTGTGTGAGTGAGAGAGTGCAGTCTCTGTTGGGCTGCTGCTACTTTACAGGCTAGATGGGTGGGCTGTGACAGGGAGGGGTGTGAGAGAGCCGCACAGCTGAGCTGGTGACACAGGGGAAATAGTCTGTCAGGCTGGTGCAGCTTAGTCTCTCTTCCATTCCCTCCTCTAATAAAAAAATGATCATGATCAATAACTGTACAAGAAGAACATTCCCTTTCAATATAAAGTTTTAATATTGGCCCTTTGGCCTGCTTCAAAACATCATCATCCCCTCAGTGCCCCCAACACCATTCTAAGCCAGTTATTTCCAACCTCCTAACTGTCCTTCCCCAATGGCCCCCATCACTTTGTACTCCCTTACAGGCAGACAATGTGGGTCTACTCTGTGTTCCAGAAGAGCCTCCTTGGGCCTCTTTCCCCAGTGCCTGCTCCTTCCAGTTTCTTTTTCCATATAGAAATCCTCTCCCTGCAGGCTTTGGCTAATGCCCCTACCCCTCCCTGCTTTGGGTTTGGGGTCTGCTACTAGCCACCTGGGATCTTACCTCCCCACCCATAGCTCTGTGTGTCCTCGTGCTTCTGCCTGCAGTGCTGCATCGGACCTATTGCCTGCACTACCCCTGGCTGCTGGAGATCTGATGGAGTAATGTGCCAGGCGGAGTGCAACACAATAATGGGCCCACATTTATTTATTTATTTACATTTTTATCCTGACTTCAATGGAGTTCCCTGGGGCAAATTCCTCTGGCTTGCAACCCTGAAGTTGACGAGGTTGTCTCTGTGAGCATACACTTATAGTCACAGATGGCTGCATAGGACAGATATTGAGTATGCTAAGTATGTGCTTTGGTCCAATATTTCTTGTTAGATGAGGTGTCAAGATGTACCTGACATTTAAAAAGTGCTTGCACTTGCTGAGGAAGCAGGCGGGAAGAGAAACTGGATGAGGTGGTGGGCTGGGGGTTTGTGAGGAGATGGGGTTGAGGGAGCAGGAGGGGGCTGGGGGAACAAGAGGGGGCTCTGTGGGGAGTGGGGTTTGAGCAAGCAGGACGGGGCTCTATGGGATGACGGAGCAGGAGGGGAGAATGTCAGGGAAGGGGGTTGGGGGAACAGGAGGGGGGTCTCGGAGTGGGCTGAG
>QEPC01008879.1:2818702-2852272 GCA_003113815.1 Sphenodon punctatus | reverse complement strand
CCCCAACCTGCAAAGGAAGAGGATTGGAGCTGAAAGACCAAGGCAAAGTGTGGGTGCATGGAGCCTAAGTTGTAAGCGAGCACAGTCTGCGAAGCCATACAACATCTTTACCGCTTACATGGTGTGGAAGTTAAGGCGGGAGCCTTAACACACAATTTCTAGATTTGTTAAAGTTTGCTTGGTATGAATATGCCTTAACTAAGTTTGTAAAACCGTAGGTTTTTTGTTTCTCGAATACATATATAAAAGCAAAAATACATTATAAATACAAAATATTAAAAAATACAAAATATAAATATAAAACGCTACAATACATAAAACTTCACCCAGATCTACATAAAAAAGCCCCACCTAACTTCCCACTAACCCATCCCATCCACCCATTCCACCACGCCAAATGCCTGACAGAAGAGCCAGGTCTTGCAACTTCATTTGAAAGCAAGGAGATCCTGGCTGAGGCGAATCTCTACTACGGTGCGGCTGCTGAGAACGCCCGTCTGTCTGTTTGGACCCGCCGATAGTGTGGGACCTCCAGGAGGGTGCTCCCAGATGACCTCAGGGGCCCGGGGTGTGAGGTGATCCTTCAGGTAATCAGGACCCAGGTCATGACCCCCTTGTTACATAGTTGCACCCCTGCAGTCTTAATCTGCATGTTTTTGGGACGGGAAGTGCGTCCTTATAATCTTACATTGCAGAGTGGGAGGCTTCTGGATGCTACTGTAACAGCATAGTCAGTCAGTTATTACTGCTGCTTTGAACATAGTTGTTTAGAGGAGATACTATGATGTGAGATGACAGGAATGCATACAAATAAATCTTTTAGCTTAATCTAAAGCTCCTTTTTCTCCCAGCCTAACCTTTTGGCTACCAACTTTATTTTAGTGTAATTGTTCCACTCGAGCCAATGTTTCCCACACTATGATGCAGTAGAATTCCATAAATGACCCATACTCTCATAACCTACGCACATCAACAAGAAAGTAGGTTTAACATAGGTTTTGCTAAATATATGTATAACAGACCTTACAGGTGTTTTCTATTTTGACTGTCTCCTCCTTATTGTCTGTAACCGCTCCCGTGACTTTGACTGCTTTTAAATGGACACAGCCAGGAGGCGGGCCCATGAATGCTCAGTGGAGTGCACATGCACTTCCAGTGAGTGGAGGGGTGGGGCTTCAGACAGGCCATGACAGGTGTGAGCTCCTACCCATGGACCTCCCATTCATGCCCCCTTGATGGGTTTTCCCTTGATGCTCCGTGTATGGGCTTGAGTGGGCTGTGTGTGGGTCACGGGAGTGCAAGCTCACCTACGCTGTCTTGAGATGGGCACTCGAATGTGCGGGGGTGGGTGGGTGGGTGCATTCCTTGCAAAAACGGCTTGTTATGAAAGGGCATTGCCTGAAAATATATGCTTTATGAACTGTGGTGACTTTAGTGATGTTTTGCATAACCTGTGTCTTTTATTTGTAAAACTCAAGGTGCTTCTTTGAGTGGCTCCATGATTCTCACTTGTGGGGATCACGTCAGTGCTATAGATGTATCGGATGAGCTTGCCTCTCATTAGCAGTTCAATTTCCAGAGACCTTTCTGGAAAGCAGAAGAGCTCCTGTCCTTCCTCTTTTACATCACCAGGGGCATCCTCTGTGCCCTGGAGTATCAAGGGGAAGGGTGGAACCTCCCAGTTCCTTCCAACAGTTGCAGGCGATTAGAGGAACAGCTTGCTTCTCTTAGATCAGCAATTGAAAATATTGTATTATAGTAGTTCTCTTTGTTAGTTTAGAAATAGATTAGTTAGTTTAGTGAGTTAGTGAAGTGTTACGAATAGTGTTTATTAGAAATAGTCTCTGAGGGCCGTTATCCTGTCATGGTGTACCCTCATGCCTAAAACCTGGCCTTAAACAGATGTGATCAATGTACAGACCCTGTGTCAGTATCTGACTCCCATGACAGCTGCCTGTTATGTTTGGGAGAAGGCCACAATGCAAGGGGCTGTACTGCCTGTCAAACCCTCTCGAAAAGAGCACGAAATGACCGTCACCTGAGGCTTCAATATCTCCTCGTGCAGCATGCCTTAGGGGGAGGTGATGAGGGGCCACTCAGACCTTATGCCCACAAACACCACAAAGGGCAGAAAAAGAAATCAAAAAGGGATACCACAGTAGAACTGGGGCCCGTTAAGGGGGAAAATCCCCAAGGAGTGGCTCACGCTCAGACAGCTGATTCATTGGCAACTGATCCCTCAACAGTCTTGCCCTCAAATTCTGTGACGACAGGGTTGCCAATGACGACAGGAGCCCACGAGGTAACAGAACTCTGAGCTACAAAGCCTGAGCCCCGAGAAAGAGATGTTCAAGGGGTTGAGTGGGAGAGTATCATGGAGGAGCAGCAAGGGAACAGTCACTCCCGGGATGAAGAAGAGGGACAGACCGCGCTGCACGATTCCTCCTCTCATCATAGTCAGAGTGATGATCAGGACTCTATAATAAAGGTCCAAATTGACGAGACTCAAAGGTAGTGGACCCAACATAACACTGAGGTGCCCCAAGGGAGCTCCGTCCAGAGACATCCAAGCTCATTCTCTGCTCCCAGCCACGAGGGTGTGTACCCAGAGCGGGTCCTCTTGGAGAGAGATGACAGCCCCTGGAGACACCGCTCAAGACCATCCCATGACAGGAACTGTAGCCCAGACAGATGCGATGCAGGGCACTGTGAGCGCTCTCATGTGTCCGAGACAGAGGAGAGCTACCGTTCCAGGGAACAGCATGGAAAATACTCTCCCTGGTACTGTGATTTCTCTTCTCGCCACTGAGAGTACTCATCCAGGCACCAGAACCATTCTAGACCATCAGCCTCTCTGAGGTGCAGCCGTTCCAGACACAGCCGTACACGGCGCAGTGTCACTTTCCTGACACTGTAGCAGATCAAGAGACGGGCTATGCCCCACGGTACCGCAGCCGCTCTAGGGACAGGGAATATGCCCCGATAGCTCATCTCAGCATAGAGACTGTATCAGGCATAGCAGCCATGCTAGGTACAGAGAGCTCTTTGAGGATTGGGGGCATAGAGACTATAACAGTTATTATCTAGAGACCCATTCAGAGTTTCGATACTGACCCACTCCATGCAGTACCTGCTTAGAGGAGTGCTATTTTAGCCGGTATAGAAACAGCCCCCCCAAGGATTATAGAGCACTCTAAGGAACCCCTTGCTGCACCCCAACCTTAAATCCAGACTGCAGAAAGAGGAAGCCTAAGGGAAGAGTCCAGCTCCCAGAAGGACCAGGGAGATAAGGTCCCCCCACAGACAAAAGACAGTCACATGGAACAACCACCATTCCTGTTGCAAACACTAATGGGACAGGGCGAATTTCACCACCCGGAACAGCGAGAGGGTACAGCTGAACTAAAGGACAGCACCCCTGACTTAAGCCCCCCCCCCCCAGTCGGAGGAAGCAAACGTACAATCTCCTACTGATCTCCTCACAGATCAAACAGCAGTTCTACCCATGGAGGCCATTAAAGATTTTAGGCTATGCTGAAATGCCTGACAACAGCCATGCCTGAGCTACCTGCCAAGTGAAGCGCAAGACACCTTCAGGTCAGATATTTGGGATCTTATCCAGAGGTGATTTTGGACATATTATGCTACCCATCTTTGAGGAGCTGCATGAACCTTCAAAGACTGTGTGGAAAGCCCCACTGTCCTCACTCCCTATGAACAAATTAGTTGATTCTTTATACACAGTACCACAAGATGGACCCTCAGTGTTTTCACGCCATCAATCCTCCAATTCGTTGGTGATTGCTGAAGCTACTAGAAGATGCCAATCTGGGGTGGTGAAGACTGTGTCCTCTGACAAGGAAGATAGGCACTTGGACATTATGGGAAGAAAATCATTCTTCTCTGCTACCTTTACTTTGCAGACGGCGAACTATATGTATGCAATGGCAGCTTACCATTATCTTTGGGGAAAATCCAACTCCACTACTACCACATCAGACTGATTGGCGATACGCCAGGAAGGCATACTGGTGTCACAGTTCCAGTTGATGGCAGCCATGCATGTGACAGACTCAACTATAAGGAGTATGACAACAGCGGTCACAGTAAGATGACATGCATGGCTTCGATCCACGGCTATGATGCTGGAAAATAAGTTGCGTATAGATGAACTTCCCTTTTAGGGCGATGGTCTGTTTTCCAACACTACGGACGACAAGCTCTCCAACATAAAGGAAACGTGCCAGGGCACAAGGTGTAGTTTGAACCTTCAAAAGACGGTTCTGTACAACACCAGTGCAGTCAGAAGCAGCAACCTGTTATAAAACCCTCAGACTATCCTTCCGTTCAAGAAAGCTTGTCTTGCAGCAGCAACAGCAATTCCCTGCAAAGAATAGGAGATTTACTAAAGGTAGTAAAGGTAGATTTACTAAAGGTAAATCTAAGTCCAGAAAAAACCCACAGATGTCATCAGGGCCCAAATCACGGGTTTAACTTGTGCATAGTGACATGCAATAATCCAACCATATGTTATTTTGGAGATAGATCGAATGCCTTTTACCCAGCATGACGTAACATCACCACCAATAGATGGGTTTTAGAAATAATTGAGAGAGGCTACGCAATCCAGTTTATCTCCATTCCTTCCCTATCCATCTCTCCTTCCTAGTCCCTCTTTAAGGACAATCCTCACAAGACATTTGCTCCAAGAAGTCAACACCCTGTTTGGGATAGGCGCAATTGAGGAGACATTTCTCTCGGTTGTGGGAAGGGGTTTTTACACTCATTACTTCCTTATTGATAAAAAAGATGGGGGTCTATGACCCATTCTCGATCTCCGTGCACCAAATATGTATGTGCAGAAATTTAAATTTCATGAGAGTTCGTTATCCACTATCCTCCTGGCATTACAGAGAGATGCTTGGCTTGCGGCACTTGACCTGAAGGATGCCTATTTTCATGTAGCTATTCATAAATCTCATAGGAAATTTCTCCAATTCCTTGTAGACGGAAAGATCTTCCAATATCGAGTTCTACTGTTCGGATTCTCCTCAGCCCTGAGAGTTTCCACGAAGTGCATGGCACCAGTGGTGGCAGAGCTGAGGAGAAGAGGCATTACCATATTTCCATACCTTGATGAATGACTCCTGATGGCCCCAACTCGAGAACTGCTTTAGGACCAGATGCAGATCACCTTGCAACCTCTAAAGGAATTGGGATTAAAGGTGAATTTTGAAAGTTTCATTTGAACCCAGTTCAAGCACTCCCCTTCATAGGGGCCATAATAGGCACTACCACTATGAGAGCATTCCTACTGATAGAAAGGTTCCAGACTTTTCTCTCATGATAAAGGGATTGTCCATACAACCCAAGAGAACACTTCGCTTCTTCCTCAGGCTGTTGGGACACTTTGCCACAACCACCATGGTTATGCCACACACATGTCTTCTCATGAGACCACTACAACACTGGCTGGGCCACTAGTACAATCCACCACAAGTCCACCAGTTGTACATGAACATCACTGCTCCTCGAGAGCTCATCAAAACGCTATGTTGGTGGTGCCGCCCAAAGAATGTCTTAAAGGGTAAACCATTCATGCTACCAGACCCATCCGTCATGGTGATATTCGATGCATCCCTGGAAGGATGGGGGGGCACACTGCCACTCCCTCACAACTTGGAGACTGTGGTCCAGAAGCAAACTAAGAATTTACATAAACGTACTAGAGTTATGAGCAATTCGTCATGCCCTTACAGCCTTCATGTCTCAAGTAACAGGTCGCACAGTTCAAGTAACAACAGACAGCACAACCACAATGTATTCCTTGAACAGACAGGGCCAGGTACTGTCCATCCAGTTGCCAGCAGAAGCGGAGTGCATATGAGAATGGTGAGTCCTCAAGTCATTCACTTACCAGGAGAGCTGCTCTCTCCCCATCGGGCGCTTCTAAGAGGAGAGACCTCATCACTCAACAGAAGGGAACAGATAATTCATCAGGACCTGTCTTCTTTGCATCTCACAGCATGGTATATCACCCCTTGATACAAGATGATTCTTACCACTAGACATTCAGGAAGTCATTGTGAAGGCACGTAAACAGTCGACAAGAATTACTTACAAGGCTAAATAGAAAAGATTAAAAATTTGGTGTGAGTCCAGTGGTCATGATAAAAATCTTCCACTTAAGACTATCCTAGCATGCTGTCTGCATCTCAAGGATTGTGGGCTGTTGGTTCTGTCCATAAAAGTCCATGTGGCAGCACTGTCAGCTAATCTCTCACGACGTGAAGGCTGCACCTTGTTTTCTAAACCCATGGTTCGCACATTCTATAAAGGACTCACTAACCTTTACCCACTGGTGGTGAAACCGATGAGCCAGTGGGACTTATCCCTAGTTCTAGAACGATTAACGAAACCAGCATTTGAACCACTAGGGTCCATACTGATAAAACAACTTAACATGAAATTCATGTTCCTAGTGACAATTACGTCTGCTGGGAGGGTAAGTGAACTGAGCGCACTTGGAGCATCGCCACTGTATCTCCTATTCTATAGTGATAAGATTGATTTGATTTAAGGACAGATCCTGTGTTCCTGCCCAAGGTAGTTTTTCCATTCCATCTGAACCAAGTTATTTCACTACCTGTGTTCTTCCCTCGACCCACGCCTCTGATCTGGAGCAAACGCTCCACTCCCTGGATGTACGTCGAGCGTTGGCATTCTATCTTGTCAGAATTGTTGGGAATTTTTATTAATGGTTAGAAAAACAAAACCCCAAAAGCAGCTTGAATTGTTAGTAGCAACAGCTTAGTAGTAATCAACACCTTGGAGATTGTTTCTAGGTTAAAGTAAACTACTTTATTGAGAAGTACATTGTGATAGGAAAGGCCTATCCCTAGTCTTACTAGCTAGGTGCCACCAGCATGGTGGCCAGACATGTTGAAGGTCAGAGAGAGAATTTAGGAATGGAGAAAGGTCAGGAAGAAGGAGGAAGTCCAGTAGGAGCTTCCTGGGCACATCCCACCTGGGAGGGGGCTTAGAAGCAGAGATCAGGAAAGGTAAAGTGACACTTACACTAACTCACTATCTCTACTCCCAAATGCCCCTAGTGGTCATTAGGGTTTGTTGGTGCAAAAGGTGATGTCATCTGGAGCTGTTTTTCCAACACCCCTTCTCATCGCCTGTCGCACCGGCTCACGACTCCCATTCGCTCACGTAGCATCTGGAATCGATTCCTTGGTAGTGGCTTGGTCAGTCCATCTGCCACCATTTCTTCAGTTGGGCAATACTTCAACTCAATTAGCCCTTCTTCCTGTGCCTCTCGAACATAGTGGTACTTTATGTCAATGTGCTTCGTTCGAGACTTGGACTTCTCCATTTGTGAGAGCTTAATGCAACTCTGGTTGTCCTCAAACATCGTGGTAGGCTTTGGCTCTTCAATTCCAAAGTCCAACAGCAGCTTGTGTATCCACACAGCTTCCCTGCATGCTTCACTAGCTGATATGTATTCTGCTTCTGTTGATGAGAGTGTAACAAGTGACTGCTTCCTGCTAGTCCAACTTATGGCTCCATCTCCATAGAGAAACAGGTGTCCACTGGTGGACTTGCGATCAGCTATGTCTTCAGCCCAATCTGCATCCATGTATCCCACCAGTCTAGGGTTGCTGCTTACTGGAATCTTCAATGCGTAGTGCGCGGTACCCTTCAGGTATCTCCCCAGTCTCTTGACTGCAGTCCAGTCATTCTTGGTTGGGGCACTTACTTTCCTGCTTAAGATTCCCACCGCTGTGGCAATATCTGGCCTTGTCACTGTGGCTATGTACAAAAGCTTGCCAATCGCTTTTCTGTACTGGTTGTTGCCTGCCAGAGGCTCATCATCTTCCCTTTGTTTCAGGAAATTGACATCCATTGGTGTTCTGGCCTCATTGGCATCTGTCAGTCCCAGACATTCCAAAAGATCCTTGATCTTTGCTTTCTGGTTGAGAAGATAACTTCCATCTTCTTCTTTTTCTATTTGAATGCCAAGGTAGTGTGAGATGCTTCCAAGTTCCTTCACCTCTACTTCCTTGTTTAGGTGCTCAACAATCTCGTGACTGTCTTGCTCCTGTTCACAACAGATGATCAGATCATCAACATAAGTCAGGATATAAGTCCACTTATTGTCTCTGAATCTTGAGTACAGGCAGGGGTCAGCTTTTCCTTGCGTGAACCCTTCCTTAAGCAGTAGCTGATTCAGTTTCTCATTCCAAGCTCTAGCTGCTTGCTTCAAGCCATAAATGCTCTTCTGGAGTTTGCATACAAGCTTCTCCCTTCCAGGTTGCTCGAAGCCTGGTGGCTGCTGCATATAGATGTCTTCCTCAAGTTCTCCATTCAGGAATGCAGTTTTGACATCTAAATGGTTAACATGCATCTTTCTGGAAGCTGCTATGCTAAGTAGTGTTCTGATGGAAGTGTGCTTGACAACTGGTGCAAATGTTTCATCATAGTCTTCTCCATATATTTGGGAGTATCCCTTGGCTACTAGTCTGGCTTTGTAGCGCTGTACATCCCCTTCTGCATCTTGCTTGATTTTGAAGACCCATTTGCAACCTACAGGTTTTCTTCCAGCAGGTAGTTCCATAAGTGTCCAGGTTTTGTTCTTGTGTAGAGATTCAATCTCTTCCTTTGCTGCTTTCCTCCATTTTTCAGCTTCATGGGTTGGCATCCTGTCAACATCCTTCCATGTGCTGGGTTCTTGCAGCTCTGCACTTGTGGTGAGGTAGGAGTATTTCAAGGGTGGAACTCCTTTGTTGGACCTCTGTGAGCGCCTGGGTTCTGGCTCAGCTTCTGTGACCCCTTCTGAATCTGCAGCTTCTGTAACCCCTTCTGAATCTGCAGCTGGTTCTGGTTCACAGATTGGCATTTGGTAGCTGAAGGCCTGCTCACTTGGTTCCTCTTGCATCTGGATCCTTGGCTCCAGGTCTGGTAATTCACCTTTGGTTGGTCTGTGTCTTTCATCAAAGTACACAACATTGCAAATTTCAATATTACCAGTTTCAACATCAAGAATTCTGTATCCTTTGCCTCCTAAAACATATCCACATAAAACTCCTTTCTTGCTTCTGCAATTCAACTTGTTTCTCTTTGCCTTTGGTATATATGCATACACATCACAACCAAAAACTCTGATGTGATTTAGGCTAGGCTTGTGTCCAAACCACAGTTCAAATGGAGTTTTCTCTATGGCTTTAGTTGGCAATCTGTTCTGCAGATAGCTGGCAGTCATCACTGCTTCTCCCCAGAACTTGCTTGGCAAACTTGCATCTTTCAACATACATCTTGCCATCTCCATTAGGGTTCTATTTTTCCTTTCTGCAACACCATTCTGCTCAGGAGAGTATGGGGCTGTAGTCTCATGCTCAATTCCCTGTTCTCTCAGAAAGGATTTCATTTCGTTTGAGGTGTATTCGCCTCCATTGTCTGACCTTAGTCTCTGAGGCTTTCTCCCAAACTTGTTGCTGACCAATGCAACATACTCTTTAAACTTTTCAAACACTTGACTTTTCTCTCTCAAAGTGTAAACATAGGCAAATCTTGAGAAATCATCAATAAAAGTAACTATGTACAGGTTTCCTCCAATGCTCCTTTGCAGAGGACCTGATACATCACTGTGAATCAACTCTAGAGGGCGCTGAGACTTTCTCTCCTCTAGCTTGTGGAAAGCTGGCTTAACACTTTTTGCAGAAATGCAACATCCACATTTGTCTAAGTTCTCAGTACACAGTTTCAGTTTAAAGTCTTTAATTAAATTCCTCTTCTCAAGTTGGCGAATTGAATTAACATCTCTATGTCCCATTCTGCGATGCCAAGTTTTATCACAGTCTCTGTGGGTGCACTTGAGATTGCTTGCTAAATTTGCATTTTCACTGACACTATGGACTTCAAAGAGCTCACTATCTCCCAGAGATGCATACAGGATTGAGTCACCATCTCTTGTTACAAGGCAATGATCATCCATGAATTCAAACTTGCAGCCATTTTTCACTCCATATTTCACAGAAATTAAATTGTTTTTCAACGAGGGCACATACAGAGCCTTATGTATGATTACTTGTTCAATTTCACCATCTGGGAGCTTACAAAATATTTTTGCTTGACCACGCCCTTCTGAAAAGACCTTTCTCCCATCTGCTA
Organism: Sphenodon punctatus; assembly: GCA_003113815.1. Lineage (NCBI taxonomy): Eukaryota > Metazoa > Chordata > Lepidosauria > Sphenodontia > Sphenodontidae > Sphenodon > Sphenodon punctatus. Next base: position 2,842,096 of record QEPC01008879.1, on the reverse strand, counting down.
GAGAAATAGGTACTTTGTGATCCAATTCAATTTCTGAAAACATTTCTATATCCTTGAGGAGATTTTCAGTTGCTCCAGAATCAATATAGATCACATCATCTTTTACTTTTGACATGGCGTTAAAACCTTTAATTTTCTCTTTCTCCTTCTGTTTAGAGCTAGCAGTTTTCTCCAGGCTCTCTGTCTGGCTCTTAATGGGTGCTTTAGATTTCCCCATTGTCTTGGCACTTGGGCAATTAACACGTAGGTGTGTTTCACTACCACAGGAAAAACATCCTTTCTTTACTCCTTTCTTTGAGCTAAAGGCTGTAACTTGATCTGTAGAGGTTTGCTTTGCCCTTTTGATAAAGCATTCATGCAACTTGCTAGATAGATAGTCCAATTCAATAACTTTATCTGAAATATCTATAGCAGTTTTCAAATATTCATAAGAAGCTGGTAAAGAGTTCAAGACAAAAGCCACAATCCCAGTGTCTCCAATATCTATTCCCAAAACCTTCAGTCTTCTTGCTAGGCATTGTATTTCACTTATATGCTCAGTAGGATTTTCATTTTCTCTGAGTTTCATATTGCACAGTCTCTGTATTATAGAGATGGCTTCGCTGGGGCTCTTTCTGTTATAAAGAGTTTCCAGCCTTTTCCAGATTTCACTGGCTAAAGTAACATTTTCAAAATGTATAAACAGCTTAGGACTTACATTGATTCCTAGAATCCCAAGAGCTTTTTCATTTTGTCTGTCCCAATGCTTTTGTTCAGCTCCTGCAGCCGTTGGTCTTTCTGTTGTTAGCACCTCATAAAGACCTTGACTCTTCAAGCAAGATTGCATGAGGAAACTCCACTCTTTGAAATTCGCTCCTTCCAGCTTTGGAATGTTGAAGTTCCCTTGAGTTTTCTCCATGCTGCTTGTCTTGTTCCAAAACAAAAACCAGGTACAAAAATAAGCTGTGCTTTTCTCCAACGAGATTCAATTCGAATTCCAAAAAATCTGTTAGGATCTTCAGGAGGATTCTGGGCCCATAACCCTATGTTGGGAATTTTTATTAATGGTTAGAAAAACAAAACCCCAAAAGCAGCTTGAATTGTTAGTAGCAACAGCTTAGTAGTAATCAACACCTTGGAGATTGTTTCTAGGTTAAAGTAAACTACTTTATTGAGAAGTACATTGTGATAGGAAAGGCCTATCCCTAGTCTTACTAGCTAGGTGCCACCAGCATGGTGGCCAGACATGTTGAAGGTCAGAGAGAGAATTTAGGAATGATGGAGAATGGTCAGGAAGAAGGAGGAAGTCCAAATAGGAACTTCCTGGGCACATCCCACCTGGGAGGGGGGCTTAGAAGCAGAGATCAGGAAAGGTTAAGTGACACTTACACTAACTCACTATCTCTACTCCCAAATGCCCCTAGTGGTCATTAGGGTTTGTTGGTGCAAAAGGTGATGTCATCTGGAACTGTTTTTCCAACAAGAATGAAATAGTTTCACAAATCTGATTTCTTGTTTTTTTTGACGAGTGTAAAGTGATGGGTGCCAAGTTATCTCAAATGCTTTCAAAGATCATTCTGCAGTGCATTCCTGCTATGAGATGCCAGGCAAACAACCTCCAGATGGTCTCAGAGCTCATTCCATGAGAGCAGTGGCAGCTTTGGTGGTGAACCTTTGTCACATTCCAATTCAAGAGATTTCTGGAATGGCCACCTGGTCATCCTCAGAGACGTTTACAAAACATTATGCTCTGGACATGGCTGCCAGGAGGAAAACAGCAGTTGGCAGAGCAGTACTATCCTCCATTCTTTCCTAATCCAGTCCCACCTCCGTGTAAACTTTGGGGACTTCTTTGTTTCTCCCACAAAAGTGAGAATCACAGAGCCATTGTAAGAAGAAATAAAGGTCACCTACCAGTAACTTTATTCTTTGAGAAGTTTCCATGTATTCTCACTACCCGCTCGCCTTCCCCTCTGCTAGATTAGCCTGCACCAGCAGGGTTGGAAGGAACCAACAGGGTGGGGCTCCTCCGCCCTTCCCCTTTATTCTCCAGGGCACAGCGGGTCCCCCTGGTGGTGTAACAGGGGAAGGACAGGAGCTCTTCTGCTTTCCAGAAAGGTGTCTGGAAATTGAACTGCTAATGAGAAGCAATTACAATTCGTCTATGGCACTGACGTGATCCCCAAAAATGATAATACATGGAGCCTTCCTGAAGAACAAAGTTACTGGTAAGTAACCTTTATTTTTAGCTCTTAATTACAAGGAAGGTCATTCTTCCAAATGTGCCATCCCTATGCAGCCTTCTGTAACAAAATCATTTGTCAAATATGATCAGATAGTTCAATGTTGTCAAATAGCTCCAGATGCTGCAGATGATGGGAAAAGAAAAGGAACCTCTCATTGGGGCCTCTAGAATGCAGAAGAGGATGCAACAACCTACTGGCTTTTCTGAACTATCTTTGTACAACCACAAGTAAAATTTCAAAGTTTAATATTCGCCCATTACTCCTATTAAACATTTTCCCCATTACAATGATATCACAACAATAAAAAGAAAATACAAAGGGAATGTAGTAGTTGCTTGAGTGTTCAACAAATTATTGTATCGGTATGTTCCAGAAGATCTCCATATCTAAAAAATACTGCGGCACTGTACATACTACACCTACTTTCTGTGTGTTTATCCACCAGCCATCTTTAAAAAAAATTAATTAATTAATAGCATAATTTCAGTGGAGACTAATGAAAGGAGTGTCCTATTACAGGCACAGTTTCCTATCACACAAGAGACCTTTGGATGACTTTTAAAAAACTGATTGCAACAATTTGACAGCTGCTCATTTACAGTAAATTGACAGAAAGAGACCTGAAAGTTCTTCTTGACGTTTAATAAGCTCTTATTTAATGCAAAGTTACAGTATGTGTAGTAGTACACTCTAAAGTACATTCACTACTGTAATGTAGTAAAAGGTTATTTTTGTCTTAACTTGTAGCTTAGGGGTGTCAGGAATTTAGAAGCTTAGTGGTAAATCTAGATTAAACAACATGAGTATATATCAGTTCCATCTCAACCCTTCTATAACAGCTAGTCTTTTATTAACACAACTGTAGCACTGAAAACAGCCTTTGACCAAGTTCTGGTTTGCTTTTTTTGTCCCAAACAAATTTGACATCAAAGTTTGTTCTGTGAATTCATAGCTTTCAACTTCCCAACTACTGTAACTCCTAGCATAACCAAGACTGCACTGTCAATAAAGCATGAGAAAAGTAATTAAGTATAGAAGGGAGAGTTAGCAAATTTGCAAATGTTTTGACGTGAAGGACAAGTAGTAATGTTGAATTACTGCGTAATGTAACTTTAACCAAATCCAAACCAAAGATTTTTCGTTTTGATTTCAAAGTAGGGATCCAAATCAACAGTTTGAATAGACTTTCATATTTCATTGAAGGAACGATAGCTCTCCATATTTAAATGTTATCTGAATAGCGGTAGTTTCATAAGGAGAGAGCGTTTTTTGGGTCCTTTTTTTGTTTTTTTTCCACATGCCCTCTGACACACAACTATGCTAAAACATCAATTTAAAAGTAATGATCTCTCTCTCTCCTTGATTAAACTGGTACTATACTGTTTTCATAATACACCACCTAGAATTTTACAAATATGGCAGTTTATTTATTATATATTTATTATAAATATTTCTATCCCACGCACAAGCAACTCGGGGAGGCTTACAACCAATTTAAACACAGTAATATAAATACAATAATATAAATATAAAAATATAAAATCATAATAATACTAGCATAAAATTACAGTTGACGTGCAGAAAGAAACCCCTAACCCATCCCACCATGCCTTTCTTCCCCGCCAAATGCCTGACAGAAGAGCCAGGTCTTACAGCTTTGTCGGATGGTCAAGAGATGCAGGCTGAGGTGGATCTCTGCCGGGAGGGCATTCCAAAGCGATGGTGTGGCTGCTGAGAAAGCCCTTCTGTCCGTCTTGACCAGCTGAAAGTGCAGGACCTCCAGGAGGGCGCTCCCAGACGACTGCAGGGGATGCCCAGGGGGTGAGGCAATCCTTCAGGTAAGCAGGGCCCAGGCCGTTTAGGGCCTTAAAGGTTAAAACCAGCACCTTGAATTGGGCCCGGAAGACAATAGACAGCCAGTGCAGAACTCGGAGCACAGCTGTAAAGTGCTCTCTGTGGCCCGTCCCAGTAAGGAAACGGGCCGCATCATTGCGTGCGGGGGTGGGCGGGACTGTTCTCAAATGGTTCCGCTCATTCCTGACCAGAAGAACTCAGTGGGTGGTGCTCGGTGATTGGTTTTCATCTTACTGAGACCTCTCGTGTGGGGTTCCGCAGGGTACTGTTTTGTCCCCTGTCCTGTTCGGGGTGAGGTGTCATCTGTATGCGGATGACACCCAACTGTATCTCTCATTTTCAACAGATCTAGGCCCGGCTGTCTCAGTGCTTACCCGGTGTTTGGCAGCTGTGGAGGATTGGATGAGGGCTAACCGACTGCGATTGAATCCTGACAAGACGGAGGTGATGGTAGTGGGTAAGTCAGTGGAACTGACAGCTCCATGGTTGATGGGATCTGTCCTCCACTGACTTCCCAGGTACGGAACCTGGGGGTGCTCTCCTCGACGCACAGCTCCGCCTGGATCTCCAGGCGGAGGCTGTGGCAAGGAGTGCCTTCCGTCAGTTACATCTGGTGCGGTGGCTTCGGTCATTGGTTTCGGTTCCTGACCTGGCCATCCATGCTTTTATCACCTCTCGACTAGAACACTGTAATGCACTCTACGTGGGGCTACCTATGGTGACGGCTCGGAAGCTGCAGCTGGTGCAGAATGTGGCGGCCCGGCTCTTAGTGGGTCTGGCCACCGGGAGCACATTGCACCAGTGCTCTGGTCTCTGCACTGGTTGCCAATAGTCTTCTGGGCTCGATTCAAAGTGTTCGTTTTGACCTATAAAGCCTTACATGGTCTGGGCCCTATCTACCTGCGAGATTGCCTCACTCCCTGGGTTCTAGACCGGCCCCTGCGATTGTCTGGGGATGCCACACTTGAGGTCCCTGGGTTTTCTGGGGGGGCACGCAGAATAGGGTGTTCTCGGTGGCCATGCCACACCTTTGGAACTCCCTCCCGGTGGGGGCCCGTCTGGCCCCAGACCTCCCAGTTTTTCGAAGGAGTTGTAAGACCTGGCTGTTCCGTCAGGCATTTGGCGAGGGAGAGGGGTGGGTGTTGGTGAGGGAGGGGGTTGGTTTTTCTTTTTTCTTTTTTATTGATGTTATGTTTTATGATATTTTATTGTGTTCATCTTTTATGTTGTTAGCCACACCTGGTTGACTGTGGTAAGAGGGGCGGGGTATACATTTTATAAATAAATAAATAAATAAATAAATTCTGTGCTAGTTGCAGCTTCCAAACTGTCACCATGGGCAGCCCCACATAAAAGTGCATTATGCTAGTCTAGCATCGAGGTGACGAATGCATGGATGAGAGTGGTGAGATCCAAGTTTGAGACATATGGGTGGAGCTTCTTCACCAGATTTAATTGCTTTAAGGCGCCCTTGGTCTGAGCCAACACCTCGGAATCCAGGCACAACTGCGAATTCAGGAGCACCCCCAGGCTCCGCACAGATGGAACCAATGGAGGGTGAACACCCCCAATCACAGGGTTGTTCCCCTCCCCCAGATCTCCAGTCTCACCCACCAATATCACCTCCATCTTATCAGGATTAAGTTTCAATCAACTTGACCTCATCCAATCCCCCATAGCGGCCGGACAGCAAGGAGAGGACAGCAAGGAGAGGACAGGACCTGGGTCGGATGAAAATATTAAAGTCATTTTTTTTCAGTTTAGTCACTTCAAGTCTACAGTTTAGACTTCAGTATTCATACCCTTATCCTTGCAACATGGACCTGCCTGCTGTCATTCTCATCGTAACCAAGCCAAGTACGTGCACTTGAGATCTCGCATCTTCATGAATGTTAGACCCCTTGTCTCTCACTCTGTTCCCCTTCCTAAGTCTCTCCCCCAGCTCCTGTCTCTCAGATTGTAAGCCCTAGGGGCAGGGACCATGTCTATTTTATTACTTTGTAAAGTGCCAGGTACACTGCTGGCGCTATATAAATGTTTGTTAATAATAATAATAATATGATATAGAGTTAGAGAAGTTTTTTTAAAGCAGCATTTTATTGGAATATTTAAAAGGTAAGACTATCAGCAAATAAGCTGATATAATATAAAGGTAAGCCTAACTTTAGTTTACTGTGATATTCATCAAAGGATACAGGTACTGTGAGGAGCTAACTGAAGCTGAATCAAGACAGGACTGAAGTGATGACGTTCGACTGGCCTTGTGACATGGGGAGGATAGGTGCACTTGCTGTTGAGGGGGTCTGCTTCCCCCAGTAACACAGGTTTGCAATCTTGGTGTACTCCTGGATCCCTTGTTGCACCTGAAACATCAGGTTGCAGTAGTGGCCATGAGCACTTTGCACCAACTCCATCTGGTAAGGAGGCTGCAACCTTTTCTATCTGATTTCAACCTGGTCACAGTCATCCATGCTTTCATAACCTTGAGGCTAGACTACTGGAATGCGCTCTATATGGGGCTGCCCTTGAAGATTATTCGGAGACTGCAGCTGCTACAGCATATAGCAGCCTGCCTTCTGATGGATGGATTTCTGGGAGCACATTACACCAGTGCTCCAGAGTCTGCTCTGGCTGGCAGTAGCGTTCTGGGCACAATTCTGGGTGATGGTTTTGACCTTTTTAAGCCCTCAGTGGCTTGGGTCCTGTATATCTAAAAGACAGTCTTTCCCACTATGTTCCATCACCAATCCCTTAGGTTAGGTGGGGGCGTCCTTTTGCAAGTTCCACTCTTGCACCAGGTTGAGATAACACGGGCATGCAGAGAGATGTTCTTGGTGGCTGCTTTGGAACTCCCTTCCCATGGAGGTTTGCCAAAACCTGAGACTGGGCATGTTCCAAAAACAATGTAAGACCTGCTTATTTGGCTGAGCTTTTAATGGGTGGGGGATAGCATTTTAATTGGTTTTGTGGCTTTAATTGAAATTTTATATGGTTCATTTTTATTTCGTTTTTATATCTTTGTGTGTTTGTAAGCTACCCTGAGCCTGTTGGAAAGGGTGGGATATAAATACAAATAAAGAATGTTGCCATATAATTATTCCACAAATGGCTTTTATAGAGGTTTTAGATTCATATGGGTATTTAGTACAGAATAGTGATATGAGATGTTATTTATTTACCATTTGCGTTACAGAGTGGCATACTCCTTTATACAGACCAGTAGAGCTTTGATTTAATAACTGTTTTGTCTTTGTTTCTTGCACATTAATAGCAGTTCTGGATACATTTTAACAATACCCCTAAAACTTGTCTGCAAAACAGCTAGACTCGGCAACGTTGCATCTTGCTTTTTTCTGTTTTGTTTTGTCACATTTTAATTAAAATGTAATCTGAGAGTGCAGTGGGTGCATTTCCATTCTCTGGCTAATAACTGAGATATACCTCTTGTTATTTTTGTGGATTTTAGTGGAATAGTTTTTGATAAACTGTTTGTTTTATCAAAGTGCTTATCAAAAGCTTTCTGCAAGTATTCATATGCATATGACAAAAATGATTGGTTGGTTTTAGAGGCAGAGGCTGCACACTTAAAACCACTTACTCCAATGTAATCCCAATGAGTTCAAAGTAAGTGGTTTCAGGATTGCCTCCAGTAGCGGTAGAGGCATGCTTAGGAGACTACTGTACCTGCCAACAGCTTCTCAATCAAAGAAAGGAGATATTTAAGCTTATTTTGTTGATTGCTGGATTTTATTTTATTTTTTTAAACTATGTGATTAATTACTTTTCTTTTGAATTCTCTCCATGATGGTGGCAATGTATACATGTTTTGCTGAATACCTGCCCTTTTCCTATGCATTCTGAACTTCTATTTCCCACTTTTCTTTTATATGCCAGTAGTTCTCAAACTTTTTAGACTGAACCCCCTTTTTGTCTGTGGTACTTGATACCTCCCACAACTTGTACATAACTTGTCCTACCTCTCCCTCCCCAACTTGCTCCCCTCACGTCTTGCCCATTGCTGCTGCTACTACTATAACTCCCCTAGCTCAGAAACTAGGGAGATTTTCAAAATGGTGCTGGCTTGCCCATTTCTGGAACATGAAATGCAATTGGTGACTGCCACAATTATGGAAATTTTCACTCTAGCTCAGCCAGAACAAAGCTAACAGTTTGGCAGCTGCATCTCATCTCACCAACCCCCTCCTTCCCTAGAACACATCCTTCACTGTCAAGCAACCTTTATTCCTGTCCTCCCTACCAGGTATGCAGTTTGTCTTGTTAAACTAGAAACTCTTCAAAGTCTGGGATCATTACTTCGTATGCCTAACACAGTAGGCCCCAATGGCGACAAAATCTTCATCCAAATTTGCACCTCTGGATATTACCATAATATAAACAGAGACCCACGTTCACTGCATTTTCTCCATTGCCACCAATAGTCACAGGTCCCTGAGTACAAAAATTCAGAAGTTCAGAATGCATAGAAAAAGGCAGGTATTCAGCACCATCATGGAGAGAATTCAAAAGGAATGTAATTAATCACATAGTTTAAAAAAATAAAATAAAATCCAGCAATCAACAAAATAAGCTTAAATATCTCCTTTCTTTGATTGAGAAGCTGTTGGCAGGTACAGCAGTCTCCTAAGCATGCCTCTACCGCTACTGGAGGCAATCCTGAAACCACTTACTTTGAACTCATTGGGATTACATTGGAGTAAGTGGAGTAAGTGGTTTTAAGTGTGCAGCCTCTACCTCAGGGACCGCCTCGCCCTCCGCGCCCCGGAGCGGCTCCTTCGGTCTGCCGGGGGTGCCTTCTTGGAGGTCCCCCGCGTTAAGTGGGGGGCCACAATGGAGAGGGCATTCTCGGTGGCCGAGCCACATCTCTGGAACTCCCTGCCGGAGGAGGCCCGCCTGGCCCCAAGCCTATTAGTATTTTGGTGGAAATGCAAGACCTTGTTGTTCGCCCGGGCCTTTGGGGATGGGGGTGGGTAGTGATTTTTATTCCCCTATCCCAAGTAATTTATATCCCAGGCCCTGTTTATATGTCATTTTAATGTTCATATGGTATTTTAAGTGTTTGGATTGTTTTAAATTGTATTTATTGTTGAAAACCGCCCCGAGCTGTGTTCAGGAGGGGCGGGGTAAAAATTTAATAAATAAATAAATTATAACCCCATTGAAGCCAGCTGGGAAACTCCCATTAACTTCAATGGAGTTAGGAATGCACACAAATATATTTCATTGGATATAGCTATGTGTTTTTCTTGTTTAAATTAATAGTTAGACAGCTATTTGACATCTGTCTAGCCATCAATTTGTAACAATACTTCTATGTGTTGATCCCATTCAAGTTTACTGTATTTTAGGTATGTTCATTAAAATCTGTAGGAATTGAATGTATTCCTGATTGTCAAAGATGGCCTTATATGCACGTACCCAGAAATGTTAAAAATTTTCTGTAGATGTCATGGCTGGATAGAGAGCTCTTTCTTGTGGTGCAGGTTTTGGAATACTATGTTTTGTTTGGAAACCATACTTCCTGTTTAATCTCACTAAATGAGTGTTAGCCTGAATCTGGCTTTTGGCTGTTTTATTGCTCCATATGTTTCTTGATCCTTCTATTCAGATTTTTGTCTGAGAGCTAAATCTGATTTTCCTAGACTTTTTTTCATCTTCAAGTTTTCACAGTGTATGTATACATTTATATTTTGTATGCATTCATATAAAGAACAGATACTAAATGCAAAAAAGATGTGACTATTAAGACTAGTGAGCGTGTCTTTTTAATGGTGCCATTGGAAGGAATATGTTTCCATTTTCAGACGGAAGGCTTCTTGATCCAAGGGCAAGGCCTTTCTTCATAAAAGGGATATATAGGCAGGGCCCCGAGTCTTCTGCGCTTCTGCGATTCGCGGAATTTTCGCAGAATCCTGCCCTAGGCAGGATTATCGCAGAAACTGGGAAAATCCCCGCGGAATTTCCCTTCCTTGGCGGTGAGTCAATCCAGGACCTGCTTTATTCAGGTCACAAGCCAATCAGGGGCTTGCGCGGCCTTTATAAAGCAGGTCACATCAGCGCATGTCACTTATGGTCCGGAATTCACTTGAGACCGCTGCTGCCGCCGAGGGACCCAACTCCAGCCGCCGCTTCTCCGGCCGCTCCGGGATCGCCGCTGCTGCTGCTGCCGCCACTGAAGGACTCCAGCCCAACCTCCAGCTGCCGCTTCTCCAGTCGCTCGAGGGATCGACGCCGCTCCAGCATAAGGTAAGTAGGTGGTTGGGGGGGGTGTTCTCCTGGGGGGGCCGCTGCGCGCTCTGCATTTTACAGTTTGGGGGGGAGGGGGTCCCGCTGCACGCTCTGCATTTTACAGTTTGGGGGGGAGGGGGTCCCGCTGTGCGCTCTGCATTTTACAGTTTGTGTGTGTAATGTGTGTGTAACATGGCAAAAACACACTTTGCCATGTGTTTTTGTGGGTGGGTTTCCTGCTTTGCCATGTGGTTTTTCTGGGTGGGTTTCCTGCTTTGCCATGTGAGTCGCAGAATTTTGCCATATGGGTCGCAGAATTTTCCATTTTGGGTCGCAGAATTTTGGAAAATATTTTGCAGAAGAATCGGGGCCCTGTATATAGGGGTTGAATCAAGTTGGGACCCTGTCACTAATGCTACTTAATACAAGTTAAATGGTAAGTAAAACAGCTATATTCTCTGATTTTAGTCAGGACAAAGCCACTGACCTTGCATGTTATTACAGAGACCTGACTGGACAATGCAGCTGGGTCTGTATTGGCTCAGCTGGTGCCAGCCGGATACTCTGTACAGCATCTACCTTGGATTGGTGGGTGGAGGTGGCGTGGGGGTGATCTGTAAGGAAAATCTGGCCATCAAAGGTATCCAGTACCCGTCCTGGCCAATGTAGTGTGTGTCCACCTCAGGTTTGAGGCCTGGGGTAGATTGGAGATTCTCTTGGTGTACCAACCACCCCACTGCACAACAGACTCCTCCCTGACCGATCTGGGTGAGTTGGTCTCAGAAGTGGTGTTGAGGACAGCCAGACTTGTTGTCTTGGACAACTTCAATAAACCTGCTGAGGTTAACCTTTCATGGATGGCACATGGTTTCATGGCCTCCATGACAACCATGGGCTACATAATATTTGGCCCGTTGCATGAGGTAGGACGCACATTGGACTTGATGTTTTGCACTAGTTTGGAAAATGGGGCTCTGATTATTCGGGGGTCTAACAAAGACACCATTGTCATAGTCAAATTATTACCTTCTGCAGGTCTGGATTCCTGTCGTCCTGTGTCCTCGTCAGGATGGCGGACCAGTTAGGGTGGTCTGCCCCCAAAGACTAATGGAGCCAATTGGATTCCAGAACTCTTTGGGGGCATATACCTACTGATTTTGATGGTTGCTGTCGATGGCCTGGTCGAACTATGGAATGGCATGTTAACCAAGGCCATTGACATGGTTGCACCCAGGTGTCTGCTTCCACCACGGTGTCAGCACAGGTTTTCCTTGTATATGGGGGACCTGAAGTGGATGAAGTGGGGAGTGAGGCAGTTTGAGCATGAGTGGTGCATGACTCGAGCTGAAGTCAACCAATTGCACTATAGATTGGCTTTGAAGGACTATGGTGTGGCTAGAGTAATGGCAAGGGAAGCTTTCCTCTCTGCTACCATAGTGTCAGTAAAGCCTCATCCAGTTGAACTGTTCTGGGCGGTGAACAGCCTGGTAAGGTGGACTGCCTCGTTCGGAGGTTGAGTCATCTGCTGCTTGCTGTGAAGAATTTATCATTAACTTTGCAGACAAAATGACTTGTATTCACCATGACTTGGAGGCTGCTAGTTTGATGGTGGAGCCAGAGTTCGAGGTTGTGGAGGCTCAGCCTTGTCCTGTTTATTTGGATCAGTTTCAGTTGGTGTCATCCATTGATGTGGGGGATGTCTTTGAGGCAGTGTGGACAACCAGTTGTATATTGGATCCATGCCTGTTCTAGTTGATGAAAGTCAGCAGGGAGAGACTGGGAACTCTGCAGCTTTGGAGTAAACACCTCCCTATGGGAGAACAGGTTTCCGGATGCCGTTAAAAAGGCAGCCGTCTGGCCCCTTCTTAAAAAAAAAAAAAAAAAAAAAAAAAGCTTGATATTGACTTCCTGGTCAGCTATTTCCCGGTCTCTAACCTCCTCTTTTTAGGAAAAGTTGTTGAACAGATGTTGCCTGGCAGCTTCAGGGGCATCTTGATGCTATTGGATTCCTGGACCCATGTCATTCTGGCTTTCGTCCTTGAGTATAGTACTGAGAGTGCACTGTGACCTTGGTTCACAATCTACGCCAAGAGATCAACAGGGGAAATTGTACCCTGCTGATCCTGTTAGACCTTTTGGCGTCCTTTGATACAGTTGATCATGAGGTGTTGATGACATGACTGTGGGACCTGGCAGGGGTCTGTAGGATGACTCTTGAGTGGTTCTGTTCATTCCTGCCAGGAAGGTTCTAGCAGGTAGTGATGAGCAATTGTTCGTTGTCTTTCTGCCCCCTCTCCTGTGGGGTCCTGCAGGGTTCCATCCTGTCTCGCCTCCCGTACAATGTGTATATAAGGCTGCTGGGTGAGATTGTGCATAGATTTGGGGTGCACTGCCATCAGTATGCAGACAACAGTCAATATCTTTTTCATCCGACCCAGGTCCTGCAGTTTCGGTAATTAGTGCCTGGCTGCAATTGGGGACTGAATGTGGGTGGGCCAACTGAAGTTGAATTCAGACAAAACTGAAGTGATGTTGGGTGGCTGAACCTGTGACCTGTGGGGGATTGAGACACTCATCATTGATGGGGTAGAGCCTCCTCTGGTTACTCAAGTTCATAGTCCTCGGTAGGGGTGGGAATATCGGTATCAGCTAAATCCGATACACCCAATAATCAGGTATATAGGATTAATCCGTTAATCACCGGTATTGGCATACCGGATTTTTAACATTGGCCGCTTTACCGTTTTTTTTACATCACGGCCATTGAAGTGAATGGCCGCAATGTAAAAAAAACAGTAAAGTGGCCAATGTTAAAAATCCGGTATGCCGATACTGGTAAATCTGATACTGTGGAGATCTGATACCTGTAAATCCGGTATTCTCCCTGGTGTCCCATCCCTAGTCTTCGGGTGTTCCTGGATCCTGAACTGCATCTATAACATCAGGTTGCAGAGTTGGCCAGGAGTGCCTTTCACCAACTCCATCTGTTGAGAAGGCTGCATCCCTTTCTCTCAGATAGGGATCTGATTGCTGTCATCCATGCCTTCATTAACTTGAGGCCAGTCTACTGCAATGCACTGTATGTGGGGCTGCCCTTGAAGACTGTTTGGAGGCTGCAGTTCGTGTCGAATGTAGCGACCTGTGTTTTGATGGGGGTGGGTCGTTGGGGGCACATAACACTGGTACTTCAGAGTCTGCACGGGCTGCCAGTAGCATTTTGTACACAATTCATGGTCCTAGTTTTGACTTATAAAATCCTAAATGATCTTGATGATCGTTCACTCGATGACCTCATTGCCTTCTGGACCAGCTTGTTGACTGAGGCTATTGACCGAACGGCTCCCAGGCATCTGCTCCCAGAATGCCGATGATGGGGGTTGCCGTGCTTCATGGAGGACCTGCGCCTGATGAAGCAGGATGGGCGGCGGTTGGAGCGACGGTGGTGCTGGACTCGCACTGAAGCTGACCAATTGCAGGATAAAGCTAGTTTAAGAGCATATGCTGTTGCGGTGTGGGCAGCAAAGAAAGAGTTCTTTGCTGCCCTCCTTGTATCTGCAAAGTCACGTCCAGCAGAGCTTTTCTGGGTGGCGCAGAGGCTGGTCAGTCCGGCCTCTCTCTGCCTCGAACTGGAATCTTCCAGTGCCCGCTTTGAGATGTTTGTTGACTTTTTTGCAAATAAAATTGCTTAGATTCATCACAACTTCGATGCTGCACTTGCGACAGTGGGTGAATCAGAAGTAGGGGAAGCCCCGCCATGTCTGTTGTTGTCGCTGATGTGGCGGAGGTCCTTGGGACAAATGCGGGCCACCTGTTGTAAATTGGATCTGTACCCATCCGGCTGGTGAAGGCCAGCCGGGAGACATTAGGGCCGTTGCTGGCGGGGGTGGTAAGTGCCTCCCTTAGGGAGGGCAGAGTGCCAAGCCATCTCAGAGGCAGTGGTGCGGCCTCTGCTCAAGAAGCCATCTTTGGACGTCGACTCCCTGGCCAGCTATCGGCCAGTCTCTAACCTTCCCTTTTTAGGGATTGGGTGGTGGCCTGGCAGTTACAGGGGCATCTGGACTGGGTCAGTTTTCTAGATTCCTCGCAGTCTGGCTTTCGCCCTGGGTTTGGCATGGAGACTGCATTTGTGGCCTTGGTTGATGACCTATGCCGTGAATTGGTTCAGGGCAGATCATCTATTTTGATCTTATTGGATCTGTCGGTGACGTTTCATACCGTTGATCACAAGATGTTGGTGACAAGGCTGCGAGACCAGGCCGGGGTGAGTGGGATTGTTCTTGAATGGTTCCGCTCATTCCTGGCCGGGTGAACTCAGCGGGTGGTTCTTGGGGAATGTACATCATCTCCCCAAAACCTCACGTGTGGAGTTCTGCAGGGTTCTATTCTGTCCCCTCTCCTGTTCAAAGGGAGGCACTTACCACCCCCGCCAGCAACGGCCCTAATGTCTCCCGGCTGCAACCTTTGGGTGAGGTCATGAGAGGGTTCGGCGTGCGATGTCATCAGTATGCCAACGATACACAGCTTTACCTCTCTTTTTCAGCAGGCCTGTAACGCACTCTATGTGGGGCTACCCTTGAGGACGGTCTGGAGGCTGCAGCTGGTGCAGAATGTGGCGACCCGTCTCCTTACAGGGACAGGACGCTGCAAGCACATTACACCTGTGCTCCGTACTCTGCATTGGCTGCTTATTGTCTTTTGGGCCCAATTCAGGGTGTTGGTGATGACCTATAAAGCCCTAAATGGTTTATCTGCGAGACCGCCTCAGGCCCTGGGTCATTTTGCGGCCCTTGCAGTCGACCGGGGGCGCCCGACTTGAAGTCCCCCAGGTATCCTGGGTGGCAATGGCGGAGAGGGCGTTCTCGGTGGCCGTTCCTCGGCTGTGGAATTCCCTCCTGATGGAGGCCTGTCTGTCCTCAGACCTCCCCTCTTTCCAAAGATATTGTAAGACCTGGTTGTTCCGCCGGGCCTTCAGGGAGGGGAGTGGGGAGGGTGGGGTGGGGGATTTGGGGGAGGTTTTTTTCTGCCTTTTAGCCTTTCTGTTTTTGGTATTTTAATGTTTTTAAATGTTTGTAGTATTTTAAAAGGATTTTATAGTTGTTTTGACTGTGTTGTTCGCTACCCCGAGCTGCCAGTGTACAGGAGGGTGCGGGTTATAAATATCTGTAATAAATAAATAAATGGCCTAGGCCCTACATATCTAAAGGACTGCCTTTTTCATGTCCCTCCTTGGCTCTAAGATTAACTGAAAGCACCCTCTTGCAAGTTCCATCATTGGCCCAGGTCCATACTTCCCAGGTACACAGAAAGACATTTTCAGTGACTGTTCCATGGCTTTGGAACTCCTTTCCCCTAGAGGTTTACCTAAGCTTTAGTTTGAGTGTCTTCCAGAGGCAGCGTAAGACCTATTTATTTGGCCAGGCATTTAACAAGCAGGGGTAGATCTGGTGGAGGGGTGGTATATTATTAGTGTTTTTATGGGTTTTATAATGTATTTTTATAGAGTGGGAATGGGAGCTGCGCTGAGCTGAAAACCACAGCGTTGAGAGAGTGTGGAATGTGGGGTAACCTCATGTGGAACTTTTTGGCAGGCTTAATGAGATAATTTAGCAGATTTAAAAGGATAGTGTGCTATCAGGTTTTCTACATAGATACCAAGAGAATCGAGTTTTTTTAAAAGGATAATACAAAGTTATTTGGGGGCACTTTCTTTACAAATAAACATTCAGCAAATACAAGAAATCTCTATCTTAATTAAGAGTCCAGTAGCTCTGTCCTTAAAGTAGTCCATTGATGTGAGTCTCATTGAAGTAAACTGGGATTGTGTCAGAGAGCATTTTGAGGACTGGAACCTAAATCCCCTAATCCTAAAAACACTTGCTCATAACTAGTCCCATTGATTTATTTAGGATTTGGGCCATTAAAATAATTTTTCAAAGAAATCACTTATGGGTTAATGTTATGGTTTTAGGCCTCCATGCTGAAAAAAGTGTAAAATGATACTAAAATAGAATACTTACTAAAAACATAGTCATGGCTATTCAAAACATGACTTTTAACACCTCTCTTTTATGCGTACTTTGAGCTTGATTTCACTCCTCTTCTAGCCTTGAGCAAGGAATAGCACATAGTTCTCCTACTTAAAAACTGCATTGGAAGGGAGTGCAATTCTGGGAGTCTCAGCCTGTCCTTAGATGACATTTCTCTGGGGAATTAGCTGCTGCTGTTTCCAAGGGATTTAAACATAGTCCTTTTATTTAGAATACTGAAGATATTTGACACCTGGGATTCTAGATGTATTTTGCTTTGTCTGAAACATTCAGAGAATCTATAACATGCTACCTAATTTTACAGATGTCCATGTTTAATGTAATATTAAGTTCTATTCAAACATAATTTTAGTTTATTATGCTTTTGAGGCTATTTTCTTGGTAGTCTTCAATCTTTATCCTTCTTTCCATAGAAAAACTAGAAGTAGTGAGATATAAGCAGTTCTTGTTTCTTAGTGCAGAACACCTTGTTAATTTAGTACTATTATTTCTCATAAAGGGACAGAGTCACCATCCCATTTAGATCAGTGCAGGGCAAAAAGGGGAGTTCTGTCTCTACCATACTTAGTGGTGCTACTAACTGCATTACCTTTCGCTTGTAAATGTGGATGTCTATTTGTTGTTCTTTAACGTTGTGTTCAGGGAGGAATGCCTCTTGTTTTCATCGAGATGCCTCCTTTTTTATTAGATCTCAGAAACTTCATGTATGTTGGCAGTTTTATTAATTACTCACATGGCAAAACAAGCTTCAGATCTTATAATCCTGTACTTAAAACAGTTTTTTTTTTCTTAATATCTTATATTTCTGGTAATTCAGGTTTCCACTAACTTATTTTTTGACATAAGTATTTATACTGACATTTTTATTGTATGAAATATCCTTTTTTCTATGAAATAAAAATAAAGTGGTGTTCACTTGCATTGTTAATGACCAAATCGTATACTTACCCCCTTGGTATATAAAATAAAAATGAGATGCCTTAATCTGTAGTAGCTTTAATAACAAGAAAAATGTATAGTTCACTATCTTTTTAGTCTGAATTTTTTACTCTTTTTAATAGGTGCAAAGTTCAATTAAGTTGGATTTAAGGCTGCTGCTACTAATATGTAAACAAGGAATGTTCCAGAGGGCTTTGTAAAAAATAAAATAAAATATAAAAATAGGTTTTAAAAATACAGTGCAAATACAGATACAGAAATTCAAATACATTTATAATTCACACTTTTAAATTTATGTTCACATATAAAACACCACAATGCATCATATTATGAAAATAACCTAAAATCTATCCTTGTACTGCGTTATCCTAAGAATAGAAAACCTTTTACACACATTCTACCTTGTGGTGTTGGCTGCCTTTTCAATACAAGTTATACATCTTCATTAACTGGCCACCTGTCATATACAGCTGTACAACCCAACCACAGACTGCCCATCAGTTCATCCACTCATTGTTGTGAAGAGGTACCAGCATCTTCTAAACCATTTTTCTAGCCTACTTAAAAAAAAAAAAAAAAAAAGTAATAAGAAAAATAACTTGTTGGGCTAACACAAGGTCAGCTAGTTGCTTAAATTTCTGCAACTAGGTCAGCTAGTTGCTTAAATTACTAGGTCACCAGGTCAGCTAGTTGCTTAAATTACTGCATTGGCACCCAGGGCATTCTGTGAAGAATTGCAGGAGGATCTTGCGAGACTGGGTGACTGAGCATCTAAATAGCAGATGAAATTTAATATGGACAAGTGCAAAAGGATGCACATAGGGAAAAACAATCCAAACTTTAAAAAAAAACACATAAAAATCTCTTTTTATGCTGCCCCCTCCTACTCATGCATCTCAGGGCAGCTAACAACATCCTAAAATAACCATAAAACAATAAAACGAGTACACATTAAAATAACCCTGGCAGAAAGAAAAAAAATGATCAGCCTTAACCCAACACCCATCTCCTGGGTGTGGCGAAACAGCCAGGTCTCTCACTGTCTAAGGAAAGAGGGGAGGTCTAAGGACAGGCAGACCTCCGGCGGGAGGGAATTCCACAGCCGCGATGTGACCACCGAGAACACCCTCCTCATAGTTGATACATAATTGACACACAGGACGGTCCCGGCCACAGGAGCTGATCCAGGACCCAGAGGGTGAGGCGGTCCTGCAGTTAAGTGGGGCCCAGGCCATTCAGGGCTTTAAAGGTCAAAACTAACACCTTGAATTGGGCCCGGAAGATTATTGGCAGATGGAGCACTGGTGTAACATGCTTGCAATGACTCATCCCCCTGTGGAGGCGAGCCACCACATTCTGCACGAGTTGCAGTCTCTGGACTGTCACCAAGGGTAGCACCACGTAGAGCCCATTACAGTAATCCAGTCTCCGTATAATAAAAGCATGGCTGATAGTGGCAAGGTCCGTGTCTGAGACATATGGCCGAAACCATCACACCAGATGTAATTAGCGAAATGTGCCCTTCGCCACAGCTGCCACCTGGACATCCAGGCAGAGCTGTGGGTCTAGGAGCACCCCCAGACTATGGAACTGTGACACTAAGGGGGGACAGATTGCATCTATGATGGGGACCATCACTCCCCTGATTTTCCCCACAACCATCACCTCCGTCTTGTCAGGATTTAATTTCAGGCGGCTTGCCCTCATCCAGTCCCCCACAGCTGACAAATACCGGATAAGCATTGAGACTGCCAGGCGTGGATCTGATGAAGAGAGGTACAGTTGGGTGTCATCAGTATATTGATGACACCTTACGCTGAACCCTCTGACGACTGCCCCCAGAGGCTGCATATACACGTTGAACAAGAGAGGGGATAAGATGGACCCTTGCACGACTCCACACATGAGGTCCTGGGGAGAAGATGAACAATCACCCAGCACCACACGTTGAGTTCTCCCGGCCAGGAAAGAGCGGCACCATTCAAGAACAGTTCCGCCCACTCCAGCTCGGTCCTGCAACCGAGTCACCAGCAACTTATGGTCAATGGTATCAAGTGCAGCCGAGAGATCTAATAAGATCAACAGGGTCAAACAACCCTGATCCAACAAATGAGAGAGGTCGTCGACCAAAGCCACAAGTGCAGTCTCAGTGCCATAACCCGGACGAAAGCCAGACTGCAAGGGATCTAGGAAACTGATACGGTCCAGATACTCCTGAAGCTTACGAGTCACTACCTGCTCAATAATGTTCCCTAAAAAGGTTGTTCTCTGTCTGTGCCGCAGGCAGGCAGTCCTGTGCTTGTGTAGCTCCTCTCCCCAGAGATAGGGGGCAGGATCCAAAGCCTTTGATTGGCAGTTTGAGCCTGGGAGAGGAGCCGCCACGGCTTTGCCGCCCAGGACTGTTCCTGCCTCAGGAAAGAGAGGTTCAGGATCTGTTCTTCTCTCACCTGAGGAAGAGTAAGCCTTAAATTTCTTAATTCTTTTGCTTTCGCTTCTTTACTTTTATTTTATCCCCTAGGGCCACTAGTTTAGTTAGCCAGGGGAGAGGGTTGTTTTATCCCTGAGTTCCTTCAGGATCCCTCAGAGGAGCAGCCCCCTCCCAAACTCCCCCCTTTTGAGGGAGGATAGCACGGGGTGATAGAGTTGTGTCTTTTTTCTGTGGACACAGAGCCCAATGGTGCCAGAGTGTTTCTCAGGCCTATGGCCTTTGACAGGGAGAGTGCACAGGGGATGGGCCCTTAGAAGGGTCAGAGCCTCCCTCTAAGACGAGGTGCTGGGGAAAAGCAGAGTCCTATGCTGGTCCAGCCTGGCCTCCCTCCAGGGAAACTCCCAGGTAACTGGCACCCCGCCCTCCTACCCCTTTGAGGACTCTTCTGCAAATAGGGGCTATAGAACCATGCAACAGAGGTACTCAGATCTGTACTCCATATTCTTTACAGTCCCCAAGAAAAATGGAGACATTCGAGCCATCCTGGATCTGAAGCAGCTAAACAATTTCCTGAAATGAAGAAAGATTCAGAATGGGGAGACTATGTTCAATCCTCCTCATGCTATAGCCAGAGGATTTTCTCGCTTCCATAGACTTAAGGGAAGCATATCAGCATATTCCCATCAGGCCAACTCATCGAAGATACCTCTGTTTTTCATATAGACACCTTCACTACCAGCACAAGGCACTGTCCTTTGGGTTTGCTTCCTCACCCAGGATATTCTCCAAGGGGCTAATAGTTCTAGTGGTGTCTCTCAAAGGAAGAGGAGTGCATGTATTTGCTTACCTGGATGACATTTTGGTAAGAACAGTCATCCCATGAGGGTCAAACCACTGTTCGGAAGACAGTGGATTGCCTGCAGGAGTATGGGTTCATTATCAACTGGAAGAAAGGTTCCCTGGTTCTGTCTCAATGCCTGATGCACCTGGAAGTGCTGATAAAAACTCAGCAGACAGGGTCTATCTGACTGAGGACAGAGAAGACCACGGTAACACCTGGCCAGCAGGCTAGGTTTTATGATGTCATGCATGGAAACAGTCTCTTGTGCCTGCTTCCATCTTTGGGCCCTTCAACAATTCTTGTTGAGATGGCAGACCCAAATAGTGACCACAAGAGAATTGGTACATGATGGGCCTTCCCATCAAGGACCCCTCTAGAGTTCTGATGACAGATACGAGTCTCCTGGGTTGGGGGCCCACTGTGAGGGAGCACCAGCCCAGGACAAATGGACAGCAGCCAAAGCAACCCAACACTACGGGTTGGAGCTACAGGCAATTTGCCTCACACTTCTATACTTCAGAGCAAGGATCCTGACTTGTCATGTTTCAATGCACATTGACGGTACAATGTCAATGGCCTATGTCAATGGACAAGGGGGCATCAGATCAGAGACTCTTCACAACAAGTCGCACATACTTCTCTCACGGGCAGAGCGCAATATCCTATCTCTAATGGCGAGACATGTCTGAGGAGAGTTCAGCACACAGAAGGCATAGAATACATTGACTCAACAATGGCCCCGCCAGCTCCTATACGCATTCCCAGTAATTCCGCTTCAGCAGTATGGAGAAAGATAAAAACTCAACAGGCAGAGTTGATAGCACCCCATCGACCACGAAGACCATGGAACTTGGGGAATCAAATGAGTTGTTCCGAGCAGCGAGCATCCTTCTTCCACAGGCACACAATCTTCTGATTCAGGGACCTGTCCAATTCCACGGTCTTAATAATCTCAAACTCACCACTTGGAGATTGAGCGGGAGCAACTGAGCTTTTTTGTATATTCAAGCAAGTTGCTGGAGACCCTCTGGCACACGGGGTGATTTGACGAATCGCTTTTACACCACCACCTGGAAGGTGTCTGTGTCCTGGTGGAAACTCTTCACAGACAGCCACCCTCAGCAAGTGTCAATGAGGTATTTATTTATTTATTTTTCAAGAAGACCTGGAAAAGGGTCTCGCTACGAATAACTACAAGTGTCGCTAAAAATTCTGTCATATAACGTAGCGTTCCTCATTGCCATAATTTTGGCCAAGAGAAGTTCTGAATTTGGGGGCCCTATCAGCAGATCTGGAATTATGTTGCTTTGACAAGGACAAAGTCTCTACATTTATATCTGAGGTTTGGTCATTAAAGTGAACTCTTCCTTCCATATGAATCAAGACAGAGTTGCCATTATTTTGCCCAAATAACGCACAATAGGTGGCTTAGAGGATGTATTTCTCTAGCTTATGCTTCAGCTGGACTACAGGTGATGTCACAGCTACAGGCAGTGTAGGTGTCGCAGCCGTTTCCCTTTGTACTGTAGCTGCCAGCAGGCTTTAAGGGGCCACAACAGACAATATTTGTTGGTCATCTGTCCACCTTCACACGACATCACAATATTAACGCTTGGGCTTTGGCACGTGCGGCTTTTGGCCACAAAGTGCTCCAGAGAGTCCTGGAGCGAACTCCTAGGACAGAAAAGGTGAAGGAGAATTTGATAAAACTTATTGCCTGCCCTAGTTGGTGGATTTTTGGGGGTATTGCTTGGGTACATTCCAGCACAGGACTGCCTGTCTGCGACACAGACAGAGAAAGGAAAGTTTGGAGGCTTACCTGGTGAATTTTCCTCCTTGTCTGTATTGCAGGCAGGCAGTCCGACCCACCCCATTGTTTTTTATCTCCTTGATGCTTTTTGTCCAGTTCATGCAGTATTCATGGGGGATCATGCCTGGACTCTTAGACAGTCAGTTTGACACTGTTGGTTCTCAGGATCTCTTTGATTAGTCCTAGTCTTATATGATTAGGAGTTCCTATATTCATGGAACTGTGACAGTCACAGTTTTGGGCGGCAAAGCCAGGGTGGCTCCTCCCCCAGGCTCAGACTGCCAGTCAAAGGTTTTGGATCCTGCCTTCTATCTCTGGGGAGAGGAGCGACACCCAGCACAGGACTGCCTGCCTGCGGCACAGAGAAAAAAGAAAATTCACCAGGTAAGTCTCCAAATTTTCCTTTCCCTATATTTATTTAAATTTATTTATTGAATAATTTCTATCCTGCCCCATCCAACCTCATGGCAGCTTGGGGCAGTTTACATAATTTAAAACAGATCCGTCTCACCCCCTCCCTTTGTACCTTCAAATCCCTCATCAAGACCCACCTCTTCCACTCTGCTCTCCCCGACTCCTCGCTCCCCTCACCTAACTCCTGCTGATACCCACCTTCCAGTACAATCTGTTCTCGGAGGTCTGTGTACTCATATCCTCACCACATGGACCAACCAGCCATCATTCTTGATGTAACCAAGCCAAGCACGTGCACCTGGGACCCTGCATCTTCGTGAATGTTGCACCCCTTGTCTCTCCCTCTGTTCCCTTCCTTCATTCTGCCCTCCCCCCCCCCGCCCCCCCGTTCTCTCAGATTCTAAGCCCTAGGGCAGGGACCGTGTCTATTAAATTAATTTGTAAAGTGCCAGGTACATTGCTGGCACTATTTAAATGCTTGCTAATAATAATAATAATTAATAAAAAAGATAAAAATATACAAAAAGGCAATAAATATGATAAAAAGAGATAAAACCCTGCCAGCTAAAAATCCCTCCCCCCATCCCCTT